>VZSV01000347.1:316114-328956 GCA_013398735.1 Nothocercus julius
GTGTGTGGGGGGGTAGACCTGGGCCAGTGGGGGGGTGCGGGCAGGGCCGAGGCCTGGGCTCGCCGGAGCTGCGGTTTGGTAGCCGGAGCTCACGGTCCCCCCACAGATGCGCCGTGGTGTGGGCACTGCAAGGCCCTGGCGCCCGAGTACGCCAAGGCGGCGGCGAAGCTGCGTGAGGAGGGCTCCGAGATCCGCCTGGCCAAGGTGGACGCCACGGAGGAGTCGGAGCTGGCACAGCAGTTTGGCGTGCGTGGGTACCCCACCATCAAGTTCTTCCGCAATGGTGACAAGGACGCGCCCAAGGAGTACACGGGTGAGTGGGGGCTGTGTGGGGCAGGGCCTGGTGTCCAGGGTGGGCACAACTCTGCAGCAGGAGGTACTGTGGGGCCTTCTTAAAAGGGCTCTGTCGGTCTCCACCTCTGTTTCCTTAGTGCCATGAGGAGGGCAGCCCCATGGGACCCTGAGGAAAACATTGAGGATTATGTCTGCACTCAGCAGACTTCCCAGCCCAGAGCTGGGGAAAACCATCTTAGAGCTACAGCAGGTGAAATAGGTGTTTGTGTAGAAGAGCCCAATTATATTTCTTTTTGCCGCTTGGCTTTACTCAAGCGACATCGCAACAAGAGTTGAGGGAGAGCACTTGGGCGGTGACGTACAGTAATGAAGAGAGACTTGAAGCCAAAGGTGGTGTTATCAGGATCGATACTGAGCATGTGTAACAAAGTCTTGCTGAGCTGAGCCACGGTGGCTGGACTCATGAGGATGAGATGCGGAGTACTGATTTGAAAGGGGCAGGTGATGCATTTACATGACAGCTATCAATGTCTTGAAGTGTGGTATTGCTGATAATGCTGACCAAAGTTTAAGAGTGTACTCTGGCTGGACTAGTAGTGAAAAGAATGAATTTAAGGGCCCTTGTACCTTGAGTTAATGTTTATGGGCAAGCTTAATTATACTAGGAGTGAAAGGAAAAGAGTTGTGTAAATGACGTCCCCATTTTTTCTAGTCTCCAGGACGGCTGCTGAACAGTCTTGAAATTCAAAATGTTTTTATTTCTGAAGTTTTAGAACACAAAAGTGAATCAATGCTCTTATCTTTCTGGTGTAGCTGGCAGAGAGGCAGATGATATTGTCAGCTGGCTGAAGAAACGCACTGGTCCAGCTGCAACTACCCTGACAGATGCTGCTGCAGCAGAGATGTTAGTGGATTCCAGTGAAGTAGCTGTGATTGGCTTCTTTAAGGTAATGTTTTGCTTATGTCTGAGATTCCTGCATGTGTTTAGTGTCTTCTGTGCTTTCTGCCCTATGGGGACCTGATAGGTCTTCATAGGTTGTGAAACACTTGCTCTCCTGCCTTACTTGATCTTCAAGTTCTCTGACTGGTAAAGCCTTGGAGGTTTTTGCTTCAGCTTATTGTATCCCAATGAAACACCTTTCTTCATTCTCCAGGATTTGGCATCAGATGCTGCCAAGGAGTTTGTGCTGGCAGCAGAATCCATTGATGATATTCCATTTGGGATCTCGTCCAGTGCTGATGTCTTCTCCAAGTATGAGCTTAGCAAAGATGGAGTTGTCCTCTTCAAGAAGGTATGGGTTGATGTGAGCTATGAGCACAAGGCTAAAATTGAGTCTCCTGCCTGTTCTTAGCTTTTCTTTAATTAGAGAGCTAGACTCCAATGAGGTCAGTGATCCACTACTGTGTGAAACTGAAACAAGTGATTTCCAGCCCCAGAGCCTGGGGAGAGGGGCAGAGCCTGCAGACTCTGGGGGGGCAGTGTGGCTGCAGACTCTCCTCCTTAGCGGGGGCATCAGTCAGCAGAGGGCAGCACTGCTGGTCTCCTGGCCCATTTCCTTCCTTCCCAGAGCTGCTGGTATTTTGGATCCAGAGTATTCCTTCAGTCTGGTCCTGTTTCTCAAATATTTGTCTGCAGTGCAGAAGCGGCCAGTGCTATCTTTGAAATATTTATTGCCATAACTAATGAGGTTTCCCATGACCCTTATCAGACTTTGAAGGTCTTAGAGCAGCAGCCAAGCTCTTGCTGACTTCCCATGATATTCTGGTTGCTGGTAACTTAGCGAAGTTCCTTTAAAAGCAGTTGGTGTTGGCTGCTGCTGCAGTCAGTTGGTGACTGTGTCCAGGAGGCCTGTGTGTCCTCTCTCTGCAAGCTGCTACAGTTCTGCTGCATAGTGATTACACCAGGGTTTATAAGAGGATTTGCAGTTTCAGCTCGGTACATAGGGGCAATTGTATTACATGCAGAGGGGTGCTGATGATCCACAGAATTGGAAATAAATTTATTAATGCCTTTTACCTACTAGAAGCTTCATTATCAGATAAAATTATAGATTTGGGAAGATAAGAGTTCTTCAGAATTGATGCTACTGCTTATATGGGGAGCAGTAAGGCAGGACAGAGCTGCTTTAGGTTCAGACTGATTGAACTTGTAAACACAAAGGTCAGTCTGACCCTAAGAGAAGCTAAATCATTTCATTATTATTTTTTTATTTCTTTCTCTAATTGAGCAAAAAAAGCTGAAATTGTAGTTTTGTTTTTATAATGTTAGGGATTTGTATCCTGAAATTAAGCCTGAGATTCCTCAGGCCAGATTAACTGAGGGTGCAAGTTAGACTCTCTGGCAAGGACTGAAGTGCTATGAGGTGAGGCCAAAGTGTTTTCATATTGAGTGACTTACTACCTGTACTTTGTTCTCTGGCCTGTAGCTGTGCTTATGTAATCCCTTTATATGCTGTCTTCATGGTTAGTGCTAGGTCAAAATAACCATTTGCAGGGATCTTTCTTACTTTTTGTTTGCATCCTTTAACAAAAGCTCAAATCCAAAAAGAAACATTTCTCTAGAACTTGCGTTCTGTTTGCTGGCAGCTGTGGGGAGTGCTGCTCTCCAACTTGGAGCTGGGCAACATACTGAACTGCTCTGAAGTAGCTAGGCTAAGACTTCCAGCACTGATAGTTACTGACCGTGTTTTTTATTTGTATGTTATGTGTATACTATGATATGTTTAATTCTCTTTATTGTTTTCTGGAGCCTTTGATGCCTAAGGAACAATAAAGGAGTTAATTGACTTAGTACTATCTTCTAACACAAGTTCTCACAAGTTGTTCTGAACTGTTGCTGTTTTTCTCCACTTATAAAGAACTGAGGCAATGGTGTGACCCTTCCATAATCATAAAGAAATTCTCAAGCCATTTTCTGTGATTGACTTGAGCATTGGAATTAAAAGCAGTTCTGTTTATGGCAACTTCTATGGTAAAAATGAATTAGGAAGGGAAGGACCTTGATTGGAAAGGTAGTTTGTGCGCTGAAGATGCGCAGTAAGGTGCTGTGGGAATAACCTGCTCCGTGGAAGAAGACGGACACCTTTGAGCATCACTCCATGTTCTTGTATTGATACTATGTCATCATAGTGCTGAGAACTCTAGAATGTGTCTGGGTCTCCCCCAGATAAAGGTGAAAATGAGCAGCATTGTTAATCAAATATGGACGCATAATAACCACTGTGCTGTTTATTTTACTGTAAGTTTTAGGTCTCTGGAATTTGACTCAGCTTCCTGCAGCTAGTCAAGCCTATATTGAGAGTGTTCGTTAGTCATCCTTACCTCACCCTTGGAGTGAGTTGTTTGGACTTGCACAGATTCTGGAACAAGCATTTTGAAGGCGTTAAGATGGCCAATGCCCTTTAAATATTCATTAAGTTATTTTCCAAAGCTGAATGCTCAGCTCTTCAGCTGAGACTGATAGGCTTTTTCTAACTCGAGATTATTTGAGTTCACTCTCTTGTAACTCCAGCGTTGCACTGCAGTGGGACTGTGGTGGTATCCTGCACATCCTCTCTTTAACCTTGTTGCTCCTTTGGTGCTTTTTCCCTCTCCAGGCTACCAGAGATGGTTCTGAGAACCCTGGTCAGTGGTACAGGTGTTGCCATAATAAGTTGAAAGGGATTTGGCATCTGTAACAAATGTGCATGTTAAACAGGTGCTGTTGCCTCTAACAATAGAGGCTGAAAGGACCCCACAGTGCTGAGTAAACTGCAGTTTACTTCCCCTGCATGGTGTGGACTTTGCTGTCAGGTATCTTTAATAGCACTGTCTTGTTAATGTGTGTGGTGCTGTTGATTCTGCTAGGCAGAGAGCTGCCCCTGCTCTGGCACTCATGGTAGCTTCTTGCCAGCCAGCCTAATGCCATCTGCAGTTTTATAAGGCAGCTGTTATATTAGTCCTCCTTGGTGAGATAATTAGCAAATGGTTTCATGATCATGCAGATCAATACAAAGCTAGGCTGAATGTCTGTCTTGTTGCTGCTTCCCTTTTGCTGTTCAGGGTGGTTTAGGACATTGCTTGTGAGGAAGATGAGTACACTGATTCAGATTGTATGTGGAAATGTGCTGACTTTGAGAGATGGGAATTTGTTCTAAATAAATGCAGCTGGGGTCTATCAGGGCTGGATTCTGTTGTGAATGCCTTTTGAAGGAAATTCTATGGAGTATATAAGGGTAATGGGTTCTAATGCAAGAATATCTAATTTGAGATGACCTTGCTTTTTCAGTTTGATGAAGGCCGTAATAACTTTGAAGGGGATCTCACAAAAGAGAACTTACTGAACTTCATCAAGTCTAACCAGCTACCTCTGGTCATAGAGTTCACTGAGCAGGTAGGTCTTCAGATATCTGGTCAGCTCTTTCTGTTGCCATGGTATAATGTTGCTTAGTTTAAAAATGTAGTTTTTGTTTTTTGTTGTCTTGAAGCTCTTCTAGCAGTTATTAGACCCCTCTGTAACTCTGAGCTATGTAGATTACACTAGAGCTGTTAGGCCTCCTTTTCCCTTGTGCCAAAGTCTGGTGTTCAAAGCAGTCCTGTACTGTGACAGACCTCTGTGGTTTAGTCAAAATGGCAGAGCCCCATTGGCCTCACCACTGTAATCACTACTTTTTCAAAAATAAACTTTATTTTCTATTCCTCAGACTGCTCCTAAAATCTTTGGAGGAGAGATCAAGACTCATATTTTGCTGTTCTTACCAAAAAGTGTGTCTGACTATCAAGAGAAATTGGACAGTTTCAAGACTGCAGCTGGAAGTTTCAAAGGGAAGGTGAGATGGATTTCTTGGATTAAGAATTCAGTGATTGCCTCCTGCAGTGAATTATAGCACTGTCTGCCTTTAGTTCATTTATGCCTATGGAAGAAGAGTGGAAGGTAGGTGACTGTGTTTCCTGGTAATAGGTGACTGTGTCACTCACTGCCTTGAGTGGTTACACCAGCCAGTAAGTATGCAAAGCAGGCAGCTCTGACTGTTTCTTGTGAGTGTAAGTCTGAGCGTGCTGTAATTCATGTTAGCACCAGCTCTACTTGTGTGCTGCTTGAACCAGTGCTGTGCCAGCCCTCATGCTCTGACAGGGTGTCCTCTCAGTGGGCTTGGAGAAGGGAGCCTTGGGGCAGTTTAACAGCTGGCTATGCAGGTCTCCTTGCAAAAGTGGTGTTAACCAAGAGGTACTTGTCCTCACCATACTGCTTCTGATTCTTTTTTCCTTCAAAGATCCTGTTCATATTCATAGACAGTGATCACAGTGACAACCAGAGGATTTTGGAATTTTTTGGCCTAAAGAAGGAAGAATGTCCTGCTGTACGTTTGATCACACTAGAGGAAGAAATGACCAAATACAAACCTGAATCAGATGACCTCACAGCAGACAAGATCAAAGATTTCTGTAATAAGTTCTTGGAGGGCAAGATAAAGGTAATGAAGATGAATGCTGGTAATATTCCTACTTTCTACTGGTTAAGTGAATATTTAAAAAAAAAAAGTGCAATATGCAAGTCAATTAGAGAAAATCCTTCCAACTGCCTTGCAGAACATCTTGTGGGCTTTGTGTTGAGAATCATGAGGGCTGTGGGGAAGCAGTTACCTACTTGTACCTGAGTGTGCTCTTTCTGCTGCTTAGAGGAAATGTGCTGTTTATCCAGCTGTTTCTTCTGCTAGCAAGCTGTGGAAGGTTTTTAACTTTTGTGTGGCAGAGAGCTTAAGAGGCTTCAGCTCTAACCTCCTGGAGGTAGCTGTGTGTAGCAGTGGTCTAGTAGTGACTGTTTAGCTAAACTCAGTCACGTGGGAATGACATAGTCAGCAATTCATGCTTCCTGCAGAGCAAAATTGCAGTTCTTTCCACAAGAGCACCTGTTCTTCACACTTGTTCAGGGTGGGGAGCAGCCTTTCTGTAAGAGAAAGAGGAAGCAACTGATTTGTCCAATTGCTTATAGCCTATGATTGGGACACTGAGGGAGTTGCATAAGTGGGTGTTTTCTTGGACGTGTAACTGCTTGTGTATTCCAAGCAACTCTACCGCAAACTGGCTCTTTAAACTGAGCTTCTTATTTCAGCCCCACCTGATGAGCCAGGATCTTCCTGAAGACTGGGACAGCCAGCCAGTCAAAGTTCTAGTTGGGAAGAACTTTGAAGATGTTGCTTTTGATGAGAATAAGAATGTCTTTGTAGAGTTCTGTAAGTATCTATCAACAGCTGATTCCAAGTAACTCTTGTGAAAGGGGTGCCAAGAGATGTGGAGGGCTACAATGGGGAAGAAAGCATTTTCTGATGGAATCTGAGCTGCCAGAGGAATGCATCAGTGGAAAAGATTAGTGTGTGAAGTAGGTTGTTTGGTGCTAGCTTTGTTTTTTAATTAACAGATGCTCCCTGGTGTGGTCACTGCAAGCAGCTTGCTCCAATCTGGGACAAGCTTGGAGAGACCTACAAGGACCATGATAACATTGTCATTGCCAAAATGGATTCAACAGCCAATGAAGTAGAGGCAGTGAAAATCCACAGCTTCCCCACACTCAAGTTCTTCCCTGCAGGCTCTGGCAGAAATGTAAGACAGCAGCTCTCTCTACAGATCATATAACAAGGGAGCACTGGAAGCCTTTAGTGGTCTGCTTTTGTTTTCCCTTTTTGGAAAAAGGCTTGTGGGAGGGCACCCTGCTTTGTAGGGATGGAACACACCAGAACAGGTCTACAGGACATTTGAGACCCTTTGGGAGGGGCTGGGTTGTAGGAAAGAGTTTGGGGGGGAAGTGGGAATGGGGGAAAAGAGGGAAGTACAGCAGAGGACTGTGCTCATCTGCAGGCTATTCTCTCCTCGCAGTGATCTCTGAAGTCTAGTGGCTGAGCTGTTTTCCTTCGTCTCATATGGGTGAAGGTGAATTTTTAAATTCCCTTTTGCTTGGCATGTTAACTGTTGCTCAGAAAGAGAATTCTCCTCTCCAGGGGTGTGGTTCTCTATGTGCCCATGACCATTATCTTGATGTTTTCTCCTGTGTAGGTAATTGACTATAATGGGGAGCGGACACTAGAAGGCTTCAAAAAATTCCTGGAGAGCGGAGGTCAGGATGGTGCGGCTGCTGATGATGTGAGTCCTATGAACTTATGCAGTGCCTTGGGCAGGGAGAATACAGAGAGTGGGCTGAATCTGCTGCAGCATATGATTCTTGAGGCCTACATAAAATTCTGAGTGGTATTGGTGGTGAATAAAAGTGTAGCTACATCATAGTTGAGCAGACATGTCACAGTTGATGCCCTGTTAGATATTGGCCTCTGATGGACTCTTGTTTAGAGCACTTGGGTGTGAAATAAATGCCTCTTGAGAGACATAAATACAAGTGCATGGAAATGGCTGCTAGTGCAGCCTTTGAATCCTGCACAGACTGTCTCTGGTCATCATGCAAAGTGCTGAAGTAGTTAGGGCTTGCTCTTTTTTTTTTTTTCTTCTTTGAGGCAGCTTGCCCAGCACTTGGACCTTCAGCAAGATAATGAATGCTACCATGCTGAATATTTAGATGCAAGTTTCTCCTCCCTCTGGAGGAGAGGGTGTTACAGGTGCAGTTAGTGGCTTCATGAGTTTCTGATTTTATTTTTTCTGAAATTCTGCTCTTGATTGGAAGCCTTGGGATGGTTTCTGGACACAGTAGATGGATCAGAGAAACTGTTCTGTGTTTAGTTTTGGATCTGTGTAAGGTGCTAGAAACTGACAGTTATCTTTGTATTCTACACAGGATCTAGAGGATTTAGAGACAGATGAAGAAACAGACCTTGAGGAAGGTGATGATGATGACCAGAAAATCCAAAAAGATGAATTGTAAAGAAAAGACTGATCTGCATCACCCAAAAATCAGACACTAAACTTGCTGCTGTTATGCAGCCCAATGAGTCCAGAAACCCATTAAGATTTAAAGCAGAAGGCGAGTGACTGGAAATCCAGGGATTGGCTTTTAAAGTAACACTTCACCCTCACTTGTCTGTACACTTGACTGTCTTTTCTTACTTTTGAGCTCTGAGAAGGGATCTGTCACTAGGTAGCCATCCCAGCCAGCTGGGCTCATTTTTTTATTATAATGTACTTTTTTGTACATGGCTTTTGTTTCAAGTATTCTGTTCTTCTGGGTAGAAACAGGTTGTGAAGTGGTAGCATGAGTTGAATTGTCCAATACTTTGGAGCCTTGCCACTAACATCTTCCATGAGAGATTTTTCTTTTAAATCTAGACCATAGTGTGTGGTGGTTTTCCCCCACCACCACCTGGCAAGGTCCTTAATTATCTTGCTCTTTTTCCATGCAGTCAGCCTTCAGTGCATGTAGAGAGAGAGGCAGGAGGCTGACTGCATCATTCTGGTGAGAGGTAGATATGAAGGTGTTTCTCTAAATGCTGGCCAGACATTTCCTTTTTCCTCTGCTGTAAGACATTTGGAGATGACTGTCCCAAATACCTGGAAGGGTGGAATACGGTGCACTGGCTGTGACAGGCTCCGGAGGGTGTGGGTGGAGAGTGGCTCACCAGCTTAGACAAGACCTAGCTCTGTTGCTGCTCTTTTGATCAAATGCAAAACTGTTTTGCAATCACTTTCCATGCATTATTTTGAATGGGTTGACCAGGCTGGTGGGTGGTGTGGGAGGGCCTGAATAAAATATGGCAAACAAGACACTTAAGATTACTGGGTTTTAGGGAGGAACTTGAACAGGGAAGTGGCTCAAAGGCCTGAGAAAAATCAGGCTGGTTCTTAGCATTCTCCTATAGTAACATTGGAGCTGAATTTATTGGCCAAATAAAGTTGAGATTTTAATACTATTATGTATCTTTGTCTTTTTCAAAACAGAGCTAATATTTGGACCTGAGCTTAAAGTAGATCAGGTTTCTAGGATGACTTTCAGGATTCTGATAAAATGTTGGAATGGATCTCCCTTTCCTTCAGCTTGTGTTCAATACCATGTTTTGAGAGAAACTGGAATTCCTGAACCCTTCCACCTTTATGGATGGTTCTGTCACGCCTTTAGTATGAGTGTTTTCAGGCTCTGACTCCAGTCTCTAAAGAAAACCACCTACTACCCAGACTAAGTCACTTTGTGCAGGCAGACAACTACCCGCTCTGGTAGGAACACGAGGCCCCTGGCTTGGGCGTTGAGAACAAGCAACTCTGGTTGCCAGCTGGACTCAACTGCTTCAGAGCACTAACCCAGGAATTTGCATTCGGGGAAACCTGGGACTGGGGCTCACATGATCCAGTGAGCTATACTGCTATTTCCAAACAGGTCACTTGCTGTTGAAAATATTTTTGCAAGGAAATATGCTATAAATGTCACAGGGGGAGGGGATAGTGAACCTGGATGCCAGTTCAGGAGGCTACTGGCTCCTGTTGCCTCATGAGTGTGCACTGGAGCTGGAGAGGAGGTGGCTTCTTTACCACTGGGCTTCAGTGCCAGCTCCTACCTTCCTCTGCCTGGAAATAGAGGGGGAGAGTCCTGGCTTGGTGTGCCCAAATGGAATGGGAGTAGTGACCTGCCCTGAAGAGGACACCACTGAGCCATGGGATCCATAAAGAGTGTTAACTGAGTAATTGGTCATGGTCCCTATGCTGTTACCTGTGGCCAGGAGCAGGGCCTTTGACGAGTCCTGCCAGAGCAGTGTCTGAACAGCGTGGGTGCAGAGTGGAGCTGCTTCTGAGTAAGATAAGCTGCTTTGCTTTGGAAAGTGGAGGGGAGGGGGTGGTTGTTAAGAAGGAAGACTCCCTGCTAGGAATCAACTCACAAAGGATCCATTTTTGTGGAGACAGTAAAAGAAGTGTAACCAAAGATAAGCTCAAGAATTGTCATGTAGGTGATAGCTCAAGACCTGGTATCCTCCCCTTACAGGGGTGGGGGCTTTCCTCATTTATCAGGGCTGCTCTGGCAGAGCAGAACTCTGTCTAAAAGTCATCCTCTGTGTGTGCAGCTAACTGCCCTTCCAAGAAAATGAGCTCCCTCCATGAGCATTCAGCTCCCCATTGCATGGTATTCTCTATGCCTCACATGTTCTAGATGTTTGCTGAGCAAATTCACTTGTGAAAAACATCAAACAATTTGCCAGGTGAACTAATGCAAGGGGCAGTACTGAGGTGCAGTGAAGCAACTCTGACCTGTGAGCCCTGCTGCCAAAGGGAGCTCAGTGGAAGTTTTGTTGTAAGAATGACCCTTCTGCGCCTCCTTCCTGCCCAGCTGCAGCAGAGGTGCCGTCGTGCTCTGCTCCTGTGCGCGTGTTGCTGGTGACACCAGTGGGTTGCTGGTGCTCTGGTCCCGCAGCCGTGCCGGGCAGTGTGGCTCATCCGCTCCTTTTCAGGGCATCTGATGCAACCACAGAGTGACTGAGTTCTGAGTGGACTTGGCACCGCAGCTGTGACACCTTTGCGTTGCTCCAGCTCATCAGTGCGTGGTAGCCGGTTCCCTGTGCATGGTGCTCACGGGGCTGTGCCCTTCGTGCTTTGGCGGGGGCAGCCACGACTCGCTGCTGGGAAGTCCTGTCTGCAGGCCCTTGGGCTCCTCGAAGGGCTGTGCACAAGCAGCAGCAGCAGCTTTGACCCTTGGATGGGCACATCAACAGGTGGGTGGTAAGATGAGACACCAACTTGTGCCCAAAAGTGGGAGGCTGCAGGCCGGGCCGGCTCGATTACAAAGTATCACGGCAAATAGCATGAGCTGCACATCCTCAAAATAGCCGCCCCGAGGCTATATAACGAGATGCCCCTGGAGAAGCAGCAGTCCCGGGCAGTGGCTGGGCGCGAGCTGCGTGTGCCCAGCGCCAGCTCCCGCGCGCACGAGCGGACCCAGCGCGCGGCTCCCCGACTCGTCCCACCTGCCCCAGGAGGGTCGCGGCGGCCGAGGAGCCGCGCCGGGGCCGGCTGCTCCGCAGCGCCGGAGGTTCCGCCGTACCCCAGCTCAGGGAGAGCCGAGCCAAGGTGCAAGAGGAGAAGGCTGCGAGCACGGGGCTGAGCCCGGGCTGGCCCCGGCTGCCCTCACAGACTGACCCCAGGCCCCTGCCCTGCCCCCTGCTCCCCGCTTCCCGAGGCTGCTCCCAGCATGAAGGACTATTACTCGGTCTCCATGCCACGGTACGCCAGGAGGTGGAGAGCCGCGCGCACCGTGCACTTTCCCAATGACGTCATCTTTCAGGACCACATCAAGCAGGGGGACCTGGAGCAGGTGGGCAGGTTCATCCGGACCAGGAAGGTCGCTCTGGACACCATCTACCCCTCCGGTGAGTGCTCCGGCCGGGCAGCACCGGAGCTCAGCTGGGCCGCGCTGCAGGGGAGACGACGGGGAGTGTTGAGGCCGGGGTGCCCTGTGGGGCAACAGGCCCAGAACCAGTCGCTGTCCCGCCTGGCGAGGCCACCCCCATGCAGGGCCTGGGGAGGCTGTCACGGCCCCAGCACCTCTCTGAGCACCGCGGCCAGCGCACGCTGCAGGACGGGGCACCTCGGGCCCGCGTCCCCGCAGCTGGAGGCTGCGCCCGCAGCATGGTGGGACCTGGGAAGTTGCAAGCAGGAAGGGGAGTGACCGGAGAGCACGGGCTGCTGCTGGGCAGCACAGGGGACACGTCCCCCGCCCGGCCTCGGAGGGCAGCAGGCAGAGGCCGAGCCCGGGGTTCATCCCTGCTGGTCTCCCACAAACGCTGCTCTCTGCGTGGCGCCTGCCCGTGCTGCGGCCGGAGCGCTGCAACGGGCTGGCACCCAGCGCGGCCCGAGCCTGCCCAGGGTCTGCCTCGATCCACACCATCCATGTCCCCATCCTGCACCACGGCCTCAGCTCCGCCATTGTGGGGACGGTGCCAGGGCCTCAGGCGGCCCTGGGCTGCACCGGTGGCTTTGCTCCCGCTCTGCGGGAGCTCAAGGAGCTGGGGACGAGGGAGAGCGTGCAGCTCATGCGGGAGCGGCCCTGGGGCTGGGCGGCTCCCCGGTTCTGCCTCGGCAGCAGGGCCCACGGGGCGGCCCGTCCATGCTGGAGCAGGAACGGCGTGCTGTGGTGAAGCCCTTTGCTTGCCAACGGCACCGTGCTTGTCCGGGCTGCGGACAAGGCACGCGCAGCTCATGGCCCCCGTCCCCAGGCATGGCGGCGCTGCACGAGGCTGTGCTCACCGGGAACCTGGACTGCGTCAAGCTCCTGGTCAAGTACGGAGCCGACATCCACCAGAGGGATGAGAACGGCTGGACACCCCTGCACATGGCCTGCAGCGACGGCTACGCCGACATAGCCAGGTAGGGGCAGCCGCTGGGGCCGCTCCGCGGGGCCGCCGGCTGCCGCTCCACAGCACCGGGGGCTGCCGGCCGCGCTCCGGAGCGACGCGCGGGAGGTGTCTCTGGGACAGGGGTCCCGTGGGCCGCCCTCACGGCCCAATCCCCGCAGGTACCTCATGGAGCTGGGCGCCAGCCCCGAGGCCACCAACGACGCCGGCGAGAAGCCCGCGGACCTGGTGGACCCCGACTACAAGGAGCTGGTGGAGCTCTTCGAGGCCGCCACCATGGACTGAGGCGCGGGGCGC
>VZSV01000348.1:20631-39603 GCA_013398735.1 Nothocercus julius
TGAGCTGCTCAGCACTTACATCTGGATTTGTAGCAGGGAAGGGGCAGGAGAGGGGGAAAGAAAGGGGAACGGGGCAAAAAAAGGCACTCCGAATGGAGCGCTGGTGGGCACCGGGAGCGACCGCGCGGGCAGGGAAGCGGCGCCTGCGAAGGCGGCAGCCCCGCGCGCCCCCGCGTCCCGCAGGGGAGCGGAGCGGAGCGGAGGGAAGGGCGTCAGTGCAGTAACCGCAGCTTACTGCAGGGCAGCAGGAGCACAAGCCTTCCTGCTGGCCATGACCATGCTGTTACTGGAGTTCTGGCAATGAACAGCGCAGAGAAAGGAGAAAGTGCATCAGAAAATTTAGTTAAGCTCTCACTTTTCAACAAAAGAGTTAACAATGTTCGTGCTTTAAGTCACTCATGCATTGCTGCTGTTAATTCCATTCCTTACGGAAACAGGAATGGCAGGGACTTGGCTACCGTTTTTTTCATGCACACACATACAGGACTCCTTTTCCCCCAGTCCTCTAGGATACACTCCAAAAAATTCAGTTACTCAAAAGTCCTTTCCCAGATTGAAGCATTGTGCTGGTTCCACACTAGCCTTACATTTCATTTTCTTGGCTTTCAATCTGTTGTGCCCCCCCTCCCTCCCTCCAATTCATTTAAAGTCGTTTTTGGAGAAAATCCATTTGGCTTTAGTTCATGCCCATGCATTTCTAGTCATTCACATACATGCTCACTCCGATTGGTAAGAACAAATGGCCAACATACATAAACACCTGGTATACTCCATACACACTCCAGCAACACAAGCCTGGAAAGGAGGCCGAGCCTTCACGGGAAAAGACCCCAAGAGGACAAACGCAGCGGAGTTTCGAACCAAACAGGCTGGTTTTTAAGGCAGAAAGGTTTGGCACCGCTCCCTTGACCTGCAGGGCTTGTCATTTAGGTTGCTGCCAGCCTCGGCGCGGAGGCAGTGCTCCCGCACACGGCTTAAAATACTCGCATAGGGTCTTCCTAGCGCTCAAAACGTGCTTTTTATGGCTTTGCCCGCCAGCAGGAAAACTGCTCAGGCCCCTCGGGAATTGCGTTTAAGGAAGAAGTGCGGACGAGCTGGCTGCGACTTTGCACACTCTGGCTGCATTTAGCTAGTGCAGCGGCATCTTGGACTACGGGGAGGCTTAATGAAGCATCCCTCTTTAATTACTGATGTCATGGAAATAGCACCAGCGCCTCGAAAGACGCTCAGTATTTTATCTGCAGTGCCCTGCGCTTTTATTCAGCGATGCACCCTCTGCACGGTCCAGTTCTGCCGCGCTCCCACGGCCCCTTCTCGGCTGCTCTCTACCGACCGAGGCCACCCCGCTCACGGGCAGGTCACCCGAGGGCGGGCGAGCGGGCAAGCGATGCACCCGGCCGGCACAGCTGCTAACGTGGCGCGTGCCGAGATGTCGCTTGGACCTCACCCGCTACTTGCAGTGCCTGCCGAGGCAGCAGCTACAAAATCCTTCACTTTGAACCTTGACAGCGTACAACATAACATACGTGGGGAGCTCGGCAATGTATAGAAAACAGAAGCGTGCCTGAAGGCTTTGATTTCTTTAAACGCACCCAGGCATGCAAGGTGTTTGGTACAGGCACTGCTTTCCCCTCCTTTTGATATGCAGCAGCTCTACTTAAGCATCGCCCCACTTAGCCTTGCCTTCTGCCTATAATCAAAGATGTGTCTTCGTGGGAGTAGGCAGGAAAAAAAAAAAGAGAAAAAAAATCATTCTGCATTATAGATTAGCATGAAATACAGCTTAGTCTTAATTAAAATTGTCAGAGGTTTCTGGTTACTTAGCCTAAAAGTTTGTGCCAAAAATCTGTATGCTCAACTTTCAGCCTGAAGCGCCTATTTAAGCTTGCTTTAAAAGCACAGGAAGCCATGGGAGCTGTCAAGCTGTTAGCCAGACTTCCTCGCGCAGACGAGAAGGGTTAGTTTGCTAGACTGCTATGCTGAGAAGAAAGTGTTGCTATTTGTTTTTAAAATCTCCTTCTGCAGTGTAATAATGCAAACTTCACTGCTGACCTATGAGATGAGAGGCTCTTCGGGGGAACAGCCGCAGAATACCAAACCACCACTCGTCTCCAGCAGACTCAGAGGATTCAGTTTCTTACAAAGTTAAAAAAAGAAAAATGCTGAAAGTTTCATGCATCTCTTAAAAAATTAAATTTGAACTCCTCTTTTCAAAAGGCAGATCTCTCTTTAATGTTTGAAATGATTATGCCAGCAAAAACGATTACCGAAAAAAAACCCTCTCGCTTCCTTTGTGCTTCTCCTATGTGCACGTCGCTCCCGTTGGGTTTGGGGAATTGGGACTCGCCCAGCACTGTAACAATTGGCTGTGAAGCTCGCAACAGAAATGACAAGACTAAGCATCCTTTCAAGCCTTAAAAACTATGTTATATTTATGAGAGCAGTCCACTTGAAACATGAATTTCCCTTGAAGACTACATTTTCCTCTTTTTTTGGTTCCCCTTCCCAGGCTTGTCTTGCCACTCAGCAGTGCTGAGAAATAAGATAAACAGGAATGTGATACCAACCGTGAACTGCTGGTTCTGTCGTCGCCGTTGTGTCTACACACGGGAACAGAGGATTGGAGGAAGGGAAGAAACAGGAGGAACAGCATGCAAAAAAAGGGAAAATGGAAAAAATGGAACAGATAATATATGAGCAAGCTTTCAAAGAACATTGCGTGACAAGCAATAATAAAATGAAAGGCAAAAAGCATTTGAAGTGAGTTGCACTGTTTAGAAGACATGCCTCGAGTTCAAAAGCTATAAGCCTGAGGAAAACAGTAAATTTTGCATTTTGTCCAGGAGCCTTGGCAGCGGAACAATTACTGGTGGTTGCAGAGTTAGGGGGACACGAGACGGGAGGGTCGGGGGATGCACCAAAGGCAGCTCTCTAGTTGGGCAGCTCCAACCAGAGGCTCAAGCCCAGGACAGGAGAGGTGACACTTGCAAGGGAGCGTTTCCACATTCCGACATTGCCTTCACCAGGATGTTCCCTCCAGGCTCTGCTCCACGTCCCTGACGCCCAGCGAGAGCTCACGGAATGAGCCGCTCCTAACGTCTCCTCCTCCTCCTGCTCCTCCTCGGAGCAGCGCGGCGCGGGGCCGAGCGCCTCAACGCGGGGCCTGCTCGTGCCTGGGCACGCGCTGGAGCTGCCGGGCGGCCTTCGTGCCTCGCCGGCGCTGCATCGCGCCCCCGCTGCGCCGCGCACGCCTTGTGCGGGGCAGGGCCAGGAGCTACCTTGCCGTCCCTCTGCCCAAGGACACGGCCTGAATTGCGGACACTGGGTTCCCTAGCCTGAGCTAAACCCTCGGGTGAACGCACGTGTGTCAGCGCGTACGCCGCAGGCGGCTGGAAGCTACTGCAGCTCCGGCGTGCCCGCTGCCACGCTGCGGCTGCCCTGCCGTGCCCTGTGCCGCGTGCCCCGGCTCGCGTGCAGCTGCCTCCTCGCCACGGAGAGGCGTTGCAGCTCTCCACAGGCTGAGCACCCACCGGGCTCCAAGGGCCCTCTGAGAGGCTCCAGCCTCACAGTGCCCTGCCTCAAGCTCTTCTGTACCAATGGGGCCAAACCCACTTCATCCCCAACGTCTCTGATGCCGACTTCCTTACTGGCAAACGGACTCCTCGGTTTTAACCTGCTCCTACGCGTGTCTCTGTGTGAGGAACAGGGCACCTCCTCGGGCACGCGCCCGTGCCGGGCTGCCTCCTGCGGAGCCCTGCACTGCACACCGAGAACACACAGCACAGGCTGCACGCTTGCCATATCCAAATAAAGCAGCCCCGCGCAGCTTAGCAAGCTGCACCAAGACTTGCGTAGCAGATCATCAAGCTGTCATTAGTCTGTTCCCACTGCCAACTGCTCTCACCTTGGCAGTCTCATCTAACACGCACTAGGGTTCGCCTGCTGGGAGCTCCGGTGCCGGCAGCAAGGGAAGCATTCCAAAACCCAAGCGGGAACAAGCGTGGCATCTGCTTTCTTGGGCCTTGCCTTCCCTTTCGCAGCAGCAGTACCAAAACAACACCTCGTTTCAACCCAGCAAATGGTGAGGGGGGAAGATGGTGGTGAAGGCACAGGGGACTTGTGCTTAGAGAGAATTATAAACTGAGTAGCGAGTCCTGAGATCGCACCTCGGCATCTATAAATAGTCTCAATTTACTGTCTTCCTGAAATAAAAAAGTTATGTCAGCTTTTACGCTAAATAGAAAATCTGCTGAAAGCAAACTTGTATTCACGTGCTGCAAGAGATATTAGTCAAGAAACAGTGCGAACTGGACAGTGCATCTCGCTTCCCCATCTGGGGACAGAGACCAACAGGTTACAAAAAATAAAGTTCTCAAGCAGTTGTAAGTGCGAACAAATATCCAAGTCAAACAACATGTTGGCTGCAGCTGGAATGACAAAGTTATGATTAGCAAATGGCTTGGATGATTGCAATAGGAAACACAGACCAGTTAAAGATTAGGGTGAGTTTTCTGGAGGTCCATCTCAATCCTAGAGTCCGCTGAGAGAAGGAGCTCTGTACGCACACAGCGCGCCAAGGAGGAATAAGCTCACGTTAAAAGCCTTGCAGGGCAGCGAAGGGCCCCACCACACACACACCCCGCTACAACGCTCGCTTTGCAAGGGAGAGAAGAATTGTCGCTGCCGCTGCGCGTGACCTTAACGGGTACGTGGGGAAGCGCCCGCGTCGCCAGCGCCGCCGCTGCTCGGCTTCGCACCGGGCCAGGATCCCTGCCCCGCAAAAGTCGGTGCCCAGGCCCCCAACTGAGATATTAACCCAGCTTGGCCAACTGGAAAAGCGCCTTTTTTTTTTTTTTTTTTTTTTTTTGCCATTTTGCTTGCTTCCTTTTTGCAGAGCAAGCGGGTTTCTAAGTCAGACTAGAAATGCAGGACCCCAGAGACTAGATTTCTGTCCCCAACTCTGAAAGAAAATTCCCGTCCCCCTTGCTCCTCCAGAGTGACAAGAAAGCACTCGCTACGTTCCTGACCTAAGCAAGCGGAACCGGGCCTGCGCTGGCAGCAGGTACGCAGCGTGGCAAACATTTGCCAAAGAAGAATGTCCTGGCAACACTGAAGGGCAAAGTTACATGCGTACGAAAGTTATTATACAATTCTAACACACACAAAAAGAGACTTAAGGAAGGCCTCAGAGTAAGATTTAAGCTACAAGTTCCAGAGCTATGCCTTGATTTTTTCCTTCGGATTCTCCCCAACATAAAAGCATTCATTGAACGTGACAGACTCGTCCTCTTAAACTAATCCATAAATTAGCTCACAATCTCAAGCCCAGTGAGACTGTAGAGGAGAAATCAAACCCTAGTGACAACATGCAAACCACAACTTGCTGATTTGCTTCTTCAGGTGAGCTGCAGTTCTCCTACCTTATAGAAACACACTAATACACTGGCGCTTACCACTACGGCAGAGCGTTAGAATAGCACCTGATCACCACAGTGGCAAGATGCACTGAACTTAAGAAGGTAAAGCTACAGATACGCAGCGAATGCATTGCTTTCTTAACCAGAGGCAAAAGCCAATCTGATAACTGGTTTGGGGAGCTCACATCTTCTCCCAACCTTCCTCCTTACTGACCAGGACATGCACGCCTTCCTTAACGTTAGTGTCTTCAGGGCCGCCTCAACCAGCTGTGCTCAGCAGGATAACCAGGAGATTAGGACTGCTGCATTCCAAATCCTTGGGGGCACCAAAGGAACGGCACACTCGCTCTTCGCCTGCCCTGCGGCAGGGCCCGCGCGGTGCGACGTGAGCAGAGGCGTGACGGCCAGCGATGCGGCCAGCGGCCCGGGCGCGGCGCGCCGCTCTTCCCCCTGATGCTTCACAGAAGCACTCGCGCTCCGCGGAGAAGCTCAAGGACGCAAGAACCGCGGTACTCGTACATCAGCGCTGCCCGTCAGGCTGCCATCGTTGGTGCTTTTCGACATAAAGCTCTGGAGTGAGCGGGCGCTTACCTGGATCCTGACCTTGTAAATACACCCTAGGCCAACACTGTACCTACGCCAAAACGATCCCCGACCTATCCCAAACTTCACGGAGAAGTCCACAAGGTGGAAATAACCTGGGAAAACAAGCGGCTCTTCCTCGCCACTCGTCTTGTGCGCGCACTGTCTCCCTGCACGCGCGTCTTCGACGTGCCCTCGGCCAAGAAGGGCGGCGCGGGGCGGCCGCGCTCGACCGCGCCGCCGGCCGGCACCTTCTGCTCATGAGGAAGCCGCAGGCGGGCAGCACACCCGCGGCCAACGCCGGCAGCCACACCTGATGAGATACACAGCTACGATTCCACCAGGACACGTGTACTTCAGTAATCCCCGCGCTGCCACTTCTCCTCCCACAAACCTGCTGCAAGGTAATTTGTGCAAAGAATGGTTCTTGTGGCATTCTTCCCACCCTCCACCTTTTCGGATTACTGCTGGAATAAATCCCATGCAACTGTGGTTTGTCACACGGCCAGCTGTAACCAGAAAGGAACCGACTTCTGCTGAGAATAAAGCCATCGTTTTCACCCTTTTAAGGAAGTTTTCTGGTACCCGATTCATGACTTGAAAACACGCTACACCCTTTCTTCTGAACACTCCATCTTGCATGCATCATTACTACTCAGGGAGCTCGGGAGACAGAAGGACGTGTTTCTTAATGACCCTCCCAAACTCGGCACCCACGCGGTCCTTCTCCAGCAGCCACGGAAGACCTTTGCCCTGCTCGGTCAGAGCCCCGAGGAGACCGCAAGGCAACGAGCTGAGCTCACCTGGGACCCGGCTGCGCCAAGGTCGCGTTTTCGGCCTCGGCATCGCTTAACCATTCCTGCTTCAGAGCTCGTTCCCACAACAGCTCACCTAGACACACTCATCTGCTGCTCCGTGCACACCTCAAAGGCCACGCTGACTTTAAAACACAGCCTACAATTGCTCTGAAGTCCCGCAAGGCTGCCAAGTGCCAGCTTGGCACCAATATTGTTTCCAGATGGACAGGAGGGGTCCTTGAAGAATCAGTCACGTGCCAAGCGAGGCAATCAGCAGCATGTAACTTAAATGCTGGGTAATGTCGGACCCCCCAGGTCTCCGCTGAACTTGTTGCCAAGACACCAGCAAACTCCAGCTGCAGAGAAAAAGTGTAATAAATGCAAATTTGCACATACGAACAATTCTATAGATACTAGGGTGGCAGGGTGGATGTGCTAAGCTAGTCCAGAAGGCAGGCAAATAACGCTTAAAAGGGTGTGCGAAAGCTGCTCCGCTCGGGAGCGTGTCCAAAGAGGAGCGCTTTGTTGTCAGCGAGAGCCTCCATCTCCCAGGAAACAACAGCTGACCGAAACCTGCGTTCCAAGCAAGGACCCGGGGGTAATCCAAATTATGCAGTTTTGCTCTGCCATATCGCATCGTACATCTTAATGAACAAAGCCACAAGGACAATTTGCACTGATAAAAAAAGAAGGCAGAGGGAGGGAAAGAGGGTTTGCCAGTGATAACAGCCGAACCGCCCAAGGGTGGTGAGAATACCAATGCAGTTGGGGGACGTATGAAAAAGAGCAAACTGTCACGCAGGAAGCCTTTACAAGCACCTACACTGAGGCAAAGCAAGAGTGACAGAGGAAAAGCTTTAAAGGTCGTGCTGTTTGGAAACTTCGCCACCGCTCGGCTTTTCCTTCTCCTGAAAGAAAAAGGCACGTTAGCTTCTCCGAGCTCGGCCACCGTCCTCCCCCAGCCCCTGCGCCGCGTTAAACCCCGTAACGGGGGCACGGAGACGGGGACCACTCCCGCCTGCCAGCAAGGTAATTCTGTCACGGCAGCTCAACACTCTGGCGATGGCAAGAATTGAGTTATCAATTGTCTCTGGGGGCTTGAAAGAGCCTTTCCACGCGCCTGTGCTACGTCATGCTAGAGCTTATGTTAATCTGACCCAATTTCTCTCAGCTACAAGCCTTCTACCCCACTAAACACCAACAGCAAGTTTCTGCCGCTTTCTGCTGTTTGCTTTTGAAGCTTTTATGACCAACAATAGCTGGTAACTGTGGATTAATCACTGTAGGCCACAAGCAGGAAACAATTTTGCTATCCATTTGTCAAGGCTTGGCCATCAAGTTACATTCAGCAGATTGCCTGGTCTCTGCAGAAACCCAGATTGAAAACGTGTTGTTCTATAACCTTTAATCTGCGGCAGGAGGAGCAAATGTTAAATTCCACGAGTGCAACCTTCGGGATGAGATAAATACGTACCGAGCTGCCTGCAAGCGCACAATAGCTTCCATCAAAGAGGGGGATTTTCTAAAGCGGGGCTGGCAGCACTTCTGCTTCAAATTCTGCCCTAGCGCTAATTCCCTCATTAGCGCCAAGCCATTCTGTGCAGAGAGGGAACACGACTCCCAAGATCAAGGGCTAAAGTGGTTGGGAGATTTCTTCCACTCTAAGACCCGAGCCCCGTGCCAGAAGATGGATCCGCAGGCCACAGAGCCGGACATGCCCTGAACTAGACTCCAAGCGCCAGCTGCCAGTGAGCGCCAGAAACCCAAACCAAGGAGCTCCCCTCCCGCCTGGCCGCCGTCGCGGCGTCGGCTTGCGCCACGATTGCTGGCAAGGCGAACGACAAAGCGTGCACAGCGCCCAAATGCTATCTGCGCGCCAGCACGGTCAGCCTTTCGAGCCGACGACTAGCAAGGTCCTGTTCTACGCCGGCCCGTCCACCCTGCCGCGCCACCGACGGTCACGTCATTGCTCAACAAACACACAGGAAAAACACACACATTTACACATGGAGAAAGGAGCCTAAGCCCTCGCCGTTCGTTGGAGAGAAAAGCACACTGAACTTGTGGGCAGGACACGTAAGGCCACACGTCAAGAGGATGCAGTGTTAAATCAGCGTCAGAAAGGAGAATAATAAATTTCTCTTACAGTTTCTTATTAGCCAGCCTTCTTCCTGCAAATCACAACCCGTAACTGCTGGTATCAGTGAAAAACGGTACTTTTTCATTACATTTCTGTCCTCCTCAGCAGTTCCAAGGCAACCCCGAAAGGCATCGGGGAGGAGAAGGAATCCTGCCCATGCCTTGTCAACAGGCTGGGGGCTGTAGATTTGCCATCGCCGAGGAGAGAGGAAGGCGGGAGAAAAGCACCCCGGCCACACACTTCTGACTGCCCCGTTCTGCTTGCCAAGGAAATACATTAAGGACTGCCCGTCGGTGAACCTTTGTCTGTGCCTGCAATCATTTTTTCAATTTATTCATGTTCCAGCCATCTCAGAAATGGTAGGCCTCATCCTCTATTCAAGGAAAGAGCTCATTCGGAAGGAAAGTTATTGAGAAGAAATAGCTGGAAAAAACTTACATCAGAGGCCCTCAGTTCCCAAAAGACCTTCACGAGCACGGGGTCAGGTCTTCTCAGCAGCCAGAACTCACTAAGCCCAGCGGGATAATAAGTGAGGAGCAGGGATTTGGTCTTAACGAACATAAATGTCCTGGCACTGGGAATTACTAGAAGGTGATACCTCACCTCCTGCACGTGGCAATGTCATGCTGATAACTGCCATGCCTAAGGAAATCCTGTGATCCTCACGTGGCTCCCAAGGAGCCCTAGGAGCTACATTTGTCTTACTGGGGTTACGCTTGGAACACGTCACATCCTAAGGGAGGAAGGCAGCTCTGTGTGCCGGGCCGAGGCACTAACACCCCAAGGGGATGGGGAAACAGCCCGTGTGAAGCCGCGGAGAGGGGAACTGTCTATCCGTCTCCATCCACGCTCAGGCAAACATCTGCACAAGGACTTTCACAGCGGTTTCTCCAGCTAGAGGTACGGACTCAGAAACCCCCGGCTTTAATTGTAATCACGAGGGCGCTGAGCCAGCTCCTCAATAGGCAAGAGGCACCACGGCACAGCGGAAACGCCGCTGGGTCCGCTACCAAAACTGAGCCACCCAACTGCAACGGCTGGAATATAACCAGGCCATGGAAAGCTACAAAACTATTGCCAAGAGGGGCTAGAATCTACTTCAAGCTCACACGCCAATTGCGACGACCGCAGCGGGAGAGCAGGCGTTCCTGCTGTTTATTCTGAATAGCAGAGTGTGACGGGGCAGGCGAGCGTGGCACACTCCTTAACCTTTACCGGGCTGGGGAAAAGGACGGTCACCAACGGTGGCGGCCACGGCCACGAACGTCAGGGAGTCAAAAGCTTGCAACCTTCCGCTTGCTATAATGCACTGGAAACGTTCATCAGTTATTGCAAGACAAAAGACAACTGTACAGGTTCGTTTACCCTGAGGCACACGGCAGCGAGGGGCTCTGCGAAAGGCTCTTAAGGAGACTTTGAACCAGTAAGGTGGAAGCTTAAAACCTATTCCGGAACAAGAATTGGTTAAGAGATTAAAAACAGAGAACTGAAATAAAATGAGCACATCACACAAGAGGAAGACATTCACTGCCGAGCGCCCCGAGCACCAGCGCGCGGCCGCCCGCCGTTCAGCACATGAATGAGCACCTGCAAAGAGGAAGACAGAAAATGGCAAATCTGGACAACACAATGGCGGATGGAGGACAGAACACAAAGCGCGGGGTAAGGCACGTCAGGGAGAGAGCCTTCGACTGCTCCTCCGTGCTAGTGGAGTCTGATCTGGTGGTACAGGCTCGGAGGGGAAAAAGCCACACAACGCCCCAAAGAGAGGACAGTCAGAATCAGCCGAGCAGAGTCAGCAGAACAAAACGTACCCTATCTATATAACGGGCATGGTGTAGAGCAGCAATACACACGATGCTGTTAGATACTCAACGGTCCGCTCGCGCCTGCAGTTTGTCACACCTCTACCTCCAAAACCAAATAAATAAAATAAAGAAATAAAAGTAGCAAAACCAAAAGCAGCAGTTGAAACAGAAAAGAGCCGAAAATGACAATGGGAATGATCAGAGAGAGAGCAGAAAGGCCTTCCTCGAGGGCAGAGGGAGAGCCAGGTCTAGCACATGAGCACATGAGGCATGCATGTGGAGGAGGAGGAGGAGGAGGAGGAGGAGGTGGTGTCTCACGAGCAGCTAAGGGTTTTTAGTCAGCCTGTCGCAGACGACAGGGGAAAACGCAAAGTTCTCAAAGCCATCGCTTCAAAAATGGCCATACGGATCTTACTTGCTTCAAAGTAAAATGACGGGGGGAATTCATTTTTCTCCAAGGGAGCCAGACAGCTTATTACAGTAATTCAGAAAAAAAAGAGAGCAAACATCTAGCTATGAGAATAAGCATCTACAGTCATAGTAGGTGGAGTAAATGACTAAAGACCAAACTTCACGCTTCCAAGGATAAATTGCGCAAAAATTGCTACTGATGGGGTTGAGAATGAAATTTATGACCCCCTCGCCACATTAAATGAGTTTTAAGGCTGTTTATACCCTTCATTTCAAGTACCCAATCTTCGCCACCAGTAACTGCATTAATAGCTTTTTCTGACATGGTTATTTCCACGTTTCAGAAACACCTGCAGTCAGGACGATCCAACTCGCTGGACTGCCAGATCAGGGCTCGGGCAGCACAGGGGGTGCGGCAGGGAAAAAAACTCCCCTGATTTGTTGCTTGTTTTTCCCCAGGCTTCAAGCTCGGCTTATACACACAGAAAGACAACAGGCAATCAGGACATTTCCAATGGTTATGAAGGTACCGTACCTGTGATGGTGGTAGGGATGGTGGTGGTAGTGGTGGTGGTTGTTGTGGGAGGAGGGATAGTTGTGGGGGGATCTGGATAAAACATAAAAAGGAAAATAATAAAAAAGCAAATTAAGAAAAAACAAGCAGAACACAACAGCGATCAACAATGAGCAGAGAAAACCAAGGACACTGAGCAGCAGCAGCAGCGGCGGCGGCAGCCGCGCGGCCCCGGGAAGCCTCTGCCGCTCTACAGGCGGGGGCACTTCCCGGCTGCCCTCGAGGGGCAGGCGCCGGAGGCCGGGCAGCTGCCGCCCGCGCCGAGCGCGGGTCCCAGCGAGGGAGCTCAGCGCAGGCTGGCGCCAGCTCGGCAGCCCGGCCCACCAACTCTCCCCCCTTCCGCGGTGCTTAAATAAAACACTTAAATGAAACCAAAGAAATAAAGCCCAGCGCAAATTAGTCAATGAGAGAGAGAGAGATGGAATGGGAGAGCCGTGAGGAGAACAGACTGCACGCTTTCCGGGACGAGGAAAGACACACGGCAGCGTACCACGTACAGAGACAGACAAGGGCGCTCGCTCCGTTCTCCACAAATACGCCGGAGCGTCCAGGCGGCAGTTTGTGCGAGGGGCCCTGCTGTGCTCAACAGCCTAAATAGCAACAGCACGTGAATATCTCTCCCTTTGTTTCCAGGGCTGTTAACTTTACACTACTCTTCCTCAAGGAGCACGCGTCAGCAGGATGTTAAAAGCTACTTCCACGACAGCAATAAATAAAAAGCAATGAGAATGTCATTACTAAATATCAATTTCAAGGCTTGGAAAATTTCACCACGATCTTTTTCTAAAAAAGCGCCAATATTTTTCTGACAATTTCAACACGGTTGCTTTTGTTAACAGAGCAGCCTCAGCGGAAAACGCCGCTACGGAGGCAGCTCTTTGTAACTAGTGGCTACTTCTGCAGAAAACTCGACCTGTTGAAACTCAAACACTGCCACTCTCTTTACAGTATTTATATTATGTACAGGGGCACATCCTCATCCAAACTACTGAGCAGGAGAGGGGACATGTGAGCAGATGTCAAAGAAAACATATATATCAATGCCCAAATGATCAAACTGAATGCGTTAAGTAGTCAGGAAGGCTTTGAACTAAGGATTCATTCTGCAATAATGGAGCTTGAAACAGTTCCTGGGCTTTTGATTTTAAATTTCCTCTAAAGTATGTCAACTTTTCATCACTAACCCATCTGCTTCTCTTTTATCTCCGAGTGAGCCCCCGGCGTCCCTAATTAGCACACGTGGCCGGCGTCACCCGCCGCACCTGCGTGCGCCGCGCGGCCACAGCCCGTGGGGCAGCAGGAGGAGGGCGCCGGCCCGCGGCGCCGTGTTCCCGGCGGGACGCTGCGGCCTCTGCCCGCGCCTGCCCTAAGGGAGGGCAAGGAGGCCTCTCGCGGTGCCCGATGCCCCGGCCCAGCAGGGCACCCCGCTCTCAGCGATGCGGCACAAGGGGACGTGGCACAAGGATCTGGCCGGGGCCTCCTGACGCGCCCTGAGAAGCTGCCCTGCGTGCCTAAATGCCAGCTGCCTGCAGCAGCGCCCGCAGCGTAGCACGCCTGGGAATCTGGATCCCCTTTGCAATAATTAACACCCCTGAATTTAACCCTGAAGGGGAGAAGCGCTGTTTAATTTCTGTACAGGCTAGTTCTCGTCCACTTCGCAAATGCAGAGCAATTAACAGGCGTGTGAGTTCGGGAGCTCAAAGGGTTTATTCAGAGCCCACTGAAAGGTCAGAATGGAGCCCTGGCCCCAGGGCCCGCTGAGTCACGGGCGTCTGCAGGAGCGGATGCGCTTGAGCCAGATCCTTTGGAGCGCTTGTCCCCAGGCCTCCCGCAAACTGGACTAACCAGGTCGTTTGGCACTGGTGAGGTTTAATTTAGCATTCCCTTGAAACAAAACAGGGAGGTAAAACTAGGCAAGAAATGGACGAAACAAGCCAAAAGCCGCCCTGCTCTTCTACAACTGCTTTACTCCAGTGGCCGGCTATAATTCCATTCTCACGTGGAGTCCTCGGTTTCCTGTTCACTGCAAGTGCTTTTTAGGTTCTCTGCTACGTTAGCTGTTTCTTTAAACATTTCTATAAATTAAATAATTGTAACACCACGAGCACGTGAATTGTTCCATCTTAAAGCCTTGCATTTCATTACACAAACTGGAGTCGCCTGGTGCTACGCTCACTAGAAAGCTGCTCCAGTGACGCAGCAGACAACTTGTACTTTCGGCCTGAAATGCCAGTTTGGATGTTCGCTTTGGTCTTTGGCCCCATGTCCAAAACGGGGCCTAAAGCTGCTCGTGTGCAAGCGGCACTGGGACGAGCGGGCGAGATGCCGGGCTCCTGGCTATTTCTCTGCTTCGGAGCGAGCACGGGAGAAGCGGCACCACGGAGCTGCCCAGGGCTGCTGCGCAGAACCAACCGCACGCCCAGGCAGGTTCCGGGCCCATCTGCACAGGAGGCAACGGCGAGCACAGGCTCAGCTCAGCCTCACAGCAACCACCCCTGCGGGTAAGCAAGGTTGCTAACGGAGACGTTTTTAAGCACGTAGCCCAAGGGAATTATTCATAATTAAACTGGGGGATCACTCCTCAAGTGCCTACTGAATCTTCATTATATGCGAGACCTCTGTGACAAGAGCACAGCAAGGTTTAAAGCGATGGTAAAATAATGCAGAGGAACTGAGGAATTAAAGTAGGTACTTAATAGCACTTAAAAAGATGCCGAGACATGTTTTAGTGTCTGCTCAGCAGCCAAAGATAGGCTTAAGACATCTCATTCCTCCCGTTTATTTACTGGTTTGTAATTATCTGAGTAGGCTGGCTGATTCTTCAGTAATTTAACTTGCTAATAAAAGACCCGAATAAACAAACCCACACCATGGCTGCCAATGCTAAAAAGGGCTCGGACGAAACCCAAAGGAAAAGCGGCTACGGGAGCCGCGCTACGGGGACTGTCAGACCGCAGGAGCGCCCCGTTCGCGCTGTGCCTCTGCTCTGGGCTGTCGTTATGCTCCGGGCGACGTATTACGAGTGTCACGGGGAGCCCACGGCGCCGCAGCGGACGCCGAGCCAGGTTCTGCCCCTGGTGCAAGACCCCGAGCGTCAGAGAGCAAGGGCAGTGACCTTCCACCCCTACCCCCTCCCAGGAGAACGCGCATGTCTTGGGGGCTGCCTGCGACTCTCGCGGGAAGCAAAATGGGAACCTCTTTAAAAGCTTTGAGAGAGTGGCATGTAGCGATTATGTGTAAATGAGTCTAGAAGAACGGTGGTTTTTCTCACGTACCGTATACAAACAGCATGTAATCCGCATGTGATTTCCCCACCGCGTTTGAAGCCTCACAGCGGTATGTACCATTATCTGTTTTGTTTAGGTTACTAATGAGAAGGTTTGAACCAGACACTACAACGTGTTGAGGCATCTCATCATCTACTCTTAACCACCTCATGTCCGTAGGCCTACAGAGGAGGGAGAAAAAGAAACAGTCACATTACTATTTTCCTACGGTAAAGATGGCATCTTCAATAGTTCATCCACAGACAGAAAGCCCAAACCAAGAAAAACTGTAAAGAAATAACACACACTTTTGTACTACCCAAGCCCCGATGCTCTTGGGCTTCCTCGGCATTTAAATGCATTTTAACCCAACTGGAAACTGTATCCAGACCTTAAGCTTTCCGAAAACACTAGTGCAAGCAGGAAGAAAGGTCATTAGTGGTTAAGCATTTACTTTATTGGTAAAGCTGCAACCTGTAAGATCTACGGGCTCAACGTGCATCCGCCTGGTGCTCTGAGCGCAGATCTGGACAGCGTGTGACAGAACAAGCACATTGTCATGATCAGGCTTGACCCATTTCACCGAGAGACGTGACGGACCTATTTGCCTCGGTTTGGACTGCGCTGCTAACTAGCAACGCTGCGGCTGCCAGGAAACAGGAGCGCTTTTCTTCTCTCCCTGCTCTGTGCCTCCCGTTGGCAGCAGGCTTCCTGCGCCCTCGCGCTGGCGGAACCAAGACGAGGCTCGTGTCCCCGGGACTTGGGGAACCAAATTAGCACGTTTTGCTCTAGCTAGGAAGGAAAACAACGGCCGGGGGGTGTTTGGTTCTGCTGCTAAGCCTCTGGATGGCAGAAGGACAAATCAGGGTGCTGGTAACACACGGGCCGCGCCCACGTGACCAAACGCAGGAAATTCATTTTAACCTCCACCCTGGTAAAAGGCTTCTGATGCTCCTGACAAAGGTTCTCAAAAAACTGTTAGTGCTTCCAGAGTGTCCCAAGCTTTCGGATACCGCTTGCTGCACAGTAGCCCTCTCCTCAAAGACGTGTCTGGCACTGGCTGCTCTAAAAGTGGCAGTCCCAGTATCTGCCCATTTTCGTCACAGTTTGGATTTTTTTGGGGTCACCTTAGACAATGAAAGTGTCTGCATTATTACCCAAAGAGAGATTTCTGCTTTCTCCTCTTTCATTTCTCTCTGAGCTTTTAGTCACAATGTTTGTGTTGCTACATTTTGCAGAGAGACGATTTTCAGTCAAGACTCATCCCTGGGAATCTTAAACCTCTGCAAAGGACTTGATGAAATCCATGCATCTGGGAGAGCAGCGCTAAAGCCAGTCCCTTACTTCACTGCGCCTCTGCGTAGGCTTTGAGCGAGACAGGTGAAGTGAGCTGCAAAGCACATGCCTCGCTCGTCAGCAGCATCCCCGTAACATTACGTGGCACATGGCCCGGGAGAGGCGTCCGTCTTATTTAACACGTACGCGTCTTATTCATAGCCTGGGGGGAGCAGGGGGCTGCTGAAGAAGCCTGTTCATTAAATTCCCACATGCTACAAATGGGAGACACTGCAGCTACCTGCGAGCGGAGGGCACTTGCAAAGACGCTTTGACAGATTCTGAGCAGGGAACAGATATTAAGCTGAAATTCAGCAGGGGCCGTGCAAGCCCCCCTCTAACGGATGGGGAAGGACTCGCCCACACGCTGAAGGCAGGAGCTGGGAAGCAGTAATAAACAAAGTAATTTGGCTGAGGTAGGACACTCCGGCGGCAGGTGACGCTGTCACGAGGCTCCTCTCTTCTGAGCCGCATCTACCCTTCCTGTCATTGCCCCCAGAAGTAGAACTGTCAAAGTGGATGGCTTCAAGTGCAGACTGCACCTGCAGTAACTCTTCGGTTCTGGGCACACTACCAAGGAGACACTGACAGTTTTCAGGGATGTTTGCAGGAATCTTATGAACATGATGAAAATAAAAACGGATAGGAGGTAAATACTTGACAGCCATAAATCCAAATGGAAAAGGAAGTGTTTAAGAAAGTCAACAAAACTCAGACAAGAAAAACGATGAAAATGCAGAGGAAAATCTAACCTCCCTCGTCAAGATTTTTCCTTTCCTGATGCATTACTTTAACAGACTACTTAAGAAAGCCTCGAGGGCAGGGCAAGAAGAGGAGAAAGAATAAAACTTGCGTTTCATTAAAAAAAAAGCAACACCGCAACGAGGAGAGAAATCGTACGGTGAATACAGGCTGAAGGACGGACGGCCTTACCTTGGCGGGGCCACGTGCGGGCCGGCGCGCTCGCGCTGCCTACGCAGGCCCCCGGCCTTGCTTTGCAGATGAGGCGCGAGCGCTCGCTGCCTGAGCCATTCCCTGGGGAAGCGGCGCGGGGCTGTGCGGCGCCCGCACCGCAAGCTCCGCCTGCTGCGCGCGGCCACAAAACGCGCTCCTTGCGGCTTCCAAGCGCCAATTCCACGGCCGTGCCTTAGGCCGCGGCTAAGGAGATTCAAAATAGGCTTCTGAAGAGCGTAGCCTCGGCTCGGGTGCAGAAAGCAGCTCTTCTGCTATTCTCTCCCTTACTCCTACACCGTCTTCACCGCAGAGAATGGCACACGACAGTTCTGCAGCAGCAAGGAGGCCAAAGAGCGCCCGCACGCTGGCGCGGCGGCGGGACCGCCCGGACCGCCCGTCGGGGTTGCAAACTTACTGTGGTTTTCCGAAAGCGGCACACGTCAGTTCAAGTGGCTCCCCTTCTCTCGTGAGACCTTGCACCGGGTAATTCTGAGAAACCCGCACTTGAGGCTTATCTGCATGACAAAAAGAGTATTCCTGAAATTATCTTGTCAAACAGAATCAGATTTGCATGCACCCCAACCCAAAAGTCAGTCACCGGCGTTGCTCTCCTCTCGGCCCCTTCTACGCTAGTCATCTCATCAGCCGGCGAACGCGGCAATTTCTCAGGACCAGACTGATTAGCGAGAGCAAAATGCGAACAGAGATAGGAGATTCACGCTGCAGCTGAAGCACCTCTGCTTCCCGGGAAACGCATTCCGCTACACTGCGGTTTATCTCGGAACTCACTCAAGCTAAAAGGAACTCATTTGCCTTCATGCTGAGGTGAAACCAGAGATATTTGTGGCGCTCAGAATTGATATGTTTTATCATGTATCATATATTACCCTACCACAGTACTTTACGCCCAAGCATATTAATGTATGTTGGGCTTTACAAGAGCCACTTGTTAGAAGCACAAAGAGAAATGGCAGGCAGCGCTGCTACTTCTTTCACCAACACAGGACTGCGGTTAGCCCCGGGGAATCTCCTCTCTGCTGACTGACTAACTAACCAGAATTAACGTGTTTCTAGTTAGGCGGCCAGCTCAGGAACAGCTTGAGTCATCCGCTGGCTGCAGGGAAGGAGGGAAGGTTGTGAGCACGGCCCAAAACAACAAGATCCACCCCTCCAAAAACGGAGCCCACTAGTAAGAAAAAAAATTGCTGCCTCCTGCAACTGAAACCCAGATTAAAAATGCATCAAGGCTCTAGCTAGAACGTTATCGACGCAAAAATCAATTCAACGCTACAAATGCTATTAAGTCATATATATATTTTTCAGGAACTTACTCAACTGTGAGGAATAAAGGCATGCAAAAAAATCAGCATGCGTAAAGGTTGAGACAATTTAAATGTTTCTATTCCTTTGGGAGTAACTGCTAGCAAAACTACTGGCTTGGTGCATTTTATTAACTGTGTTTAACTCATTAACATGCTTCCTACGGAATAATAGAGATTAGAAAAAAAATCCATGTTAGGCTTTAACCAATTTAAACTCTCATAATTTCCAGTAATGGAATAAGCTACACTGGTAAATCCTCTCCTGAGATGCCTATGCCACAAACGCATCTTACAAACTAATCCCCGTTAGAGATGCTTCGTGCGGCTTGGTGGCTCCGCGCAGGACGAGCGAGGGGGCGGAGGTGC
>VZSV01000348.1:41523-57007 GCA_013398735.1 Nothocercus julius
GCGCAGCCTGTGCACGGCACAGCGCGGCCCTTCCCGCCCGCCCCTCCATGCCAGCAGCGCTCCGCAGAGGGAACCTTGCTAACGAGCCTGCAAACGAGCACCCAACTGGGAAATGTCACAAACAAGAGCGGCTAATGCCCCAGAAAATCAAATAACTGAACACTTGGCTGATTGTGCTGCTTTTCATATTTACAGAAAGAAGAGAAAAGCTTTAAATGAAAGTTTCTGAAAGGGTCGACACCTCGCTGAACAAAACAACTCATTTATTCATTTTCAGACATCTCCAGATGATAAATTACATTGATGTTAATCACTTCACCGCATACTATGCAATTAGTATTTGTACTCAACAGAAGTATAAAGATTACTGAAGATATAACAGCATACGTATAAGGACACGTTTTTAACATAATTGGGCGCAAAGCATTCTCCTGTCATGAGAGCAGACGCCCTGGCAGGTTCTCCGGTGCGCGTTTCAGAGGCAGGCTTGGACACGTAAGAGAGAAGGCACAATTAATTAGAACCTACAAACTCCCCAACCAAGAACAAAACCAGAAAAGACCACGCGCCAAAACAGGACTTCCACGCTTTCGCTTCCAGGATCACATAGTAAGTAAGATAAGGAAAAGTACCAAAAGACTGGGCTTAAATGTCTCCGAGAATATCTGGTTCCATTCAATTCCTTAATGATATTTTAATGCATTTTGTTGCTTCATTTCCTTTCTAAAATTACACTCAACCTACTGCTCTCCCATCCCTCTCGAATGATCTGCATCACAAAGGCAGAGCAACTCCAGCCAGAAAGAACAGCTATTTTCACACCAACACCAAGCAACATATTGTGGCCATCCTTTGCGCGGGGTTATATATTCGCTGGGGTGGCTATTAATCAAGCATGAAAGTGTTATTGTTACTGCGAGTACACGGCGCCATTTGTCAAACTCTGTTTGCTTACAAAAAGCAGCATTACCAGGAGATTTTAATTCATATTAGGGGACGCCTCTTCACAGAGGCTTCTTTTTAATAACATAGCTCACGTTCACAGGGAAGCATTTATCTGCACACCTCACAAAGGGCCAGGCTGGGCCGCACTCTGCACGCACTAAGTAGCTTACTGCGGGCAGGACAAGGAAATACTCGGCATGAACTAGTCCGACTCGCAGTTTTGCTGACTACGACAAAACGGTCTTTTCCCACAAGCCCAACTGCGGAACTCGGAGAGCCGGCGCTGGGCCACAAGGAAGAGGCGGCCCCGGTAGATGCGCTGCTCGCATCCGCGCGCTCTCCGCTTGTTCTAGCCCGGGCTGCAGTAAGGGGTTACCCGGATGCCTGACGGACACCGCAACGGCTCTGCTGGTTTGCAGAAGCTCTGCAGATCCCCCGCGTGCACAAAACGAGGAGCGGGAGACCCCTTCCTAACTGCCACTTGCCTGCGAAGGACAGTGCTTGTCCCTAAGGGCTGGACAGGCCCGGCACTTGAGGGCATGTTAGCAAATAAGGGCGCAGAGAACAGCAAAGCAGTAAAACAAATCTGATTTGGCACAACAAGCTAAATCTTGATCATTAAATCCTGGGTGAGGTAATGGCACTGCACGTGCACGGGCTGCCTTTGTGCTGAAAGACTCGTTTGTGAAGAGAGCCCGGAATTACGGCAGCCGCCCCTCCCAGACCAGCATCTGCCTCCCTCTCGCTGGCCCAGGAAACGGGGAACAGCGGCGGCCCAGGGGTGCGGCCGGCAGCCGTTCTCCAGAACGCCCTCCAAGTTACCGAGCAGCACCCCGGAGCCTGCAACTATCTTTAAACTGGAGCACACAAGACCATGTTCACAGTAATTGTTTTTAAAAGGAGCGAAGTAGGCCACTTTGCAGACCTCAATTCCTACAGCTTCTCCTTTAAGCAGATGAGAACACCTCACTAAAATAACTATTCGGCTTCACTAACATCTGCAAAAGCACTTTGAAAATTTGAAGTAGAAGCCCTTTAGATTTTCAATGACACTTATGGTCCTTCTAATTTACCGAAAGACCCACCTGGCAAAATACGCTACATTTTGGGGAGTGGTGCTGGGTTTTGCCTTGGTTTTGTTTTTCAACTTTTGCATCGCATCTTACAAGGAGATCTCCGTATTCTGAAATCTAGTCATACAAAAAATACCTCGGTAGCTTAGAAAGCTCCATCCATCTTCCTTCTGCCCTTCCCCAATGCATTTCATGCTTGGGTTGCAGACGTCGCATGCAGAGGAAAACAGCAGAGGCGAAGGGAGCACCCTACTATGCCCTTCTGGTGCTCCAGAGAGGGGAATTTGTGGTGCCCTTGGTGCAAAGCGGGCAAAGGCAAGGCAGACTCTCTAAGGCGCAGCACGGCTACCTCCTCTCCAGGGCTGCCGCAAGAGCCGCGGAGACCGCGGGCACTAACGCAGCGTGGCCACCCAACACTCACCATGGGCCCGTCGGAGAGCCGCACACCCGCAGGGCGGCACGGCGCCCCACGGAAAGCAACGCACTCGGGGCTCTAATTGCAAACCCCGAAGCTAAAAAAGCAATTGCAACAGTGTCGGTGAGGCCTGGTTTTCAAGGCGCGAGCTCCGCAGGACGCTAGGCTGTGGAGCAGGAGCTGCGAGCGACACGCCAGCCGGGAGGGCAAGCAGATTTTCCTAACGCTCGTGAGCTCTGGTCACAAAGGAGGCAAAGAACCGAGCTGCAGCCAGCAGCGCGAAGCAGCATTCGCCTCGTTCTGGGAAGCGGAAAACTGATGCCCGAAGGAGAAGGGACGTGATCGCTGCCTCCCCGGATTCATCGTCGCACGGAACCGCGACCCCTCGGAGCTACCTCAGGACAAAAGGCAGCTCATTTCCATTCAAGATTTAGGACAGGAAAAGGTACGTGCTCCCCCACAGCTCAGACAGAATAGCACCTAGCAAACTTGTGCACCTTATATGTACTTTGTCTTCACTGCGTGCGGAACCCTTTCTGTGTGAAGGCCAGAAATGAAAGCAGTGGAGAAGGGATTTCTTTTGTCTTCCACAGGAAAGCACAGAGAACTTGGCAACTTGGCAGTTCCTAGAACACTGATCCTCCCCAGCACATGGGAAAAACAGCAGGATTTCAATGGAACCTCTAAGAGGGATGCGTAGGTCACTCTGAGCCCTTGCAAGCAAGTCCGAGAAAGCCTGCAAGATTTCAATTTCTCCGCATAATCAGAGACATTTTTTTTTCCCCCGTTAAGTATTTGATCAAGCCTCACAAAGGTGCTAATGTATTATTAAAGCTAATGGAGCTCTACAAGAAATGTTAATGGGCATTAAGTTTGCATAAATGAATTACACATTAGCAGAGTCACAAGAAATCCCGAATCTGCCAATTTGGGTAGTATCTGATCTTTTCTGTTTTCCTCATTACAGGAACATTACGCTAACTTCGGAGGTACGCGAATTCTAACCAGGATGTTCATAATGAGACCACATCATGAAGAAGCTGAAAGCAATTAATGCACGCCCGCCGTCCCCCAAGCGCGTCGTCGAGGCGGACGTGGCCAGGCAGGCCCTTTGGGGCACGGAGCCCCGCAGGACGGCTGCTCCGCTGGGGGAGCGGCGTTCCCGCCGCGCACGCGCTGCTCCGGCGCTGTCCGGCATGGCAGAGCGCGTTCCCAGCGGAACGAGGCGCCTGGCGCTAACCCGAGCAGGCAGAAGCGCCCGGCCGCAAGCCAGGCCCCTACTGCCGACTGCACGTAATTAAAGGAAAAGGCAGCGCCCTAGGCTCAGAAGGAAAGGCACAAAACGAGCGTCTCTTTCACCATTTCCACAGTTTTCACCGGTAAGCTTTCAATGGTAGCCAGCTGCTTTTTGTACACTGCCAGTACAGCTCCATTTCGGCAGAAAGATAAGTACACCGCTGAAAGAAAAGTACTTGGGATTTAATCTGTTCTGACAAGTACAAAAGCCAGCCAGGAACAAACTGGTACGAATTGTAGGTACACAAAGTTATTCCTTAAGAGAAAAACAGCACGTATTTGCTGCGTTGCCAAAGGGCTGGGAAAAGTCACGGCTTAATCCACTGAACAGCACCCAAGGTTCTGATTTGCTTCTTAAATAACAGGATCTAAACACTGTCTACACTGCCTAGGAAATGTAATCATGTAATTAACGGTTCCCCAGGACTTCCAGCGCGTGACTTCCGACACGGCGAGAACTCCAATACTCACACATCACTTCCAGGTAGCGCTGCGTCTGCAAGTCTTTGACAGCGGGGTGGTCCACCAGACAGATGACAGGGACGCCGTCATCCTCGCGCCCCACTTTCAGCAGCAGCTGACTGGTCACCGTGTACATGTCGGACCACTGCTCCACTTCGGATTTGCCTGGCAGCGAGAGGGGAGGAGGAAAAGCAGAGTGAGCAGCGGAAGGCAGGTCTGCAGCTCCCGGAGCCTTGCCGCGCCCGGGAACCGCCGCGTGCCGCTCCAACCTCCAACTCCCCCTTTCTACAGCTGCAAAAGGGCACGGGAGGCAAGGGCGTGCGGAAGCCACGCGCTCCCCTCCACAAGGCTCCTTCCCATTAAACTCTACACTACATTACCGCCCTGATTAATAAACCCATTACACCATCTCCAGATGCCCAAACTCTTACATCAACGGGCCACGAATCCCCCTCCTCCTTCCCCCTCCAGTGAAGAGGTAGCGAGAAGGCGCCTGCGTCGCTCACGCTTGGCTGGAAGCGCTGCGACTGGGCCGGGCGCTGCGGAGCGCTCCTCCCGGCACGCGGGCAGCGCGGCGCCTGCGGCACGAGCGGCGGGCAGCCCCAGCGAGGGGCTCCCTCCCCAGCAGCGCCTCGGCACTTGCGGCCACTGCCTCCCCTCTTGCTTGCTAACCTGCTCCCCTCTGGCTTTTTAGGCATTCAGATCGTACAGTCCAAATGTCAGGAGTAACTCGAAACAGAGGTCTTTCACACAGGGAAGTATTTCCATGCAATATGTTAAGGGAAAACATGCGGGCAGCTGCAAAGGAAAGCCTCCCCTTGAAATTTAGAGGAAAGACTTTCCCATCAGAGGCTACAGACCTATTCACAGCCCACACAACAGGAAGAAAACAACCAAGTATTTCAGCATCCCCACTGCTGTTAAAACACACAAACAAATCCAAAGGCTCAGCCAGGTGACCCGGTATTTCGCCCTGCTACCACTCGGCTCAGCGGCCTTCAAAGATACAAGGAAGCGGGAATTCAATCGCCCGCGCAAGAAAACTCAATCAAGATGCCAGACAGGTCGAGTATGAAGGGTCAAATGCTACTGCCCCGCTGCCCTCCCGACTGGAAAAAGAAGCCAGGGAAGAGATCATTTGGAGATCTGCACAACACTTAAGAGGACAACAGTTGCTGCAAGTCACAGGGTCACCGCTACCCATGGCAGCACATTTTGCACTCCATCTTTATCAGCATAAGCTCAGCACGTCTCCGTGAGATTGGAGGCCCAGAGATGCTAGATGCAAAAGCAGGATTTGATTTTGCCCTCGCAGGGGGTTAGGGTTGCAGGAATGAGTCCAACTTCTGTGTAAAGCCCTTTGCCATCCCTGACTGGGTAAAGCAAAAAATGCTGTCAACCAAGCTCACGTCTACATGCAGACTTAAGCTACCAGCACATCAAATGCAGTAAGTGCAACTTACGCATGTACAAATCCTATGAGCTGGCAGAATTAAGAAAGCGAGGATGGCCCTTCTTGTAGGAATATTCAACTGGGCATGTAAAGAATGCCCTACAAGCAAAATATCTGCATCTAGAAGTGAACTGAAAATCTTTACAGCTACAAAGCAGATCTTGATCTTACTCAGAGCTAGGACAGGGCAGAGAGGTGCCTAAACAACCACAGGAAGAAATTCTCTGCACTACTTCAGGGCTCCTCCAGGTCACCTGCAACTAGAAAAAGCCCTCCAGAACCCCGCACTCGAGCGCAGCAGGTCGGGGCCAGGAGGACGTTTGGTCCTTCTTGGCCAAGGCGTCCCTTGGGGCTGCCACCCCCTCCCGAGGCCTGAGCTGGGCTTTAAAGCCGCTCACGCTGCTGCTTTTTCAACTGGCGATGGGGCACAAACACACAGTATTGAACAAGTCATTCCGGGGGTCTGCAAAGACAGAGAGGATACATCTATACCAGTTAGCTCCTTGTTTCCTTTGAACCATCTGATGGTGGTGGCTGGTCTGCTGGCCATGGCTGTGCAGTTCAGCTCAATCTCTTCTCCCTCAACGGCAATTTCTTTCTGGATGTCAATCACCAGGTTGCGTGGTGGGACTAAAAGGAGAAAAGGTAACACAGCACACAGTAAAGCAATGCAAAACAGAAGTCAGCTTTTGAGCACTAACAGAGGACAAGACCTTCTGGAAAGCCCCCAGCACACGCTACAGGAAACACCGCATCTGTTTGATCTTCCACTTGATCAACGCCTTTAATGAGTAGTTCCACAACAACCCTAAGCCCTCCCTCCACCTAATCACAGCAGTAGTTTCATGAGCTATTACTTAGCAAACAGTTAACTCTGCTGTCCCGGGAAGGCGCCATTCCAAGCACAAGTTTTACAAACCCATGCTAGTCGTGTGCTTATGTTGCTTTTTAAAAGCACGCTTTGACTTCACGCACAGTTCCTGGCTCCCTTTGGCGCTGGGCAGCAGAGCAGAAGCTGCTGGTTCCCACTCCCACGGGCACAGGCTCTCCAAAGGCAGCTTCTCCTCCTGCCGTCCAGTTTGGAGTCTCAGCCTTGGGGAGCATTCTGGAGAACCACCAAGCTGAAGACTAACATCTTCCACGAAAATAACCCAATAATATGGAGAAAAAGCCTGCAGCCTCAGGGGGGAGAACTGCTATTTCAGTACGACCCAGAGATGTGATGAACAAGCACAAAGTTGTGACAGAAACTAGAGCTTTTTCATATGATTTTACACGTGAAAACAACAGCAGTTAGTGAGACAAAAGGAGGGGGAAAGCAAACAGCGACTGCTTATGGAGCAGGCAGTTGGACTTGCAGGGAAAACCTAAAACTCAGAAAGGAAATTTAACTTTTTTCTTCTGATCAATATGATCAAGACCATATAGTTCAAATGTGACTAACGTGTTCTTTAGCTAATGAAGAACAAATATGAATAAACAGCGTGCAGATGATCAAATGGCCTAATTAGTCAATGGTGGCTTTTCTCTCAAAAGACGCGAACAGAGCACATTCTTGAGATTTCCACATGTTCCAATTAAGGGTGCATAAATCTACACACAGTGTCACTGAAGACAGTAAAGTACACAGGAAAGGAGGTGGGGAAAGGGAGCGCTAATTGAGACGCAAAGCCCTGCTAAACCTGAGTGGGCTCAGCGCGCCTCCAAACCTGGCGCTGCCCTCCCCAGCGCCCATCGCTAGGAGCGGGCTAGCGAACCCTCTCCGTCCCGCCGCTGCCAACAGAAAGCAGCCCGAGTAACGACCGGGGGGCGTCTGCGATGCACAAGGGGCTCCTCGCAGGACCGACGATACGCCGACACTGGAGATGCCGCCCCTGCTCCCAGCGAGGCGGCGAGCACGCTGGGAGACGAGGCAGGACACGCCACGTCCTCGCCGCCCTCTGGGCGGCCCAGGGCTCGGCACGAGCGCCGCAAGGCCGCCGTTGCCCTCGCCGCGCTCCTGACAGCGCACCCAGCTGGGCCGCGCGCTCCTGTGCCAGCGCCCGGCCGCCGCAGCCACGCGCGGGCCACGCTCCACACGTTTCTAACAAGGAACCCGAGCACAGAACTAGGGGACGGGCTTCTCCCCGAATTGTGAAATGCAACTGCTGCTGAAACAAAGCAGAAACACCTACAGCTGCATTAGTCTCCCACCTGGAAGATACGCAGCACTTGCTTATGGGTGAATAAAGCACCGCACTTCAAACACACGGGTAGCAGTGAAATCAAACGCTGCCGAGCCTTGTCGTGCATGTGGGATTACAGCGAGATCGCTCGAAGAAAGGTTCACGTTCGCATGAAGACTCTAAAAGTCTCACGCTGTTGGTAAATGTAGCAGCTATACTAGAGCTGATTATAAACATTATTTAAACAGCGTATAAAAACCTAAGAAGCCAATCTCATTAAATAAAAGAAGAAAGAGATTTAAACTAATCAGCAAGCAAGATCTTACGTTAAGTCATCCACTGTGATTCAGGTTTTGCTATTAATAGGGTCTTAAAAGGCCCTGCTAATCTGTAGAAATAGCTCTAATAGCATTAGCTCCTATGACTGGTAACCACCTCAGCCTTGCAGCTGCGCCCGCGCCAGGGCCTCGCGAGGCGCGAGCGGGTGGATGAAGGCCACAGCTCGGTGGCCTCTCTGGGAGCAGCTTGCTGCACGACCTGCCGAAGGGCGGCCTGGAAATCGCCTCTGAAAACGGCAGTTCCCAAACAACCAACCAACAGATGCCGGGTGAACGACCTTAATTTCTTTGCATGTTAGAAAAACAGCTTTCAGTAAAATTAACAGGAAGCTATCGCTTTCTGTTAGTCTTACTCAGAATTTTGCTGAATACATGCCAGCGAGCAAACCCTCAAAAACTCGCGCACCTTCACAGTGCCCGGAGAGTCACCAGCTAGGCATGCTTGCAATATTTATGCGTACGGAATATAAACAGGCAGGCAGAAGAAGATGGATAAAGATGCTGTCATTCTTCATTATCATCTTTCAAAACTCCAAGCCTCAGAAGAAAATCTTAAATGTATGATCACCGTAGTCTGCTTAGTGAAAACAGAAAATTCTTACACCCAACAGTTCCACCCCGCTACAAAACATTAGCGCTGATTTTTCTTCCCCGTATCACACAGTTATGGAGAGGAATGCTCAGCTGTTGTGTTTTGCTGCTTGCTTTCCCTCCCCTCCCCGCTGAATGAGAAGCCACAAGCACCTCCGGGGACGAAACCTGCTCTAGCCCGGCAGACCAGCAAGGTGCCCGGCTGAGGAAGGGGCGGCGTGCACAGCGCACACGCTGCTCCACAGCCACGGACTGCACGCGGTTCCGTTCCAAGGCGCTGGCACCTTCCCGTTTGCCCCCAAAGCCAACTGATTCCTTCAGGGGTTTTTACAGACGGCTCGACGGTGTGCTGCGATCGATCGCTGCGGCCCGGCCGCGGGAGACGGCCGCTGCTCGAGCCCCCTCCCCACGGCAGGGCAACGCGGCAGCATCGCAGTGCCTTAATCAAGAAAGAGGCTCGGAGGCGGAAAACACCTCCCTCCTACACCTCTGCTTGCTCCTTGAAGCGCACACACGCCGCAAATGCAGCGGGCAAGCCCTAACAAGCACACTGTAAATATAATCCAAGGTACACAGAGAGGCTGGGGGCTTAATGAGAGAACCCGCAAGGCGGCCAGGGGCCGCGTGAGCCCCGCGCTGCTCCCTCGCTATTTGCGGGCCCCTTGGGAGCTCTGCGCCTGCGGGCCGGCGGACAAGCCCTGCACCAGCTCAGCGCTGCCTCCCTCCCCTCTCCCCCACGACGCTGCCGAGCCACGGCCTTGTCGCGCGGCTCACGCTTATAAACCACCTCCCAAAGCGGAGCGTAGAGCCCACACTGTGCCCCGTGCCATCGAGCAGCCCGCAGCAAGCGCCCCCGCAGTTCTTACCGAGCACGGTAATAGTGGTATAAATTTCCTGGGGGGGATCGGTGTAGAGCTGGCAGAAGTATCTTCCTTCATCGGAAATGGAGACGTTTGTGAGCGACACGCGCAGCTCGCTGTTGGAGAAGTTCACCAGCTGGAACCTGCTGTCCTTCAGCGCTGCGGATAAAGGGGGCGTCAGGGCCGGAGCGCCGCAGCTCCGCACAGACAGCGAACCTGAGACCGCGCAAGCACTACTGGGACCCAGACCGCTTCTCCTTTCTCGCCTTCCAGTTTGGCTCTACAGAAACACTCGTGTTCGCGGATCATCAGAAAAGACTCAACCTAAGCAAATCCCCTCAGTGTAGGACCGACCCTTGCGGTGCAGTATTTCTTTGCAGAGGTTTCAGGGACGGTTGGGCAAACAGTTTATTTCCACGTTTTCATTTCTGACTGTCTGCAGTCTACAGATTTGATAGGTGAGCAGACACAGAACGGCATGAAACACAGAGAGGAACCAACAAAAAGAAATCTGACGTTTATTTCCTGACTAGCGATGCCGGTCCAGGTTCTGTTGGGAGTTCTAAGAGCAAGCGTTGCAGCTCTCAGCAGCGGGGCGCGTTCCCGAAGCACCCGCCGAGCGTGGTGTCCCTCTGAAGCAAACATCTGTGCTGAACGTGGCGCAGCAGCGAGCGCCAGCTCGACGGGAACGGGCCCCGGCGTCCTCGGGCCTTCCACGCTTCGGGGTGCTTAGGCCATAAAGCGTCGGGGAGAGAACACCATGTGTGGGTGCTCCCCTCATGCTGAGCACACGGGCGCAGCGACACAAACGACATCAACCGTGTCATTGCTCAGCTCTGTCACAGCCAGAAGCAACGGCAGCCGCATGCACTGGGCGTCGTGGTGACAGATTCTGCTTTGGTTATAGAGAGGCACAGGTTGTGTCAAAAATTTCAGTCTTCAAACTAAACATATTACCTCTGAGAACACCGCACTCGCTCTGCTTTGCCCTGTTCAATTTGTTTGTGTCAGCTAAATATTTGGCATTCAATTGCAATTCACCCTGAATTACTACAATCAATTCCTATTGCAAAGTAAGACAGCCTGACTTTTAAAAGGGACCATCAAGGTTTCCATTAAGGAGAAGGATTATGATTGCCTGTCTCATCTACCCTCTAAAGAATTGACTAAACTTTAAGTGTCTAACATTAAATTAAAAGTAGAGATCTTGGCAATTGCTTTACTCGGAGAGCGAGCAAGGTGTAGGAAAAGTTGCGACCAAATCACACCGCGAAGATCAAACTTACGTCTGAAATCTCTGAAATAAATCGTCTGTCTGTTGGGGTTGAGGAGCTGAATCACCGAGTCATCGCTGTTCTTCACTCGACAGCTGATGGTGGCAACATCTCCTTCCACTACCGTCACATCTTCCGTAACCAAATTCTGTCCATCACCTTAAGAAGCGAGCAAAGATAAAACATCAAAATTGTAAACGACAGTGAGTTGCATTCGGAACACACACCGAACATGCACGAAAGGAACAAACTTCCAGATGCTCCCACACAAGAAATGCAGAGCTGCCTCGGCTACGAAAACAAATGACTGAGAGGTGTTGGAGGCCCCTCTCTGTGCGCATCATTATCCCAGCTCAACGGGGGTTTATAGCACCCATCCTTGTCCGCAGACACAGAGCAGAAAGGCACCAATTCGTGAGCTTTTTAACTGAGCAAACTCTTCCACCCAATACAGAAGTGAAAAAAATTCCCCAAATGTATTAGACATCACGCTAGTTACGAAGCTGTAGAGAAAAAACACAATTGCAATCTGTTAACAAGTTAATTACTTTTAAAGCTTCATGAAACATCTTTTATTGTTCTAATGTATGCAAGCAGTATACTACCAATATTCTATATTGGACTCTAATTGCTATGAAATGAAGCCCTGCAAGCAACCCTCCTCTTTCCGGTAGCCACCTCCCATGCCCGTGTGTCTTTCATCACGCCGTAGCACCGAAGTGCGAGGACTGCTAAGGAGCACACGGAAAAGCAGAAGCGCTCCCACTCCCACCTCTACAAAGGATATGGGAAAGTGCTCCCTGACAACCGAGCCAGATGAGCTTTCAGGGAAAAAAATGGTACCATCTGAAAAGCTACACACCGCAAAAACAAGGAAAGCGTCAGCTAAAAATGTATTAGTTATTTTTCAAGTAAATGATAGACATGGACAGATTTTTCTTCCTTCCTTTGAAAAGAAAATGGCTTAATTTTGAAAGCATCAAGTTGTACTGGGGGAGGAGAAAGGGGGAGAAGATAAGTCAGTCTCCCGTTTGTTTTTTCCCGAGGAAAAGTATCAGTTGGTACAGAAAGCTCAAGGCCATGCAGCTTCACTCTGATACAGAGGAGGAAGTTCCCAAAACACGGCGGGTCCCGTAGCAGAGCCCGGCGTCCCGCGCAGCGCAAACGGGAATCACGTGTGTGCAGCACGGCAACAGTTTTCCACAAGCTCAAGCAGCAGCTCAAGCCCCAAAGCCAGGCACAGAACTCACAATGGTTTGAAGCGCTTCTCACACCAGTTCTTCTCCATGAAGATACTGCACTTAAACAGGAAGGAGGGCAGCAAGAAGGGAAGCACAAGGTACTGTAGCAGAGCTTCCTCTGGCACGCGCCCGGCCACCCGAGACAGCAGGCACGCTGCTCCAGAACGCGGCCACATTGCGGAGCTCACCCGGGCTGCGCACGCAGCGCCCCGGCTGCCCGCGGTCCTGGATCCTCCTCAGGTTAGGCTTCCTACTAGCAAACGTGACCTGTACACAGAGCCCATAACGCTGAACTACTCTCACTCAGTAATGCACTGAGGGAAGCTGGGTGGGCCGGCGGCAGGGACCTCCTCTTGGCTGGAACGAGCCTGGGGCTTCATTCTGCAGCGCGTTTCTCATCGCGAGGCAATTCTTGGACCCAGGGCCCGTTCTGCGACGCTGCGGCCCGCGGCGCTGGCACCTCTCGGGCCTTGGACACCCCTCGCCGTTCATCACCGCCGCCCGGCCCGGCCGCTTCTGCCCTGCTCTCCAAAGAAGGGGACCAAAGGCTAAAGCCCAAGCAGCAGCTGAGGACAACAGGTCCCGGCCTGGGGAGGGTTTCCAGCCTCCAGAGCGACGCTAGCTGCCGTCCTGCGAGGCCACGGCTCCATCCCCGCTGCTTTCCCACCGCACAAGCGCTGCGGACGGGGGTGCAAACCTAAAGAAGCCTCACTCACGCGTGGCACGAGCAGCAAGAGCAAGCAGGAGAAACCCGCAGCCTGTCAGTTATCAAAAGACTGTCACGAGCATCTGATGAAGGGCTCTGAAATGAGTGGAACTGAAGCAAAGGGGACACGGGACGGGCCAGCACAGCCACAGTGACTGAGGCCCATTGCTAGCGACCACGGGGGAAAGAAAAATGACGACACCAAACGAAACCCCAAATATCACGCAGGACGGGGATGGGGAATTGAAGAGCAGAGTCTGCATTTTGGACACCATCGTGAAGAGAAGTCTGCAAACAATAAATATGCTCTAGTTTCTCTCTCTCTCTCTTCTCAAAAAGTAAACAAACAAACAAACGGATTCTGCTCATTATTACTTAGGCTCCCACAAAAAGCAAAGTGTTTGGCAAAGGAAATCTGGATTGTTTGGAAAGAAAAGGCATGACAGACTGCCAGATACCTTTGAGTGTCTGCTCAAAGTCTGCGCCCAGTTTCTACCCTACCGGCCTAAGTGTTATTTCTCTAGATCGAAGAGCATTAAGAAACGGGGAAGACATTAGCATCCAAATAAAGTTGGTTTTGGAGCAGAGCCCCCAGAGCTGGCGGCAGCACTGCAAGAGCGCGCTGCAGTGTGCGAAGCCGGGAGAGGAGCGTCCAGCTCTACCATCAGCACCCGCAGAGCAGCTTTCCTGACCATTTCCAACCACTATATTGCGCTAGTTCCTCATGTATTGTAATTTACCTAATCAAAGTCGGGGAAACGCAACTCCCTTCATTGCTTATAGAGTAAAACAAATGAACAAATTACTCCATTGTCCCCATTAAGTCTTTACACCCCATAAAGCGGGTTTCAGAGTGCCTAATCTAATCGTGGGTAGGACAACCCATTCAAATAGGGCCATATGTTGTCGCTGTCCTCAGCGGCACGACCGAGCGCTGCGCCTTTGGCCGAGCGAAGAGCGCTCGGCGTCCCTGACGTGCGAACGCTGCTGCTTCGGCCTCGGGACGACGGCGTCCAGAAACGCCGCGGCAGCCCCGCCTGCCGCGCACAGCCCTCCTCTCCTCCATCAAACCCACTGGAAATATTAAAAAAAAAAAAAAGCAAGCTTCTTGCACAAGCATCAGCCGGATGTACTCGCTGTCTTTTTTCATAAACACAGTATTCACCAACCTCATTAACAAAGCTATTAAGACTTGATTTCCACCTAAGCAATTATTGCCAGCGGACCTTTCTTTTCTTTTCTTTTTTTTTTCTTCTTTTTACATTAACTTTAAGAGACTCAATCCTATCTTCCAAGTCATTAAACCGTTCCTTGCACCTACCGAGCCTGGCGTCAACGAGGAAGCCGATTTGACTTCACAGGAACTACAGTGGCGGCAATGGAGAAGAGGGTGGTGGGAGCCGGCGAGGCTTTCGCGGCGACGGCGCCCCGCGGGTGCGGTGCCCGCAGCCTCCTGCTCCGCGCTCGCCTTGGCGCTGGCGAGAGGCTCCGTGCGCGCACGGACAGCGCCGCGCGCTCCTCGCCCCCCGCGCCTCGACCTTCCCATACCGCAACATTTATTGGCAATCAAAGGACATCTAATCCATCCCTTGGCAGCAAAGATCCGCTTGCCTTGATGACCTGTATTTGCTTAAGTAGAAGCCCCGGACAGTACAATTTTACTCTTTCCATCATCTGTATTCATACTTGCTCCCAATTAATAGGCCAAGAGAGCTATTTCCGTGAACAATATCAATTATGAGTTTCAAATTAAATAAAAGTACAATGTGAAACAAGAGCTCTCTAGACCCATTTTGAGAGCAGCATTAAGGTTCTTGCTAAATATTTACTGGCAGTGTATACATACTCTCAGGAGTAGTAAATTATTTAGGGTAAATTAAAATTGTTCTAAGTATACTCCGTTTGTAAGTGAGCAGAGCTCTGCAAAAGGTAAGAAGTAACAGACTGCTCGTTCTTCAAGCCCCAGCAGAGCTTCAGCTATAAATCATTTTGCCTGTACACACACATAACCTGCATTCCCAGGTAGGCAGATTTTCGAAACACGCGTTCTCGGATCGAGCTTTTCATCACTGTCTGCAAAAACCGGGTGACTTACACTTTACCTAAGAGGCAAGAACGTCCTTGATGTAGAGCATGAATGCATCTCTATCGAGGGAGAGGGAAAAGCCCATGAAAGCAGCTCCCCCGCAGCGCCGGGCTTCCGGGGGAGCTGCCACATACCTGCAATAAACACACATACATAATATTTACGGGAAAGTAGATCAGCTGAAATGGAGATCTGCAAGGTAACAGGAAGCAGAAAGAGCGCTATGGTTCCTCTATTACGTGGAGGAGCTGTTGGGCCTCGTTTATGGAATCTCCGCGCGATGCCTCCCCCTTTCTGGAAGGGAGGGCGGATGGAAGGATGGGGGACTTGAGGAAAACCTTTGGCTATAACCTATGCAATTCATTTTTGCCCCTGTATTTCCCCCTCAGCACAGGGACCTTGCCTCAGAGCTCATCAACTCCAGCTATCTAAAAAACGCTGTAGTAGAGAGAGACCCACAAAAGCTAAGAGCAGTATTAAACGAGCTTTGTACGGCCTGTGAGCGTCTCTTCCAAGAGCTCTGCCTCTCCTGCCGTGTTTCCAGAAGGAGCGCTGGAGCTGAGCGCGCGGCCCTGCCGC
>VZSV01000348.1:60775-71888 GCA_013398735.1 Nothocercus julius
CCGCAGCGGCGGCGCCACCAACGCTTAGGGCATCGCGGCAGCAGGGCCTCCGAGCCTGCCGAACGGCGCGAGGGCACGCCAAGGCTTACACTTACTAGTAGTCATTCTTACAGGCCGGCGCCTTAGAGCGCATCAGAAAACCTCGAGCAGCGCTGCAGGCCCCCGCGCATTACACATTCGTGCTCGCAAAAGCTCCCGTTACGGAGGGCAGCCGAGGACAGACCCACGGCTCCGAGCGCAGCGGTCCACACGCGCCTTCACAAACAGCAGAATCCACCGGCACTGACCGTGTTCCTCTCTCCACAGGATCTGCAGATTCTTCCAAACCAGTTATGCAACACGTCCTATCCTCTCTCCCCGCAGAAAAGCTCCCCACCTCCCCAATAAAATTTTTTTTACACGTCCTCCCTGTATCCCCGACCAGGCTTTGGGAGGGGCGACGGGGAGGACGCGACCTCCTCATGCGATTACAGGGCCTGCCCGACTGCAAGGAGGAGCAGAACGGGCAGGGCGCATGGCCCCGAACACGTTCCCGCCGCCTGGCACCGCTTTGCTCGCTCGGAGCTCGCATGCAGGGTTTATTTTTATAGAGGCAGTTCGCTTGATACATGTTCTTCACAAGCTATTTTTAATTAGAGGAGCTGTGGGCATTTCCTGGCTAACAGAGGAAGGTTGAAGTTGGAAAAAAAGGGAAAAAAAACCTGACCTGCACACCAAATTAAACTGATTTTATAAACCGTATTACTCTTATTTCCTTACTGCATCTGGGCTTCACTGCATCACAGCAGTGGAATCATAATACACATGTAAATAATGAGAAAGAAAAGAGTACCGAAGGTGGCCGGCACCCCACGTCGCTCCAGCGAGCAGCCAGACTTGTGCCCAAGAGCCCGTCTAACGCTTGACGCACCCGAGTGCGGATAAACCGCGTTGCGCACCCTGCCGTGCAAGAAATCCAAGGCTCAGAGAAAGCACACGGCGCCCGCCGAAGCACCGAGCCGCCCCCCAAAACGCCAGGCAGCAGCAGGCGCGCGGAGCGGGAAGCGCCTGCTTCCCAGGCGCATCCGAGGGGAAGGGACCCGCAGGAGAGCCCCGCTCAGCACCGCCACGGAGCGGCAACACGGGGAGACGGGGAGTGACAGGGTCACTCCGAGCAGGGCAGGGGAACGGGGACCGTATCCACAGATGAGCCCAACAATTCAGAATTCCAAGCATGCAATCTCTTACCAAGCACACTGCAGTTTTTATCAATATTTCATATAGAATTGCATTTGCCTTTTAAAAATATATTGTATTTAGCTTTTCATTAAGTCTTCATCGTTGTGTAAAAAAAAAGCACGGGCCTTGAGGTTTCGATTGTCATTTTAAACAAAAGTAAAATAGTAAATGCATTTACATGCAACACCATTAGGTATAATTAAGCAATGGGTAAAGCACGCATCATACTATAAATGTCATTTAGTTTTACAGTTAGACTCATCAGCATTTATCAAAACAGTGCCTGGAGAACGGCGGCGACAGCTCTGGCGAGCGCCTGGCGCTCGGCGCTGCTGCGAGGCGGCCGCGCGCCCGAGCCCCGTCCTCGCCGGGACGCGCTGGGCCCTCGCGGCTTTCCGAGGGCAGCGCGCGGCCTCGGCGCGGCGGCGAGGACAACGGGAAGCATGGCGCGAGCACGAGAACGCGCACGCCTGCGCTGCCTACCGTCCCAGCTGCTCTCCCTCCTCCAGGGAAGCGGTGAAACGTGCAGGATGAACCCCGTAGAAGCAATTTTTGGAATATGGCTCCTCCTCGATATTCACAGGGTAAACACCAGCACGGTAAGATCCATTACTAGGGCAGGAGATCGGGCACCTCGTCACCTGTAAGCTGTGTCAAGCTTCCCGACTCGGCAGCTGCAGGCAGACGGAAGGCAAGAGGCAGGGCCCAAATTGATGCGTTTCATCATTACCCATCATTAGAAAATTATGCTGTTGCACAATTTCAGGAGGAGCAGGGAGTGAATATTGAACGTTTTTGCAAGCATTTATTAATTTCCCATTTCTAGAGCTCTTTCCAGGAGCAGTTTTACCCGGCGAGATGCTCCCGCGGGTCTCCGTGGCGCATGGGCAAGGCCGGAGGCGGGCGGCGCTGCCCGGAGTGCCACCGAGCGGCACCGCCACGCGCCCTGATGCACAGGGCGTGCAGGGAAGGAACCCGTGCACAGCCCTCAAGGGGCTTCGACTGCACCGAGCGCCAGGCGAGCGCCGTGCCGGTGAACTGCCGCAAGCCACCAGAGCGCGGGAACCGGGGGAAACAATTATTCGAGCCTTGGTACCTTTCTAGTCATTCACGCTGCATACCAAAACGGATCCCGTGGAAGAGCTGTGCCGGAGACTACGATAAAACCAACATTATCTCCGTGGCTGTGAGAATTAAACAAAGCCGCTCCTCCCGAGCGCCCGCTCCCGCTGCGCCGGAGGACAAACAGCGGCCAAACCCGGCCCGTCCCTTCCGCGGTTGCCTTCACTGCAGCCTCGGCGCTTTCACCCGGGGTGCAGGATCTCGGAGATTAGTGACAGGAGTTCCTCAACGTGACAGTAAGAGCCATGTAAAGCTGCTGGTCTGATGCTGCCGATCGGGGCTTGCAAGCAGCGTCAGCTCCGGGCACCGCCCTGCGGAGACACGGGGCCGCGACGCGGGCACCCGCAGGAGCGGCGGGGCTGTCGCGGCCTTGCCAAGGGACGCGCTCGCGCTTCCCCCGGCTAGCCGCGACGCCAGAGCTCTCAGCGCTGCTGGTGGCGAACTGCACGAGGCACTGCGCCTTGCAGCTAGAAACATTCAGCACGATTCGTTGCGGGCATCTTCCTAATAGGTCACTGAAATTACAGCCAGGCTCCAAGTGGCTTTTAAAAGCCGCTTGCAAAGTTGAAAATAGCTTTTGCTGAAATGTCGCTTGGGAAGCTGCCCAAGCGCGGGGGCGGTGGCCTTTGCTTGGGAAGCTCTCGGTGCTGCCTACGCGGCTGAAGGAGAACCCGCGCTGCACTGGCAAAGGATGGAAAACCGCCTTGGAAACATTGCTTCCGGAAAATGCCAAGCCACAGCTCCAGCGCGGTGGCTGGGTCACTGGCCCCTTAGCCTGCGAGCGAGGCGCTCCCAGGAATCCCACCCACCAAGCCACATTCCGAACTTTCCATGTCTGAGAAAGAGCCTCCTCCCTGCAAGAGCCCAGAACTCACCTCGGAACTCCTTACGCTGCAAGAAAGACCCCGTGAATGGGATCCGTGAAGCTCGGCTGACAAGATGAAACACGCGGGTTTGGTGGAAAGACCCTTGGACGTAGGTGCCATGAGCTTAGCGCAGAAAACGAGCTAGGTCACTCCTACCAGGGAAATCTCCTTCTCTGCTGCATATATTTCACTTGGTAGCAGCTTATCGCACTGTCACAACCTCGAAAACGGGATCGGAACAGTGTGCCTGGAGAGGGATGGCCGGATGAGTGCTCTGATTCAGCCTGGGAGGAATCGCCCTCGCACGCGAGACGCAGACCGACCCAGTAGCCTCTGCAGCTTTCACGAAGGGCTTCTTAGCTAAGGTTGCGTTGCAAGATCAAAACAAACCAGCATGAATCATAGGATTTTTAGGGGCGTGCTGTTTCTTATAATTTAAAAAAAAAAAAAAAAAAAAAAAAAAAAAAAAAAAAAAAAAAAAAAAAAAGGCATTCTGCTCCCCAGGAAACCTCGCTGCCTATCACTGCTGCGTATTCTGAGGACGCGCGGGGAGCCGACGACACGCAGGCGGCGTGCGGGACCGTGCCCAGCACGCCGAGCAAAATGCAGCTTCAACGCGCCCGGAGAAACGGCAGCGCAATCAATCGGGGGCGGGCAAAGGGAAGAGAAAGAAGCCGAGCTGCGTGCTCTCCGTTTCATTCTGAAATGCCATATAATGAATTGAACTTGTCAGTCCAAGTGTAAACTGCCAGCAGCCTCTTACTCTACCCGAGTTGCAGGCGGGGACAGCAGCCTCGTGCGGGGCCGCCGCCGGCTGCGACCCCGCTCAACCAAGCAGGCCTCTCCGCGCTGCAATTTCGCCAAAGCAGGGTTCAGTGCCCGGGACACGTATAAGTGCTGGTTTGCAAGACAGGAAATATTGATCCCTCCTCAGAGCAGGGCCAGAGGAGGACAGTGTCATCGCCCCTGCCGGCGCGTTTACTTAGAACTGCAGCTTTGCCTGGGAGCGCGGGGAAGCGCGCGCCTCGGTGCCCTTGCAGCGAGCGCAGGAAGAGCTGCAGTCCTGCACTTCCGTGTCGAGAATTTGCATTCAATTCCGCAGGCGGCTCTACGGCCAGGCGACCAGCACGACAGGCAGCACCGTCAAGGGAGGAGCAGTGCCGCTCTGCTTCGGAGGGCTGCGCGGCACGTGCCGTACCCGTCACGCTGCCCAGGCTCCTCGAAGGCTGAACCCGGCGTGTCAGCTCAGAGGGTGCCGTCGTCTGCTCTCCAGGGAACACGAGCAGAATTTACGCAGCACCGTGAGATAGAGGGACAGACAAACGCATCCTGTCTCCGCACAGAGCCAGCCACAATTAACCGAAGACGACAAAGTGATTGCTAGTCAAACCTGACTTTCTGTTTGGTACCTGCCAAACTCTAAAGAAAACGTTCAGGAGCAGCAAGCTTTAAAAAGCTGAAACAGCACTCGCTACGTTTTCCGCGGGTATGTGCAAAGTCTTCGTTTATTCAGAAAGTCTACATTTTAATATGCCCCTTTTTGTGTCTAAAAAATATTCTACAGCTGCGTCTTGCACACGGGATGACGTGAACTTCCCATTTCTGCTTGGGATTACGTGCAAATGGGAGTTCAAATCCAGTCGGGCTGCAGATCTGGCCCTTTTCCAAGCGGCCTTGCTCCCACAAAGGGCGAGAGTGCCCCCAAAGCAGCCCCAGCGCGGCGGCACCGGGGCCTGCTGCTTGGCGCACGGACTGCACGCAGCAGGGTCATCCGAGGCCGCGCGTCCAGTCAAGGTTCGCTGGCTTGCATTCGCTCAAAGTTGGGTTTTTGTCTCGCCAACAGCCCTTCCCGAAGCAGGAACTCACTATTGATGCAGACGAGCTTTATAACTGCCTGGGAACGTGTCTCTTAACACAATGCCCCGGAGAGGCCGTTTCCTCTGGTTTTCTAATACTTCCGAGGAACGCAATCAAACCCCAAACGCAGACGCCTGGCTGCAGAGCAGGAACCTCGGCCTGCCCGGCGCAGCGTGCAGAAAGAGGAATGGTGTGAACGTAAGAGAAAACGCGGGAGGGAGCAGCTCGCCCCTCGGCACGTCACTCCCACGGATCAGACCTTGGCAGACCTCGGCCCCGTGCCCTCCCTTGGGATGGCGGAGCTGCTGGCAGGGCCTGCTCGCAGCCTGGGCGCGCAGGAGCTGCCGCAGCGGCGCCTCGGGGCTGCCACCGCACCGCAGCCACCGCCGCGCACGGCTCCCGCAAACACCGGCTGCTGACCCGCGCACGACGAGCGGCCCCAGCCCCTTAATCCCACACGGCCTTCCGGACCGCGGGGAATTTGCCGTTTTATTGATCTGAAGCAAATATTTGTACCTCAGATAAGATACAATCACGGCATTCCTTTCCATAGAGCCTTTACAGAAAGGCATGTTTTGTGGATGTAATATCCATGGTGTTTGAAAGATAGTCTTTTTATAGGAAAGAAATTTTGGATTGGGTTACTAAAAGCATCTGCCTGCTTATCAATCTAAGAGCAGCATCTTTAAAGGTCACAAGTGAGGGAAAATCAGATACTCATTCTAATTCCTAGCAAACAGGAGCTCATTTTTCACGAGCCACCCTGCAGTGCTCAGTTACCTGACCTTTCCCTTACAAAGAGGGCAGCCCATTTCCGTCCCTCATGTGTGCACCTGCCTGTTCTCAGGAATTAAATGCACTCCCGATACTGTCACAACATCCTTCTCCACAGCCCCGCTCCAGCCGGGCAGTTTTGCCCACACAGGGGCTGGCGACGCCTCGCGAGGCTGTGGAAAACACAAGCGGACAGGAAGAACACTCACGTACAGAGCCCGCCGCCAAATTCTGCCGGTTAACGCCAGAGCGATTGCTGAGCCTGGATAAAGAGCAAAGTGGTTTTATTGATGCAAGTTATTTCCTTCTTGGACTCGAAGCCCTCAAGAGCTACAAGATGATCCTAAATTTGCTAACACATTATCAGCATGACATGCCCTTAAGAGAGATGTTTTTTTAATTGGTACTGCTATTTATGAAGACAATAAAATAAGACCTGTCCTTTCAAGCTATCGCTTGCTTAACATCTCCTAAGGAGGCCAGCAGCCTCCGCGCGGCCCCGCTTGGCACTGCCATTTCTGCTGCGTGATGCCCTGATAAACGCCGTGCCGAACGCCGACGAGCACAGCCGGCCTCTGGAGGGGAGGGACAACCTTCGCGCTGCAAGGAGGCCACGGCCGCGGCGCCGCGCGGGCAGCACCAGGGCGCCGGGCCGCAGCGGCAAAGCACGCGGTCCAGGGGCTCTGATGAACGAGACTGAAAGGAACAAGTTTCCTGTAGTAAACGCAGCTGACCAATAAATGAATCATTTGCCAATCAGTAAGGCACTTTAGCAGCAGCACGTAGGGCTGCTGACTTCCCATTACTGCCAGTCCGGCGTAAAGGGGGTGCGAACGTTACGGAAGCAGCTTTCTGGGAGCTGAGTCGGACCTTTTCCGCCACGGGCACTTTTCATACAGAACGAGCCGCCCCGGGGCCGGTGCGTTCCGGCCGCCCTCCCACCGCGCTGCGTGCGGGAATTTCAGCTTCGCTCAGCCTGCTGCCTCCAGTTCGGCCACGTCCCTACTGCGAGAGCAGAGACGCTGCAGTACCAGCTGCAAGCTGCTGCGAGCAGCACCTACGTGCACGACAGGAACGTGCTGCGGCACGCCTCGCTCCCCGCGGCGCTCCGCGGCTCGGAGCTGCCCCGACGGGAGCAGAGGAAGGAGCTTCTCGCCAGAGCACCAGCGGCAGGGGCAGGAGACGGCCGCAGCGCCCCCGTGCCCACCTGCCCTCGAGGAGGGCGTGCGGCCCCCGAGCAGCGAGGCCGAAGGCAGAGCGGCCAGGGCACCCACGGGCGCGCCGGCACCCCCGCGGTGGCCACGCTCAACGGGGCCGAAGCCGGCTAGCAAAAACCTGCTCTCTTTGCCTGAGGAAACAAGTTACCTCATCTTGAGAGCCAATTCGGCTCCGTATGGTCATGAATTATGGATCTCTGGCACCGCCGCAATAAGCAGCAGGCAGAGCAGATCACAGCAACTCACACCTTACAACAAGGCAAAAGCAACACCGAGCAGCTCAAAACAAGAATAAAAGACGTCTCCGTTTGCTCCAGGTACGCAATTCAACATCCCTCTTCGTGAGCATCTTCCCCATCATGATCGCGTGCTAACCGCAGGCTCTCAGCGCCGCTTTGCCCACAGAGCGCGTCCGCCGAGAGCCTGTGTTCAGCACCCACCCTGCGCGGCTGCTGCTGCTCCCAGGCAGCGTGTGTCAGAGCAGGCAATGGCAGGCACCTGTCAGGCTCCGCGAGAGCAACTATTTCGGGAGTGCATTTACATGAGCAGGGCTCAAAATCTCCATTTTCTAGAAAAAAAAAAATGATGTTACCAGAGCCCTGTCAGGCCAGGCTAGAGCAGAATACTAACAGCAAGCGGACAGCACCCGGGGCGCCTGCCAGCAGAGTTTGACGGGGCTACCTACAATGCTCAGCTCGTCTCATTTCTTCGCGGATTTAATCACCTCGGAGAGCTTCAGTCTTAGCACGTGCAAAGTATTTTCTACCTGGAGCTCCAAACAAGGGCAGTAGTGCTACACTCTCAGCCATTTTAGAGACGCTGCCCAGCCAAGAGGTTTTTCTGAAAAAGCCGCTTTGTGCTCGAGCCCGATGTTCTGCATCTGTTCCCTCCTTCAGCGCTCCAAGATGACACTCTGCCCTACAGAAGCCTTTTGGAGAAGCCTTTTGATCCCGCTTTGTGGACAAGGGCCTTGAAGGGCTACACGTTGCACAGAAAAAGCACTTACCCACGCCTGTCCAGAGAACGCTGAAGAGTGAAAATTCATCGCAAACACTGCTCAATTGACACCGAGATGCAGCTTCTTCCCGTTAGGAAATGCAAAAACTAAAACCCGCCAAGGTTCTGGAAAGGGCAAAGGCGAGCAAAGGAAGGCTCCGACAACGCTCACAGTCGGAGCGGCACACGAGCAAACGGCCTCTCCTTTACAGTGCAGGCGCAGTCCAGCGCGCCCGGCCACCGGGCCTGGAGGCTCCGTTAATTTATAATTCAGCACTATATTCCTGCACTGCTGCCGCTTGACACACTTCTCTGGAGGTTGGACTGCATTATACGGTCTTATTGAGCAGAAGCAAGCGCGAGATGGCCTTGGAAGTCATCATAAACATTGTAATCAGTCTTCCTGATAGAGGTGATATTGAGCACTGCGCCGTGCCAGCCACCATTTTCCCCTCAAACGATGCTCGTTCTTAGGAGAAGGGAAGCAGGAATCTGCCTCGAATTAGTAATGCTTTAAGAGCGGCCACAGCAGCATTTGTTTCCACAATACTTAGGCAAAGCGAGCAAAAGGGAACAGAATCGGCAAAAAGACACTAGTCACGCTAGTCTTTGCTTAGAAGCAGCCAAAATTTGTTCGACAGAAAGCCACAGGTTAAGATTTGCTCTTTTAAAGGTATGACAGCAGCAGATAAGCATTTTGTTTTTATCCAGCCTAACCCAGGCTGTAAACGGGGCTGCTAACATCTCAGTTGATCTAAGGAGAAAAGCCTCCCTTCCGCACACGTGAGAAGTTCCGAAAAGGGGCTGCCTTCTGCTCCCCGCATCCCGAGCAGGAGCAAACACGCTCATGGTAATACGCCTCCCTGGGCAAGCATTTCTTTTCCTTGACTCGTTTTATACGTGGTTTCTTCTCTTTCCGTTAGATCTACTCCCTTGGGATGCGTGAGCGGGTCTCCTGCCCAGGACGGAGCGCTCACGAGGCACAGCCAGACTAACGGACCGCAGGAAAACCTTGGCCGGGTCACCTTGGGCACACGGAGGGGAACGAGCAGCTTAACGCCTGCGCTATCGGAAGAGCATCTAGCGCTCAGGCGCGAGGAATATGGGGCAGATACACCAGAACGGGGAGCAGGAAGCTTATGGGCAGCCTGTAATTAAGCAAACAAGCGAGACTGCAGAAATAAAACATCCCGCCCCTGCTAACCGTTAACACTCGCGGCTAAGCGGGCTGCGGGGAAAGGAGATAAGTGGCAGAAGAGCAAAGACACAGCTCCTGGGATCGATTCCAGTGGCCTCCTTGCAAGAGGAGGAATAGCGCGCCATGAATCACAAAGCTACCCCTATTCGAAAGCGTTTCCTATGCACAGGGTGCTGTGCAGTCCTTCCCCTCGAAGGACGGAAAGGGGGAGAAAGGCGTTTCTCGCGCTCAGGCTCGGTTTGGCGGTAGAGGGGCTCTAGCCGCGAAGAGGCCGCGCTGGCAGGGCCCTAAGCCCGAGCGCCGCAGGCGGAGGCGCGCGGCTCCCTCGCGGCCGCGCGCGGCGCGACAGCCGCTCTCCTTGCGAGAGGTGCCCGCGCTCGCAGCCCACGGCAGCGCGGCCTCCCGGCCCCTCCGCGTGCCCCTCTGCACTGCTCCCTTTTTCAAGGAAGACTGAGGAGAAACGGGAGAGCCTTTCCAAGCAACCCAAACCTGCCGGTGAGGACTCTGCACGGTGTTCAGAACCTCGAATCCAAATTAAAAGCACTAACACCAGAGATGGGCCAGTCAAAAATTAACTGGGAGAGCCCTCCCTGCCCTTACAGAAAGGGGAAAGGATGCAGCAATCAAAATGGGAGAAGGCAATTTGCTTTATATATCCCTATAAAACTTAACTATGAAAATTACTGTTGTGCCTGCAAGTGCTGTGCTCCCTCTAATTACACAAAACGCTATCGCAACCAAAACGACACAGAGCAATCCCGTGGCCCTGGCTCGAGCGCACGCGTTTCCCGCCTGCTCCCGCTTCCTCTGCGGGTGCTTTTATGTCTCCGTACTCCTTCGGCTTCCAGCTTCCCGAGAAGAGCGGCAGGCGAGTGCAGAGGAAGGCACCGTGCGCAGCTCCCAGCACCAACGCGCGTTGCTTTGCAGCCACGGCGGGGCTAGGGGATGCAGGAAGGGCCGCGAGCAGGCGGCGCGGCAGGCGGCCCTCGTGCCGCCGCACGGACCGGACCCGCCGCTAGAGCCGCTGCTTTCCCCGCGGAGCTGACCAAAGCCGCAGGGATACTACGCACCAGTTGTCCGCTCGGGGTAATACGCGGAGGGCTCACTTTGTGAGGTCAGGCGCGCCCAACGCATTCATTTGTGATCCAGGCCTCAGATTTAAAGGAAGAAAAAAGGATCCTCGCCTGCCTGGAGATAAACTTAAGTAAATAATGTTTGCCATCAACTCTAAATGAAGAATGACAGTTAAATTTTCTAATCATCTTCACAGCTCCAGGACTTACTTCATATTTTCTCAGGCTCCTGACCCAGGGGTTGTCATAGCAACTAGGAAATCCTACCTTATCAGGCTCTTACATTTACATTCCTTACGGCTGCTTCCCTTTATGAATTAAATCCATCATGGTCTTCTATTCTCAAAATAAGAAGTTCTTAGGATTATCTCACAGAAACAAGGATCAAATGCTTTGATGGAAACACTATGCAAAAGCTAATTCTGTGCCGGTTTCCTTTAAGCAAAGATTGACTGAGCTACAAATAAATGGCTCCCATCCAAGTCTGCACTTGGCAGCTTCTCCTCCACGAAAGTTAGGACAGCAAACAGGGAATTTGCAGCATGTTCCTGCCAGCAGGAAGCGCTCCTACAGCTGCACGGTAAGAAGGCTACTCGCCTGGCCAGGCAGCCTACAGACGGAGAGCTGGAAAAGCAGCAGCGCTGCACGGCAGAAGCGCAACTCAACGCGCAATTGTCTCGCGGGCAGAGTCACAGGGAAGGCGCCGCAATGCAGCGCCTCCAAAGCGCGCGCGGGCGCCGCTCCTGGGCGCAAAGCGGCGCGCCCTGGGAGCGGGGTCAGTGCTGCGCGGGG
>VZSV01000348.1:88051-107047 GCA_013398735.1 Nothocercus julius
GCGCCGACGGACGCAGGAGAACGTCGGCGACGGCTTTCCAGCTAACAGCTCTAAGCAGCAACGCTAGCCGCACACGGACACCGGAACGCTTCCCTTGGCTCATTTTTTAAAGAGCGTCTTGAATGCAGAAGCGCCAGGGCAGAGCCTCGAGCCCCCTGCCGAGGCTGCCCTGCATTAGCACCGGAGACGGACAACACGGAAGACGGAGCTTGCGGCGCTCGCTGCGCCACACGCAGCAAGCACCCGCGTCTCGGCCCCGGGGCTTCACGGGGGACGGCTCCAGGCACAAGGCGGGAAGCGAAACGTGGAAATGACAAGCGCCTTCAAAGCTTGCTTGAGCTCTTAGGATCCCTGCTCGAGGATCCAGCAGCTGCTAGGTTTGCAAAGGTACCTTTTGCTAACTGCAGTCAGAACCTTATCTAGCAGCGCGGTTACAGGAGACTGCACCTTCAGCAAAACGTCCAGCAATGGCAGATACTCAAAACAGATGCCAGTCCCCAAACACTCAGGTTCCCTTAAAAAATACCACACAGGGACAAAGCCAAGCAGCCTGTGCCCACTTACTGGAGAGGCTCATTTCCCCCCACCCCTCACCACATTTTGGCTGCACGAGTTAAGGATCAGTGATTAACAACCCATACATGAGTCAAACTCTGCAATGTGAGGGGTTTCAGCTGCAGAGCGCCCAGTTGCTAACGCTGCTGCTAACAGTGGCACACATTTCAGCTGCTCACACCAGCACGGAAATACAAAGCACTTGTCGCTGCTGCAGAGCGTCATGCAGCAGCCAGACCATGCCGGGAAATATCACCCTACATCATTTCACTTTAATTGGAGCTGCTGCTTGGGAATCTTCCCAACTTCTTGTGCAATAGAAATTCCTACAGGGAGCAGTGAACAAGCGCGACACCTGTTCAGTTTCATCGGGGATTCTGTACATTAACTGCAAGCAGTACGGACAGGGAGCCTTCCCCCTCCTCCTCCTCCCCCCCGCACTGTCTTCTCAGGGAAGGAGGGAGATTTGGCTGCTGCTAAGCTCATGTTTGCTGAAACACAAATTGTTGATTCCTACAAAACTCTCTCCTCTCCAGTGTCACAGGAGAGGGATATATAGTGATGGGAGAACCTACTGGCCCCCCGTCTCATTGGCTCTCATGGAATAAGCGCTACAGCGACCAGAGACAGACAGGTAGTCGTTAGCATCTGGCTGTAAGCTAACTTACGCCACCAAATTTTAAAAGTTACTTCAACAAATCTGCTAGCGACTGTAACGGTTAGCAACTGCTTGTAAGCAAACCTGCTTTTAAGACCTCAAGTCAAAGTTCAACTCCTACTCAGTGGCACCTCGGCTGAAAGCCATTTCAATAAGAAAACTCCACTCCTACACAGCAAGTGTTTTACGACAGCAGGGCTCTCCAACGCGTTGTGCTGCGACACAACCTTGTGCCTGCCAGGAGAGCTGGGATCCGCTCAGAGCTGCAGCTCCCGAGCCAAGCGCCAGCAAACGACGGCCGTGCAGCTTCCACACCGTGACCATCTTCCCCGCGAGGACACCCAAGGAGCGCCAGCGAGCCAAGGAGGCAACTCGCCATCCACGGCAGCGCAGTAACGCTGCGCAGCTTGCTCCGCTGTCTTCCCGCAAGCACAAGGAGCTCTCCGTGGGAAGTCGCACACCACAGAAGCCCAACGTGGGCAAACACGGCTCACGCCAGGCTCACCAGCTGCTCGGCTCCCGCGAGACCCTTCCCTGACACCGAGGGAAGCAGAGCTCAGCAGGGGCTGCTTCCGCAGCGGGGCCGGGGCCCCCCGCCCGGGGCACCGTTCGTCTTTGCACCGCTGCCTTCCCCATGCCGGCAAAAACTGTGTCCTGAGGGCAAACCTCCATAACGGAGCATCAACGGGAGCCTCGTCGCTTGGCATTGGCGAGACACATCTGGCAGGCTCGTCAGAAGGCGGAGAAAGGTGAGGACACGGTGCTCCCCGGATGTCACTCACTTAAAAACACCCTTTCCACAAAGGGTGACCATTTTCCAGCTCGCTGGGCACATACAGCACTCGAGGCGTGTGTTGCCAACCGGGATTCAGTGCAGCTGGCAAGCTAAGCAACCTGTCTCTTGTCCTACTGCAACCTCTCTCTGCTAGGGTATTTTGTAAACGAGTGCAACAAAATGAAATCATCTCAGAATTTCAAATCCTACCTGAAGTTTATTCTAGAACTCATCTGATATAATAATCTATCTCAATAATCTTCTTGAAAGACACCTTTTCAAACAGATGGAACATTCCTGTGCTACCCATACTAATAAATTTGCTCTCGATGGAGAAGTAACATCGCAGGCTGCAAAAGCTCACGATAAATTATTCATCTCAGTCAATTCTCATCCAGAATTCCAGGTTGTCATAATATAAAATCTAACAAAACAGTACAGCTACGTTTATTAAAAAACACTTATCTGGCAAAGATACTTAACATGGACAAAATTGCTGTTACACTAGTACAACAGGGGTTTATCAGGCAAGTCCAAGGCAAAGGCAGCAGCAAGAGGCCCACGCAGAAGGGAGTCTCCCAAGGCATTCCAGGCCTCCCAGCTTGCATCTGCAGCGCCTCGGACCAGCGGCGGCGGCTCCGCCAACCACGAGCGACCGCGCGACACCGTGCCAGAGGAGCCGCGGGCGCAGCGCGCTCGGGAGCCTCCCGCGGAGCAGAGCGCTGCGACACACTCCGGCAGCCCGTAAGGAAAGGCAGCAGCAGCCAGGCAGAGCGCGGCACGGGCGGCTCTGCGGCGCGGCTGCTCCTGCGCGCCTTGCAGGAAATGGCGCGCCGATCCGCCCGCTACCTCGAGAGCAATGCGGCTGCCGCTGCATCAGGCATGCAAGAGGCACTTTTATAAACATAAAAGCTGAAGCACCAATTAACCTTTAACTTCCACAGGAATCATCTGCAAATCAGCTACCTGCAATAAGAACAGCTGTTCTCATGCACATTTACAGCAGAAGAAAACTGCAGATTTTGCACTGTGGCATATCATCTTTCAAAGCTGTATCCTAATAGGGACTGAGAAAAATAATCATGTTACAGTGCAAGGCAACAAATGCTGGAGAGGTTAAAGCACACACAAAGCAGTTCCTGCCAAACTCTGCTAGAAGGGCCTGTGCAATTATTGACAGCAGAAAAACTGAGCGTGAACAGCCTCAGACTGGCAAAAATAAGAACAATATCTTCCGGAGAGAATTCTGTAAAATGAATACTGATATCCCATTGGCATCTAACTTAAAACTCTGCAGAGGATAAAAACACTTCAAAACCTCATACATTTACTGTTGAAAATTCCTGACATTCCATGACTAAATCATAAACGCTACAGTGGTATTTCCATCTCCGATTGTGCTGATGTTCACAAGCTGGGCTGTACTTGCGTGGTTCACACTGTCAGCAGAAGCCCTTGACGGAGCACCATGTCATTCGCAAGATGAAGTGTCCAGGAGGCAATTCCCTGAGTCTTAAGGAGGAGAGCCATGCCCTCAATCCCCGCACAAAGGCCGTCTCCCTAAAATACCTCTGCAAGAGGAGAAAAAGGGATTCTGCGGGGAGTACGGGACGGGCACGAGGCGAACCCCGCTGCTCCTTGCGGCGCGTGCCTCTGCTTCCTTCAACAGCACCACGAGCCAGAGGTTTGCTTCTCAACGGGGACGGAGCAGCGCGCACGCGACGCACAGCGCAGCGCCACGGCGCGCACGCCGGGGCCCTCGCTTGCCCCCGCGCACCCTCCGCGGCTCTGCGCTAACTCCCCAGTACAAAGCATTTGGCGACGGGCGGAGGGAGCACCGGCTGCCGACAAACGTTCAGGCAAGTTATCTGCAGCACGGGCCCCGAGGCAGCTGCACCTGAACGCAGGGAGTTCTGCTCAGCACCATGCTTTGCCTTTTGCTTTCTGATCACTGCTTCAATGCACAAGCCCGAGAAACTGATGCTTGTGAACAAGCTAACAAAAATCATCTTCTAACCAAATAGGCTTAGTGGATGGAAACAGGCAGACATTTTTACCCTCTGCTGATGTAAGATACACACCAAAAAAAGCTCACAGCACTTCTTGCCCTCTATTCAATAATCTGAGTATTCCAGCAGTAAACCTAAGCTTTTTTTTTTCCTTAGGAAGGAGTGGTGCACACCATGTAACAGAGAAGGAAAAGAAAAAGGAAACCTGCCTTTCCCTCCGCAGTTCACCTCAAAGGCTAATGGCCCCCCTCGCCCCAATCCGCCCCTAACTCCTCAGCTCAACTCGCGCAGCCACCCGAGCAGCCCGGGAGCAGCAGATTGAAAGGCACAGGCTGCAGCAACAGAAGCAAGAGCTGCAGCAAGTTCTTTATGAAGGTTAATGACAGCGACGCCACCAGAATCTCGATAGGATAGTCTGCTCTGCATCCTCGAGTCCTGGACAGGGCCCTAGCAGCAAAGAAATGAAATGCCCGGAGACGGCCAAACCACGTGGCTTATCAGACACCATGCAACTCATTCAGTGCCTCAGAAACATCTAGAATAAATAGGAAAACATGCTTTGTGCAATGTTGTATATAGGTAAACAGAACCTAACGGCAAAGGAAACAAGGCTCCTAGCTCCTGCTGCCCTAGCAAGCGGTGCACAGGAAAGCCCTGGAATCCCAATTAGTCCTCACCCGCAGCAAGGGAGCTTCTCCTTTCTTCTTTGAGGGTGCAGGAAGCCCAGAGACATCAATGAGCCTCAAAAACATCTGAAAGTTTTGCAGTATCTACTGCGCCTGTCACACAGCGGCAGTCTTTGCGGAGACAGATGGTCTACGCTTCCATTAGCGATGAATAATGAGACGCGAGCGAAAGGTGCGAGATGCTATTTAACCTTGCTTCCCCCCAACATCGTATGTCTTGAACTGTACACCATTTGATATTTTTGTGGTTATAAAACCCCAAGAAGAGCAGTACTCACAAGTTAGCTATGCACCAGTTATTTCGCTGTCTCCAAAATCAAAATTGTTCCTCTTTTAGCCTTCTTCCACAGCGACGAGCAGAGCCGCCCGCGCTAAAGCAGAGCAAGAGGCAGCTGCAACTCAACGGAGGTGCGCGGCGAGGGACGCGCCGGCTGCGGCAGGCCCCCTTGCTCGCCCCCGCATACGCAGCGCAGGGCGCGCGCGGGCTGCTGCCGCTGGGGACGGCGTTTGCGCGGCTGCCGGCCCTGGCCGTCACACGCTGCAGGGCAGCGGGCTCCTTCTCGCACTCCCTTCTGGAGCCTGCAGCACTAGGCAGACTCGCGACACCGCGGCACGGTGAGACTCCTCTCAAGGCCACCTAGCATACGTAGGAACCAACACCTGCTAGCCGGCTACGCCTTATACCGGAGCCGCTACGCTCCCTAAGATAGCCTACACATATTTCACACACACAAATTAATGGGCCATTTTAGAGAAAGCGTGGTCCCTAGAGCCACGTGGATTTGCAAATGTGCTTTCACAACCGCTTTTAATGATTTGTAGACAAAAATTTGGCAACATGATATATTTACCCGGGGAATACACACTATGCCGTTACTTGGATAAACGTACACACTAGCTAAACCCCTTCTCTTTTCAGCAACTCTCCGCCTCGTTGAATTGCTTAACCACCATCGAGGTTCCTCACCTTCGACAGAAGGTCAAACCTGCCATGCAGAAAATGATGTTTCATCTCCAAGGTGTTAAAAGGTTTTACCTAGTGCTTCTGGGATCACCACAGATGCTCCCGGGATCACACACATCCAAGCCTGGAAATAATCTAACAGTTCCCGTCACAATCGGCGAGCAGTGGTCCCCACAAGCAGCCCTCTGTCCTTGTCTATGAATTTTGATGACAGGAAACGCAACATCTGGTTTGTCCTTATTAGCGAGCTGTGGCTTAAGCAGCAATCCACAGTTTTATGGTAGCTCTTCTACTTCACTAGATCATGCCAGAACTTATGAGCAATCGGTGAGCAAAGGTTTTGTGAGCCGTTAGTCAGGACAAGAACAGCAACTGAGGCCTAGTAACACGTAAGGATGCGCAGCGAAAACATCACAGCAGAATATTTAGGTCTCAAAAGTTTGTCAAACTGAATGGCTACAAAGTGGCAAAAAATAAGAATATGGAAAAAAAACCTCCGCACATGTCGTAACTGTTATAGGTAGCAAGATACTCGCTTCCTTCTCAAAGCAGATTTCACGCCGATGGACCAAGTGGAAATCTACACTGCTAAGATCAGCAACAGGAGCCTGGAATTAGCCACGTCCCTCTAAGACGGCACCACAGCAGACTAGACAGTCACCTGTAGCCATCTCCACCACCTTTGGAGGATCTGAAGGCACAACCTGCACCGGCAAATAGCGTGTTAAACATCAGCAAAGGAGAGCATCACGTGACTCTGCCTTTCCCAAATCCTTTAAATCCAACTTAAAAGGCCCCAGGAAACCTCAGACACTAAGAAGAAATAGTCAACTTCCCCAGACCGAGCTCTATGCTACCATGAGCCGGGATGAGCCCCGAGGTTTAACGAGAGGCTGCACCCGCGGCCTTTGTTCCTCGCAAAGCGGAGTCACGGCGAGAGCGCATGCGACCTCCTGCGAGAGGCCAGCACCTCCGCGTCGCCAAGGAAAGCTCTGAGCAACACCCAGAACCGTTCCGAGTTGCAGAGCGGGGCAGGAGCGCCGTAGCCCAGCCTCGCTGCAGCAGCCCCGGCGAGGGAGCGCAGCTCCTGCGGCCTCATTCATCTGCGGCGTTCCCAACGGGATGACCAACCGGAGCGGAGCCCGCAGGCTCGCGCGCTCTCGCCAGCTGCACATATAGGCGCATATAGGGGTGCACACATGCACACACTCACTGTAGAGGTGCAGGGCTCCTCTGCGCGTAACAAATCCTTTCTTCAGGGCAAAGAAAATACTCTTGCACAAGCAAGTTTTTAAATCCAATTTGTCACATCTAATAGAAAGGCATGAAATACACTATTACCCTTACACAGGCATTTACGTTCCTTACCATTAATTTGAAAAGGGAAATAACGCTTCTTTCTGGCAGATGAAATGGAGGTCTCACGAGCTGGAAATGTGTTAGAGGTAGCTGTGCTTTGTGTGAAATCTGCTTCGCAAGTCCTGCGGTCTGCAAGTGCTAGTGCTGGAAGCAGAAGTTAATCCGCTGGATTTCATCACTTCAGATTGGGTTAACACATTGCTGCAAACTCCTCAGAGTTCATCTAAAGACAATTAGTAAGCACCTTCCTCCCCATCTGGAATTCCAGACTCTGCCAGAAGGGCAGATAAACAACCTGTTTTCTTCTATTGGATTCTTCGGTGAAGCTGCTGCAAAAATATTCCATTTCCAAGCAGCTTGACATTCAATACCGAGATGTTAAGATCTGACTTATCCTTTTCAAAGCAATCTCCTTGCTAATGCATCTCTTCCCACCAGCCTTCCCTGTGGCTGATCCCTTTCCTACAAAGTTGCCCATGATTCAAGCAGATAATTTCTGTCTTTAATCTAGACTCCAGTGAAAACTAAATTAACTTCTCAGTGCCTCAAATGGAAAGCGGTGCATCAGAGAAGCCGTCTTGGAGGAGTTGAGCTTGTCAGCTTTACCAATATATTTTAACAAGATATTTAGAGAAGCGCTCAGATGCTCTCGGGGGAGGCCCACGCACAGCTCGGCGCCGGGGAAGGGGCAACAAAGCCCGACTGCTGGCCTGGAGGCTTCCCCTTCTGCCAAGCCGGTGCTTGACAATGGCTTTTTGTTCGTAAGACGTTTGTCATTAACAAACTTCAGACAAGGTTAATGAAAGTTCTGTCACTTTAATGTCTAGTCTGCTTTGAATTACAGATGTCATCTGCCATGACTAAAGAAAGGGCACTGTGCAATAATACCATAAACTATCATCTCCTGGGACACACAGGTAATTGCATAGCTCATTAAAAAACTGTTTTAATTATTAATTGACCGTGTCAGAGTTGTCCTTTGAAGTCAATTCTAATTTTGTTTCCTTGCGAGCATTGCGCTTCCAGGCTGACCTACACAACTTTGCCTGCCACCTCGAGGAGGCAGCGGGAAGGTCTGGGGGCTGCGGCGGCGGCGGCCACATCTGCACAGCCCAGCCGGGCCGCACGCGGCTCCTACTCACAGCAGCAGGAGAGAATTAAGCTACGAAGGGAGAAGGACTTAAAGCGCTCGCTGGCCACTGAAACGCTGCACTGGATACACCTCCGAGTTGGTCTCCATCGATTCACATAACACTGACCAAAACACGGGCGGAAAACTGATGCTTAGAACCCAGGCCGGTCCTTTAAACCGAGGCTTTCGCACTGCCCACCCTTTCTCCCGCAAGGAAAGCGGCTTCCACGCCGACGCGCGACATCCGCGCACCTTCGCAGGCACCCGCTGGTTTCAGGAGGAGTGCTGTTGGGGCAGCTCCCCCTCTCCTGCGCTCCACGCGCGCGCGGCTGGCGCACGCGGCCGCCCCTCGGCAGCCGAAGCCGCTCCTGCTCACAGCTCCAGCACAGCCCGACCCAAAGCGCGGGCCAACTCGGGACGCTGCGCTGAGCAACGGGGCGGGTGAAGCACTACCCGGCCCAATCCCTCTGAACAAGCACCCATCTCCTGGCATCTCAGAGAACCAGGTTCATTTCAGCATCAGCAGCCAAGCTATCTCGTCACTACAGACGACTGCGTGGCGCGGAGGGACAGCAGCTCGGGAGAGCCGCGCGTCCCGCACGGCGCGCTTCGCCTTCGCGCCCTGCGGGGCTCCCGAAGGGCAGCGCTCGGGCCTCGCAGCCGAAGCTTCGCGTTTCTGCCACACTACCCAAGACTTTACACTACGGCTCGCACAACTTCCTCACCCCCTTAACCAAAGCATCAGCTGCCAGCTGTAAAACACTCCTGAAATTGCTAGAGTCTGCCACCTAAACTGCACGGGGTTCTGAGACCCAAGGAGAGCTACGGGCAAGAGCAAAACCTCACATACTGAGAGGAGCGGTACTTGATGGATGCCAAACAAAATGAATGACTGACAATTTCCTGACAACCAACCAAAACTAATCAAAGAGAGGCATTTAGCTGTGTTATCGCCCCTAGAAAACAGAAACGGGAGTTCAATATAAAAATATCTTACTAATCTGGCCCCAAATATATTGCTAGGCTAAGAATGTGCTTTGGAAATTAAGCACCTTAACAGGATTCTTATCACTTCAACACCACACTGGACAACCCTCACTCTTTAGCAGATCGGGTTTGTTAGGTGCCTGCCCACTTGCTTCTTCCCTCCTGCCTCCAATGCGCCCTCGCTGCGCGGGCAATTGGCGAGCTGCAGAAAATCGCAACGCGTCGCAAGGCTGACCTTAAGGCCATACTTCGCAGGCTGAGGTGTAGCCGCGCTTGTTCAACACCACGTGCCATTTTCTAACTTCCCTCAGCGGCGAGCTTTGGGAGCGGGGCTCAGGGAGCAGCCGGCCGGGTGGCGCGCGGCGCAGCAGGAGCAGCGCACGTCTCCAAGCAGCAGCACACACGGCGGCCTGCGAGGCGCTGCCGGACACAGCGCGACGCACCGTGCAAGGGCAAAGCCCCTTAATAACTAATTAAGCTCCTCTATTGCAGGCAAAAACCTGCTCTCTGTTATAGCCTCGCTTGGCAACGCTGACATTGATTGCGGCTCTCAGGGCACTGGTGATTTCCGCAGCAGCGCAGCGGCCGCGCAGCTGCCCAGCAGCACGGTCCCACACAGCGACCACCCACGCGCCTATTAGCTAATCGGCACGCGCAGTGCAGAGAGCAAACGGACCGTACTGAGGAGCACGAGCCCCTCCGCCAGCACTCGCTCCGGCGCTTCTCTACAGAACAGCACAAGAAAAGTGGAAGAGGTGAGGAGAGCGCTACAGGGAATTCAAGCTACCAAGCAGGGCTTCTGCCATTAAAATGACTTCATCTGTGGTGTCTCAAGTGGGCGCGGAGCGGGACAACTTCAAGCCCTGCTTGCCCATCCTCGCAGTCTAGCTGGACTACAGCATTTGGGAACATGGCTTGAGCGAAGCCTAAAGGCACGTGTTCATTAAACAGACCAACTACGATCCCACGACTCTTCTAGAAGAGTCTTTAGGGATGGCAGTATGTGAACGGGAAGGTTAATGTTAATATTTTCCTCTTAAAACAACAGAAATCCACAACTGGCACTGCCCTGCCCGATGACCTTCGTTTACCCGGCTCTTGTTCAAGCTATTTGCTAATGTAATTGAATCCTCCTTTGAGAGTCCTTATATTTCATTTCGTTTTGGGGACAATGCTGCTGAAAGACACTTACCATCCATCTTTCTTAACACGCTTAATCTAAATAGAAGACCCAAATCCAAGATTGTGCTTTTGATGGATGCTCCCTCTCGTAACAGTGCAGCTTAAATACATCTTCTTATTGCTCGCAGCGAGCTGCCCTCGCCCGACGCCGGCTGGCGCGCGCGCTCTCCCCCGCGCTTCCCGCACACCGCTGCAAATGGCTACGGCCAAAGGAGCTGTCCCGCAGAAGAGCGGTACGCCAACAGCCTTCACAGCCGCCCACGCGCCTTCCCGCGAGACCGGCACAAATTCCGGTCGCAGAACTGAAACGAGTCATGCAAGGCAGCACCAGCACCGCTTTTCATTCTAAAGCACGTCCTTCGGCAGGCTCCTAACACCAAGGTATTTTGGATTGCCTGATCCAATTTCCCAAATCGGTAAATACGAATGTACTTCCCCCAGCTGCCATATAACAAAATACAACACACCCAGTGCCAAAGCCCCAGACAATTCCTCATGCGAACGTAAGCAAGAAGTTAAGGTAGAAAGAATGTCCTCTGTACACAGGTTCAGACTTTCAGTAGTAAGAATCTTTGTAACTTGTATCATTAGTATAACTTTGGGCCCAAATCAGAGGAGCTCAAAGCACCACAGCAGCATAGCACGCACTACAATCCCAACTCAGCACTTCCTTTCTTAGCTTGTGGTGGTATGCAGACCCACTTCCATTCAGCTCTGAAGAACTGGTTTGTGTGTTATGCTGCATGCCAAAAAACGGCATCAAAATTGCTACTCCGAGAGGAAGAATGCTGCACGCTTCAGCGGCCGGTGGCACTTCCCATGGCAGGGACTCCCTGGATAAGCACGGATAGCGGCAGCCCCGGCCTGGCACGCAGAGCACTGGGGCCGCACGCGCAGGCCGCGCCTGCTGCCGCCCTTCCTCTTCTCCGAGCAGCTTCGAGGCTGACCCAGAAGGGCTGCAGCTTCTGTTAGACGAGCGCCCACTGGGTAAAGCCGAGAGCCACAAACCAGAGCCCTCCTGCGCGTGCTCTGCACGAAGCGGCACAACGCCCAAACTCCACGCCAAGCGTCTTCCAAGGGCGCCGCAGGGAAGCGCGGCAGGGCCGCCGCGGCGCACGCCACGCATAGCCCGCGCTGCCCGCGCCGCGCCGCTCCTGGCCTCTCCCTGCCAATGACAGAGCTAACTACAGTTTTTCTGCTAGTTTAAGTCAAACAGGAAAGTCAAACTCTTCATTTAATAATTTACTTGAAACATGCCCACACGATAACATACTAATTTCTCATTCAGATTTCTAATTGAATCAATTTAAAGTCTGCCAATAATCAGGTAGCAGAAATGCAAAAAAAAAAAAAAAAAAAAAAAAAAAAAAAAAAAAAAAAAAAAAAACCATAATTGACAGTAAACCAAAGTTAGTCGCTCTTTATAAATTGACAATCGTCTCAGAGCCTGCGAAAGAAATCAATATACATCACTGTCGAGAAACTATTAACCTATCTGCACCAGACTGTAGTAATTGTGCGCAATTAGACATACAATTTAGAGAATTCATCAAAATGAGTGACCAGGAGCAAAGGCGCTTCCCGTGCCCCGCGCGCTCCTCCCCGGGAGCGGGGCTGGTGCCGCAGGCCGCTGTCTCAGCAGTGCTCCGCACGCTCCGCCGCAGCGAGCGGCGTCCCAGGCCCGGAGCAGCGAGGCCGCCGGCGGGTCCAGCGCAAGGGCACCGACGCGCGCTCCTGGCGCCCCGTCACCACGGCTTCCATCTTTGGGATGCAGCCCGGACACGAAGGCAGCCCAACCTCAAAAAGTCTCCCCCATGCACCAGTATTTGTGGTATCTGGAAGCAAACGTCAACACAGCAGCTCAGCACAGCAGGTCAAAGGAGATTCCTTATGCACAGTAAGTCATGACTGAACCGTACTCGTTTCTAACCTCCTTCCACCTGCAGACTCCCACAAATCGCCTACGGCTGCTTACGTGGCCTCCGCGAGCGCCCAGACCTGGAACGGACGAGGGTCCTGGTTCATTTGCCTGTGCACAGGCTTCAGTACGGAGACATTTCCTCTGAAGCAACCAACCAACCGCTTAACCTCTGCCCTTTGGGGACTTCTGGAAATACAGAGGCAGCTCCTGCACGGCCCTGAAGCACAGCCCTACGCCGAGCACCCCTTCCAGGCCTCCGTGCTCTTCTACCCGTTTTTTCTGGGAAGACTTCTGCCTGCAACTCGTTGTCCTGGCAATAAAGCTACGCTGGCTTGAGCTGTCATCTATAATCTCCTTCAAGCAAATAACCCCAACACCAGTTTAGCTTGCCCTGCTTAGCTCCTTCCTGTTCCCCGGAGCCCAGGAATTAGCACCTTGACGAAATCGAGTTGACACGGGAGGCAGAGAAGAGGGTCCCGACACCGTGCGGGCAGGTGCTCCGTCCTGTCACCGCTGCCCGGACGTCCCAGGAAGGGTGCTCAGCGAAGCGCCTCCCCAGCCGCGCCGTCGGCTCACTCGGCCCACGGCTCCAGCGCCTCCTGCTCTGCTCTGGGTTATATCGCCAAGGGCCGGTTATTACATCCTTTTTAACGCATCACATGTTTGGACACGAGTGGAAGAAAGATTAAGTTAGAAGCCAAAATCTCTGCTTCCCACTCATATTTCATTTTTTCCTTTACCTTCAGCAGGAAAAGTGCAAGACAAGATTAACAATGGGCACGTGGCACAAAAAGAAATACACCTCCACGTTTTAACCGCGACCCCATATCCTCAGGCTCTTTCCCAGGAGGTAGCCAGCAGAGTTAAAATTACAGTTTCCAATCGTAATCTTTCAGAAGACCAACAATGCACCTGCTCCAACAGATTCGGGTTAAGAGCGAGCACCTACTAAGAGGGCAAAGATAAAAGGGACTTGTGAAGCCAGCGCGCCTGTTCCCATAAATCTGCTCCCTCTTATTTTAAAGGAAGTCATTGATAGCAAATGGGTTTTTCAATGTATCAAGCAAACAGAGAATTTCAGTGAAGCCGGTCACCAGTTACGCAGGAGGAGAAAGGCTCCGCTGAGAAGGGGGACAAGGGAGAGTTACAAAACAGAAGCAGCTCTGCGAAAGACTAGCAGCAAAGATGCCCTACTTTGAAAGCCTGTTTCCCTGCCAACTTTGTCATTTAGCTCTTCTAAAATCCACCTAAGGAGGCTACTCAAAGCGGATGCTCCCACCCGCACAAGCAAAGCGTTTCAAACGGCTAGAACCCGCTTCAGCAATCAAGGGAACACATCAGCGCCGGAAGAAACATCAAAATCCCTTGTAGAAAGTGGTGCAGCATGTAATTTTACAAAGCTGTCTGGTTAAGCTACTCCAGGCTGTAGTCTAAAACAAAGTTATCGAGCACACAACATGGCAAATGGCACAAAAAACCCATGGATAACACCTAGACGACTGACTGCTATGTTCTTTGAAGTCGCGTATTTCTCAAGGCTAAGCATGAAATAAGATGCTCTGATAACGACGATTTTCCTCATCGCCTCTTCTCTACAGCTGATCTCCAGAGGGAACACTGTGGCTTGTTAAAACGGAGCACACGTGAAAAGCCGCACCCAAGCAAGCAAAGGCAGGGGTTAAGTCGCAGGCAGGGCTTAGGGCTTTATGCCGGCAAGAGGTCCGTGCTCTGAGCATTACCCCAACGATGCCTAAGCTCGCAGAAGCGAGGCGACAGGGAGAGTGCACAGAAGGGAACGAGCAGGCCAGATCGCGCGCTCCGCACCACTCAAGCCCCGCACTTCATTCCCAGCACAAAACCAAAGGGTTAGACGGCCCGGGGAAGCATTCTGGCACATGCCATCTCAGTGCAATGCAGAAAATGCCCTCGAGCTATTTTCCATGGCAGCAGTGGCAAGTTCACCTCCCTGCCTTTGCCCAGTAAGGCCGCTTGGCACCAGCATGTGATGAGCTGCATTTCACTTCCAGGCACCTTTCTTCCGAGGGAATCAAGGCCTGGAAAAGCCTCTGTCCCGCAACAGAGCGTCTTAACCCAAGGCAGCTCTTCCATTATTCCGGCAAAGGGAGGAATTTCTCACCTGCTCGGCGCCAAGGAAAAGAGCATCAACTCTTGCCAATGTACTTACTAAGGAAATTTCCTCTCTCAGGGGAGTTTTATCACATCAGTCTGGTCAGCATAAAGCAGCAAAAAGCATTATGGGTTAGGTGACATGCATAGGTCAATACCCCAGGTACACAGAGCTTTCTCTTTCATCTGACGATCCAAAAAACATTATTCACCCATCCCCTGGCAGATAATCAAACCTCTTCACTACCTTTCTTTATCAATCCTTGCTTAATCCTTTTACCAAACTTTCACTTCAATTTAGTTAATGCAAGCCTGATGTTTCAGTGCATCAAGAGAGCATCGGCTCGCAATCCATTACTTCAGGCCACCAGGAACTCGCTTTCTAGAGGGCAAGAGCTCCACAGCCAGGGCAGCAGCAAACAGATTCGAAGAGCTGCTAGAGGCCCCACAGAAAGGTGCTCTGCCCATCAACTTTCAGCTGGGCCGTTCAAACCCTCCGTTTAACGGAAACTGCCTGTTCCTCTCTCAAAGTTCTCCAGCTCCATTGCTGCTGCCTGGAGTTCCTGACACAGCCAGGAACCCAGCGCAAGACGCAGCACAACTGCAGCTACAGTACAGCTTGACAGCAAAGTTTCTGCAAGCGAAGAGCAGGAGACTCCAGAAATAACCAGCAAATGGGGCTGTAAACACATGTAGACGCAAGGTAGCAGATACACTGCAACCCCACTTCCTTTGTGTGCTCTGCTCTGCTAGGCACCCTCGCTCTCGGGGTTGTTTTGTGGATCACTGTAACACCGCCTGTGCTCTCCTCTCGCGCCATGCTCTCCGCAGGTCAGGCTACATCCGTGACAACGTCTCCGTGGCAACAGACTGACGACACGAGCACGAGAGGGGCGGGAGGAGATGGGTTGCGAGCGAGCAGTCTGTTACTCAAACAAATCTCCGCAGTAATAGCTCTGGGAGTAGCGAGCACTACCGGCAAAGTAAATTGCTTTTTGTAAGAATGTTCCCTTTTTTGAAGTTTGCCCCCATGCGAAAGTCTCTAAGTCAGAACCTTAACACTATTTTAATGTACTATTCTGTATTTAATAATCTTTTGCTTCAGACACTAGTCGGTTACCATGGGAATGACAGCCGAACAAATACAGGATTATGGCTATCAAGCAGAAGGAGAAAAGAAATTATGAATAAGCTAGTTCTGTTCAATAATTAGCAACTATACGAAAAAATCTACACTGTGAATTTAGATTGAGGCATTTATCTCAGTGTTTGAATACAACAATGAGTGTGTTATTGCTCGAAATGGGATTCTAGCACACGACGTGCATTTTTGACAAAACGGGTCCTCCTCGGAACGGTATTTTATTTTGCTCCCATTGCCGTTTTTCCCTCCTCGTCATAGAGAGACCTCTCCACGTGCCCGGTGTCTCGCAGGAGAGGCAGGAGCGGAAGCACCGGCCTTTCTCGGGAGGCCGGGCAGAGCGCGGGCGGGCGCATGGCGGGCGCTGCTGCCGCGCAGGCGCAGCGCAGCCGCCCGCTCGGGGCTCTACGTTACCGCCCGCGCACCTGGAAAAGCACGCACTAGTCCCTGAGGTGACGCTGCTCTCCACGGGCGCTTTCACGCTCGGACACGGCCGCCCAGCTTACAACAGGCGCTACAGCTCACTGGAGGAGATCACAGCTGTTAACGTCTTCTTTAAAAGCGGGGATTAGTTACGGCGCACGCAAGTCAGCGGCCGCGCGTGGCAGCGGCTGCTCGGCCCCCTGCGCGGCTCCTCCCGCGCGCTGCGCTCCCCGCGCCCGAGGAGCCTGCGCCTTCCTGCCGGCAGCGCCGCCGCTCCAGCAACCTCTCCAGGCCCGCCGCAAAACCCGTCCTCACCCATCTGGAGCCTCAGGTGCTCGTGGTACCTCTATCTCCTATCACCCTTCAGGAGGTTTCAGAGCGTCTTGCAGCATCCCCAAGCGTCAGTAAAAGAAGGACGTGCACTACTTCCTTTAGAGGGCTGATCACAATTACATCCCCATTGAAATGCAACACTACCCGAAACAAAGTTAGCGAAGTGCATCCATCACAGCACTCTCCTTCCATGTCGATTCCTTCCTTCACCGCAGAGGCCACTCCAAGCTAAGGGTGGCTGGCACCTAGAAGAGGGGTCGCAAAGCTGACATCCGTTCCCACCTGTGACGCCTGTGCAAGCGCACGGAGGCTGCTAAGGAGAGGCTTGGGGCGTTCTACTTTCCCCTGTTTCTGGCGGGAGGCTTTCACATCGACAGGCAAAAACCGTACAATCTCACAACCCCAAAGGGTCACCAGCCAGTAAATCTTCTCCAGATTAAACAGAAGGCCAGGTTTTATGTTTGTGCCACAAAAAGCTGCGTCCCTCAAGCAGGGCAGAGAGAAAAAACAGAGATATTTGCCAGCATGCGTTCTTCCTTCAGTTGAGATACTGCCTTCTTTGCATATCTGTTGCTACTAAAATTCTCTTTCCAGCGGGTAACTGCCTCAACTAGCTTTCCTTGCTTATTAGATAAGACAAAAAGTATATGGAAAATCTGATTGGCAGGATCTTATTTCCTCCAGGCACACCTCTGAATTTATTTCTAGATTAAGCATTATTAAAAACTAAAACAACACAAACCCGCAGACTTGCTGCCTCTTACTTCATATACCCATTCAACACTGAGCTGAAGAACATTCTAAACTCAAAGCACCAAGCTATTTGAAAAATGGAAAATACTAAAAGTCCAAAAATACTACACGCTATGGAAAACTCAGAAACAAACACAACTCCCCGCAGGGAGAGGCTGGCTGGGTTTGCACCGCCAGGGCGGGACGGGGGTTCTCCCGCGCTCCCCAAGGGGCAGCCTGTCGGACGCTGCAAGGACGCCCGAGCAGCTGCTGGTTCGGCTGACGCGGCGCGGGCCACGGGCTCAGCAGCGCTTCTCGGCGAGCGGGACGCGTTTCGGCACCGCAGGGGGCAGCCCGTGCGCAGAGCGGCCCGAGGCGCCGCAGGCCCAGGGCTGCTCCTGCGCTCCCAGCTTTCCGCACTTACTAACGAAGCAGCTCTCGGCTCACAAATTTCCACCGACTCGGTAGCCACTGAGCGTAGAGCACTGTCATGCAACTCGTGTGTCCAGATGCACTCACTTACCTAAAGCGGGGCAGGAAAAAAAGGAAAAAAATGAAATTAGGATCAGCATAATAAATTTGATATCAAAAAATCTCTTGAGAAATAAACGTTTCGTTCTGGGATTTGTGTCCCTCTGCAGAACACGCGCAGATCTAAGTTCCAACGCATATTTTTAGCGGCCTTGGCAGCCCGCGTGCCTTCTGAGCTCTGTCACTCTACGCTCCTCGCGGGGATCTAGGGCGCGCTTCGAAGCGCCCGCTCCGGCGCCTGGGCACCCCCCTCACTGCAGCGGCGCCCCCCTCGCTGCAGCGGTGCCCGGCCAGCTCTGCTGCAAGGGCCCGAGCGGAGGCGCCCGCAGCGCAGCCTGCTGCAGGGGCGCCGCTCTGCAAAGCCTCGGCGCGGCTGCCGTCAGCCACCCCGGGGAAGTGCTCAAGACACCACACGTTTGCTGCAGGAGTCAACAGCAGAAAGTCAGAAGAATGACAGGTTTTTTATAGCAGGTGCTGTCAGCCCTTTTTCTGGCAAAGACAGCTCTCCAGGCCCTTGGGAAACAGTGCACAGGTAACTAGCTAAAGCATTGACCGAGATTCGGCAGCCAAGTGAAGCCCCCAAAGAAGAGAAGAGGTTAACAAAAACTGAAACCGCCTCCAAGGTCTCTCTCTTTACACCTACATGCATATTAGCATAGGGACTGGATTACTAACGCTTCTCAAATCCCTCCGACAACACTAACGCTCTGGAGCACTGACTTCCCGGTGCCTGAAGGAAAGGGGACGCTTTTAATTCCTCGGCCCTTTCTTGCTGCCGCAGTAAGTCCCCTCTCGCGGCTCGGAGGATGAGCTCGCGCCGGGCACCCCCGGCGTGGGACGCCAGGCGGCAGGAGGGCGGCCGCGCTCCGCCTCGCACCGCCTCCGCCACAGCCCTTTGCTGCACGGCCAGGCGCCGAGGGCAAGGACGCAGCAGGGCAACAACTCTGCAGCGAGAGCCTTCAGCCGAGGAGGGGCCCGGCTCCTTGCAGCGCCGCGCCGCTCGGTTCAAGAAGGGAGACGGCCGGGACAGCGGGCTGGCTGCCCCGCGCTTCCTTGCCCGCCTCCGCTGCCCAGCGCGGCCGAGGCATCTCCGCGTCAGTCCCACCGCAGGGGCGGCAGGCCTCTCCCAAGCGTCCGCGACCCGCGTCCCTCCCCGTTCGTACTTCCTGAGTGCACGGACGGCCTAAAGGGAGGATGTGCCGAGGCCCTGAGCGCGATTCTTGTGGCACAGGCAGCACGAGCGCCACGCGCATTGCGCTAGCCCTCCCTCAGGATATGTCCTCCTGGACTTCCTGCCACCCGGCCCGCACTTCAACGGAAAGGAGCTTGAGGGCAAAGCCGTCAGCACGGCACCCGAGCACAAACACTTCTCATCTCCGCACGTCTAAACCAGCCGGCCTGCGCCCACCGCTCCTCAGAGCGAGCTAAAAGCGCAGCTGTCCCTATGGCACCGCTGCGCTGAAGGGGTCGAGGGCAGCACC
>VZSV01000348.1:107918-120018 GCA_013398735.1 Nothocercus julius
CGAGGCCCGGCCAGAGGGCGGCCCCTGCTGCGGGGCGGCCCGGGGCACGGGCCAGCACCACGCGGCTCGCGAGCCGCCACTACGCGCTTAATTGTTACGCGTTAATATCACCTCAGCCTACAATTACAGCTTAATTTGTGTAAATCTAATCAAGGAAAACCAGCATATTTGCATAAAAGTTGTAATGAAAAGTATAATGATCGCACTAACAAGATGTGGATAAGAATGCCTATCAGTGACAAACACTTTGTGTCACGAAGAATAGCGAGCGATTTTCCTTCCTGAAGATTATTTCAGGCCCATTTACCACAATCTGTAGCACTCCGATGATGTGCTCTATCTTACACACATCAAGTCAGATCTGGATAATGTTCCTGACTTCAAATAAAATTTCATTACTATATTTAGTTATAAAAAGCCTGCAAATGGTTGCATTGTTAAACTTAATAAAATCTGGGATCTGAAGTATTAGACAACCCTCAGCACCAATTTTTCTACTTGCTGCTCCAATACTACAGCAATTCCATCCTCGTCTCCTCTCGTTGCAGTTTACAACTTAATTTTTTCCCATAAAACAAACAATTAAGAATAAGTACAACTGCTTTGGAATTCCTGAGGCCAGAGACGAAGCAAACGGGCTTCTATAAATCCACATTTTGCAAGAGTAAAACACAAAGCGATACTAATTATCAATAATTTGTCACCTGTGATTGAGGCTGCCGGCGTGCAGCCGGAGCCGCCCCAGCGCGCAGGTAGCTGCGCAGGGAGGTGCCGCACGCGCAGCCAAAGCCAAGCGCAGCAGAACGCCCAAGCTGTTGGCACTGCCCGTGCTCCTTGCTCAGGGATGCAGGCAACGTCTGCTCTTGCCTTTACATTCACATTACTCGCAGCAGATTCACACAAACTTAAAGCTTAAGTTAACACGCTTGGCTTTGATGTGCTACAGAAGAAAGGGATCATCTACTAGGAAGGAGGTGAGGACACCGGAATCCATCTGCATTTTCCACTTTGAGGCCATTAAGTGAAGGCAACAACTGCACATAACGTCCCGAGAGCTTCAGAGCCAAATGGCTGGCCACCTTGCAGACCTAGAGGAAGAAGGGCAGGTTCTTCCACAGTGCAATTTCTATTAGTTCAACAGCCTTTGTCTAGAGCACAACTCAGCCATCAGGTGTCTTGGCGATTAGGACTCTCATTTTGAGCAAGAGGTCAAGAGCAGGGATGCGTAGTTACCACCGGCACACGGATGGGTCAGAAGCTGCGTATATATCCTGGGCAGGCTGCACGTCACAACGAGCGCAGCCGAGCAGCAGAGTCTGCCGCACAACTGCTTCTGCTCTGCGTCGCCGAGGACGCGAGGAGAGGCGCAGCGGAGCCGCAGGCAGTCTGTAGGAGTGCAGCTCCTGCAAAGAATTTCCGTCTAACGTTATCTATTGCTCCACCTGCCACGCTGTTTAAATACCGCAGCTCAGTCATCTTAGAAAGACCAAGTCAAACAATTAACGTAGCGCCTTTCCACAGAACGACGCAGCCTCCGAGCTCTCACAGTTACTGAAGAGCTGCCAGGAGTGCTGCGGGAAGTGAAAATCCCTCTCCACCTGTACATCTTTGGTCACCTCTGTGCTGCTGTCTCGCTGCTCTTTCGGGAACGCCGAGCGCCCCTGCTCTGGCCGGGCAGGGCAGCTGGAGCTCGCCCCGAGCGGAAGGCGGACCCGGCTGCAGCGACGCGCAGCAGCAGGGCGGCAGGCATCTCAGCACGACGAGACGGCCGAGCGGCGCGCGCCCGGGGAAAGGAGCGCACGGAGCGGGCAGCGCGCAGAGCCAGCGGCCAGGCCGCCGCGGCTCCAGCAGCGCCCCGAGCCCGGACACGCTGCCCACGCGGGCCGCGCGCGGCTCAGGGCATCGCAGCTGACCCGCAGCTGCCTTCCAATCTCATGTTCCTCACCGCAATTGCGCTCCAATCTGTTACGGATTAAGCGCTTTACCCGGCACACACGCTCATCCCGCATGTTTTTATTTTGCCCATTACTTATTATGAAACCGTGCATACAATCTAACCATTAGTTTGTCAAGACAGAATTTAAACATGACATATTAGTAATTAAACTACAGGAGAACCTGGCTAATTCACATTAATGATTAAGAGCCACATGCAGGCTAGCAAATTTTACAAGCGAGTGAACATGCAATAAAAATGCTGCTCATTTATTGTGACAAGTGTCACTTCATATTAAAGGTATACTTCACCACGAAGCGCAGTCTGCGGGGATAAGGATCTTCCCAGCGTGGCAGGCGGCTCAGCGCTGGGCGGAGCGAAGCACTTGGCTGGGCAAGGCCGGGGCCTGGAGGCGAGCCGAGGAACGCGCTCGACACGGCACGCGGGGCGCTCGGTGCCAGCTCACGCAGCTGCCCCGCAGAAAGCACGGCCTTATTTCCCACGCGCGTCTCCTGAGCGGCTGGAGCAGCCGTGCTCGTGCACAGCTATCCGTACTGGCAGTAACATGGCACTTGCTTCCCGAGCACACAGGGATTTCAAATGCCATCTTTAACTTTTGCTTACTTTACCCTATTGGCCTAAGATTAGAAAGATGCTGAGTGCCTGCACATGCAACAGATTTCTACACTTTATTTCAATACGGTTTTCTGAAACAACGAAAGTTATATACCCATGAGTATTATGAAAATAGTTGCACAGACACGTGTACATGTGCATACATGTATCGCAGCCCGAAGTTGCATCCTGATATCTATTCCCACTAGCACCTGGGAAGCAAGGGCCACCCAGAGCTTAAGAGCTGCGCGCTGCAGAGAGCTTGATAAGGCAAGAGGAAAATAAAACTTCCTTCCAATCGTACAGCTCCCGGTTGCACTAGCAGAGCGCTCAAGCAGCTCTTATCATTACTCATAACAAGAACAGATAGTCCACGTCGCTTTGTTTCACGTCGTCTACTTAGAGCCAAGGCTGTCACTTTGAGGCTCCTACGTGAGGACAAAAACCAACAAAACAAAGAGACGACGACCCACAATGTCACAGACCCCACAGAAAGAGCTTCCATTTGACCACGCAGCTTCCAGTTACTCACGCTCAACCCGCACCCACAGGAATTGGAAGCCTTCCTTGACACTACACGTGTGGAGTCCCAGTTAATCACCTCACAGTTCATACATGCTTATTCAAAGCATTATGGAGATGCAACGTCAAAGGTTACTGCCTCCAAAAAGAAAAATCATTAAGCCTGGTGAAAAAGAGGCTACGAAAAGAGAATTCCAGTATTTCAGGGGCAGATGCTGTCAATTAAAACTTACAGGAACTTGCGGTGTCTCCTACAGTGCCAAAGATGCTCACGAGCTGGTGAGCCGGTCACTGGAGGCAGCCACGAACCCGGGCACCTTCCGCACAGCGGGCAAACGCTGCCCTTTAGGCGGCCTCTGCTCCCAGCCTTCCTTGCCCGTAGCCAATTTTTCCGAGTCGCTACTAAACGAGCGGCAGTGCGTTTTGCACCCGCGAGGCGGCAGTGGCCAAAAGCGAGGGCAGGGCAGCGGCGGAGCTGCCCCCGTGCTCGGCGCGGCAGCGGCCCGGGGCCCCGCTGAGGCCGGGGCCAGCCGAGCCCTTGCAGGTAGCTGCAGCTGGGGCAGGCGCCTCGCGCTCAGGGACTGCGACGGCTGCGGCAAAGAGCGCGCTGGCGGCCCCCGCGGCGCTGGTCCGCAGCCGCCCGCGGGAGGAGCGCTGCCGCTGCCCACCACCAGCCATTTCTGAGCACTGGCTGCGCAGCTGACACCTCCCTGCTGCTCCTTCTTCCTGCCCACTTGTGTTCTCGGGGGCCACGCCGGATTCAGCGCCATTTCAAGAGCCCTGTTGCAGCCATGAAGGTCAGCGGGGCAGCCCGACCCTCGCTCAATCCCTAAGCTCCTCGCCACCTCCCCTTCTTCCAAAGCAGTTACCCTAAAGCCAAGCCCAGGTGAGCAGCGCTGCTTTCCTCCTGCCATTCCGATGTAGCAGCAGTGCCTGACCACCTACTGCAGCACAGTCCTAGTCGCAGCCATAAAGAATTGGTCTGCAAAGCAGAAAACAGGTCAGGCAAGCCAGAGAAGGCTCAGAAGGTCCCCGGAAAGGCGCAATCGAGCCCCTGCAGTTGCTAGTGATTTCACATTTGGAAGTAACACTCAGCATTTTACGTATTGATTTACACTTGCATTAAAGTCTTTGGATCCTCCTCCCCCTTCCCTCCTAATGGAAGCTCCCTTCATTTGGATCCTCGCTCTGGAGAGCATGTGTGGGAAGTGCTAACCTAACTAGTCCCATCAGTTGTGACTCAGCTCCAGTCTGCCAGGATTTCACACGTCAGGACACTCCTACTCAGTCAAAACAACTAGGGAACTGGTGGTAGCCAAGAAACACATCCATCACCGCCGCAAGACAAAGAGCAGGGCGGAGCAATTGCTAAAGGACAACTTGACATTTAAGCATCTCAGGAAAAACACCGTCCAGATCCCCGCATCATTTTGTGAATAACATTTCTAGTACCAAGCAGCAGGCTGCCCAAACTGCACCGACATCTGCCTTTCGACCTGTGTTTTCGCACTGCAGCGCTCCTACGCTGGCTGGGGAGAACAAGGCGGCAGGAAGAGCGTCTGTCTGCGCGCACCTTCGCGCACCAACCATGCGATGGGGTAGTTTCCAAAAGCCAATTCAGTTGCCACAGAAAATACTCACACGCCCAGGCAATTAACTTGAAAATTTTGCTTCTAGCACTGGGCGCTCTGAAAATAAACAAAAGTGTTTTCAGAAACAGTCGCAGGCAGACTAGGCAACGATAACACATTAACATAAGTTCACAAATACGCCCTGTTAATGTAAATAACTGAGCTACGCTACAAATTACAGGTCCCTATTGCCTGATGAGGCCAGCAAAAACCGCAGCCCTGTGCAGTGCATTATCTGCTTGGATAACAAGCTGTGCAACATCTCATTCTGTCTATTGTAAGTAGAGAACAGCATGGCTGTGTCAGGCATATAAAAATCTGCATGGCCTTACACGTGAAGCATCCCGGATTAGCTGCAGAGAAGGCAGGAGATGCAGGGGAACGCGAGCTTCAAGCCATGCTAATTAAACCAGCTTGTTATGCTACCAGAACCTGAAGAGGTTTCATTTCAAGCAACAGCGCTGTGCTCAAGGAGGAAGAAAAAATACCAGGATGCCCCAGGAAACGCTGCGTCGACACAAGAGAGACGGAGAACATTTCCGGAAGGGTTATGCCAGCAGCGCCACAGCAGTGGCCATCAGACAAGGCAAAACCGGCGAGCATGCCTAAACCATGAGGTGTTTTCTGTTCAATGTCGTTCTTGCACAAAACGACAGCACTACGGAACTGTTTTGGCCAATACACTGTAGAGTTGACTGAGACAGCACCACTAAAACATATAGGCATCTTGGTTATACGAAATGCTGCTGTTGAGCTGTTGCAATATATTCCTTTAGGTTTTATATCACACTATTCATCTGCCATAAAATCCTTAGCTAAGGTTTAATGCTGCTATACATTTTTATATTCAAATAAAGTCCACCGGCTGGTACAGAACCCAAACTGAAATTAACATTACCCATAATGGCTAAAAAGAGCAGTCCCGCTAATACGTTTCCAAGCTCTGTATTTCAAGGTGACGCTCTTGCAAAGCTTGAGCCTGCCATTATTTACTACCATGGCTGGGGCTTCCACCCACTTCAAACAGCGCCTCTGCTTCCCTCCAGCCAGAAATAAAAACCTTTACGCTCCGTTTTTGCCTCCTCCACTAAACTTCCGGGGCACCAGAATCCCTCTGGATTGTTTGTCACGGATCACTGGAGAGCCCCCATCGCCAGCGGGGCCTCCACCGCAGCGTGAAACTGGTCGGCCCGTCCCTGGTCCGGCGCAGCCCCGTCTTGCACCTGCTGTTGCTGCAGTGCCTCACAGCAGCGCGTCCTGCAAAATATTCCGAACTGCCAGTGAAGAAGTTACACGAAAATCAAAGAATTTCGAAGAGAAAAGTGCTACCCGGGAGAAAAATAAAGCTAATGGGATTAACCTTCAACACTGGCAATGTTAGAATATCTGTAATTGGGAAAAAAAGAAAAACGAAACAGCCATGTATTAGGTCTTGAACCCAGGAGGAATGAAGCAAGGCTTATTTTATAGTATTTTGGTTCGACTGCCGCCGAAGTGGCATTTAGCTCAAGTCAGCAGTTGAGATCCTAGCAGACAGTGCTTCTCCAAAGGCCACGTTCAGCAGCAGCGCTGCTGGCGCGCGCGTTTTTAAGAGGGCATTACGCGCTCGTTCCTCCGCTCCGGTTTCCACCACGCAGCGCGGGAAGCGAGCGGCACCAGGGGCTGCCGGGCGGCGGGGGCGCCCGTTCCACCGCACCGACACCCACGCCTTGCGAGCTCCCTCTCGCTCGAGGCTTCCCATGAATTGCAAATCCTCAGGTTGCCACAGAAACTCTCCGCACTGCCACCCAGGCATCAGGAAGCATCACGGTCATCTTTTCCATCTTGTTTGCTTTGCATCAGAGCACTTTAAAGTCCCCGTGGCATTGGTGCTCCACAGCACGGCTCCCTCCTTGCAGTTATTCTTGTGCAGTGTCCAAGCCGCAGTGATTAATCATTCCCGCTTCCTCCTCTGACATCTCGAGGTGGGGAAACGACATCCTAAATGAGCAGAGCTGATTACCTGGGAAAGCAATTCTTCAAGATAGCACAGCTAACTAATAGCTCCATCTGCTACAAAAACACATTCCTAAGCCCCAGAAGTAGTGTCAGGATACAGCTAACAATTTTGTCGCATCTGCCAAATTTTAAATTGTTTGTCACAAGTTGCCACAAATACGCAGGGAGCGCTTAACAATTTCTCTCAATATTGCCTCGGAAAGCAGCAAGTCCCAATCCGAAGGCCTACCAAGCACAACTGGCGACAGCAAAGTCGCAGATTAGCTCGGGATTGAAAAGCAAAGCGCCCAACATCACTCCGTTGCTTTGCTGCCACAAGAGCCCTCCTTTCCCGCTTGCCCGGGACGTCCCCGCGGGCAGGCAGGCTCGGCCAGCTCGGGCGCCGTGGGACGAAGGCGGCAGGTCTAGGGAGCCTTGGCGCGGGCCAGCACACAGCAGAAGATGGAGAAGGCCATGGAGCAGTGCCGAAAGGAGCAGTGCTGAACAGCGCGGGCATGGGCAGAGCAGCCCCGTCCCTGCGTGCGGCCGCACGGAGCGGCGGGAGCACGGACAGCACTGCGGTGCAAGCGGCCACCTCCTCCGGCGGGGACAAAGAGCCGCAAGCCTCGCTGTCACGTGCCCAGAAATTGCAGCCAAAGGCCACAACGAAGGCGAAACGCAACAGCTGAAGTTATTTGTCCAGCGTGACGCCCCCGCTTTCTCCCCTGATTAGAAGCGGTGCTTCTGCATCCCTAAGGAGCCTTGCTGTTTGCCGCTCCGGCGGCTCGGCAGCCAAGCGGGTGACGAGCAGGCGGGCGCCGGGCCGGCCCCGGCCCCACGCGGCGAGCCTCCCTGCCGCTAGGCGACCGCGCCGCACGCTGGGCTCTCCGGGGCAGAACCGGCCTCGGGCCGGGCGCCCTGTGCGTTCAACGCCAGCTCGCCGTTGAAACCGTGCTCCTCTTCCTTTGCAAAGGAACCCCGCGTTTGGGAAGTTTAATTCCATGGAATGCGGACTGCCGTCAGAGGAACGGCTTCGCAGGATCGGTCACGGCACCAAGGAAGAGCGCGATGCTTGCTGACAGTCGCACGGCGAATATCATTCCTACTTTCCCAGCGCCACTGTCACACAGCATTTTGCAGCTTTTACAAAGGTGGAGTATATCACTGTCCATGAAAACCAGGCTTCCTTAAGGCTCTAAATATTTAATTGCCAACCAAAAGATTCCGACACTTTGAAGTGAATTGGTTCATATACTCTATTTACATAGATGACAAGCAGGAGAAAAGTTCAAGTCAGTGTCATACATCTTATGCGAGTAATAAATGCCAGCAGGGAGGGCTACAGGAACTGTCTCGGCGAAAGGCGTTTCTGAGGAGAGCTGCCGCGCTGTCCGTGCCGGGGCAGGCTGGCGTCTCCGGAGGAGGGCGCCTGAGCTGCGAGCGGGTCAGCAGGCAGCAGCTGCGGCGGCGCTCACGCGGACAGAGGCAGGGTGCAGAGCAGCACGCTGAACACTGCAACCGTTTCATGGCAGTCCCGGCACAGCACCCCTGGACTCCGTGCAAAGCGAGCGGTGCAGATCCTAAGAGCGCCGCTGCCAAGCTGACCCGGGCCACGTTTCGCCGAGCGCGGACCCCAAGGGAGGGTCGAGAGGCCGGGCAGGCCCCGGCTGCCTCGGAGGCGCGGCGAACACGCCGGCCGCAGGAGCGCGCCGCGGACGTGGCGCTAACGCTCCGACACTGCTCGCAGATTGCCGCATCACGCGAGCCTAGGGCACTGCGAGCAAAGGCCCCAGAGCATCACCAGAGCGAGCATTTCGGACTCCCTAGCCTTCCCGCTCCGTGCCCTCCTCTTCAGCGAGCCTAACCAGCGCATCAATTTGCCTGAGAACCCTGCCACACTTTTCTAACGTGATGGGAAAAGTAAGGAGCTCTAAATTAGGATCATTAAAGTGATTTGCTGCCTTTGTTTTATTTACTGCATTTGTAAAAGCAGCCCAGAAAATTACCAGGGTATCCAGTTGAACGATAGAAGTTCAATCACTTAGGAAATAAGCCCGTTATATGGAGAACCACAAGACCACAATGCAGTGTGTGCTTCCAAGTGCACTTGCGACCTCATTTAATAGCCCCTGTGCATTAGTCACATTCGAAGGAAAGAGGGGTTACACGGTGCTTTAAGCAATACACAAAAGCAGGAGGTGCAAAGCCATTTTCCTAAAAGTATGTGCCTTCCGGGACGTCCGACTATTTTCCTTTAGCTTGAAAGCTAGAAGGAAGATCTCCCAGGAATTTATCAGAGAGCGGATAATTTCATTCAAAAGTCACCATTCACCAGGGTAGCATGGCCGACATGGAGAGAAAATCTGCCAGGGTAAAATAAGCTTTCACTGCTTTTGCTTGGCTCCTTGTTCTTACAACCTCGCCTAGTGTTTCACCATGATGTTAAAAGCAGAAGAAAAACAATTAAACGCAGCATTTGCATTTGGGTTGTAATCCCCAGGGAAGCTAGCAAGCCCTCTGCATCCTGTAAGTGGGTCACTAATCAGGTTTAGGTTTAATTTTGCTCAATTCTATTTTCTCGCCAGTGACAGCTATCACTCTAGACACAAGCACTTATTCTGCGTACGCGGCCATCGGACATAAATCTCCACTTTGCTTTGGGAAGATAAAAGACATGGAAACCGAAGACAAAGAGATACAAAATCTCGAGATATGGCATGGATTTGCTGTTTTACCCTAGGGTTTTTCAGTACTGAGTACAATTTACCTTAAGGCCAGGGCTAAGTAACTGCCTTTCCCACAAAAAATCCCTTCAACTTAAAGGATTGCCTGAACCACCTTTAAATGGGCTTGAGAAGGGAGAAGCCAGGGGATCTGCGCTGCTGCGGGAACCCGCTGCGCGGCCTCCCCGCGAGGGCAGCGCCCGCCAGGGCCCAGGCGCGGCGGCTCCGGCAGCCACGGCCGCAGGCCACGACGGGCTCTTCCCGGCTGACCCGACTGCAGCCGGCGTAAAGCAATTCCCGGGAACGCGTTGGCTGCTTCACAGTCCTAGGGCCGACACGCCATTCCAGACTTGATCCATGCTGCAGCTACTGGAACGGCTGCTGGGTGTTAGCAGCGAGATTCGAGCAGATTAAACTAAAATACTGATTTGAATAAACATTTCAAGCCAAAATTACTGGACACCAGAAAGCAGCCTTCAAAGCACCCTTTGTCAACGGTGTCTGCCTAGCGGCTGCTCGGCCCAGGAAGGAGGAAATACATGGAGCCCCACCAATGAGAAACCCCCAACCGTATCGCTACGCTGCGCCCACAACAGTTACTGCAGCAAAGTGCCTTTTCCTCATCATCTGGAGAGCCACGCAGATGATGTTTCCACAACGAGCACACGCTCCTCCCGGTGGCACAGACGCACGGCAAAGGCTTAGGAGCGGCGCCAGGAACGGGAACGCGTTCCGCTCGCCCGGCGGCGGCTCCGCGGCACGGCGGCTCCGCGGCACGGCCGAACCTCGCCGCGGCACGGCACGGCACCGCTCCTTCCGCTCTCGCTCCGCGGGCGCCGCGCCAGAAACCGGCCTCATTCAAGGCAAGCGGAGCTGCGGGATGACACGGAGCGCGCGCAGAAGCTCCCAATGAGAGTGACAGACCTGCTGGGACGAGCAGCCCGCTGCGGGAAAGGGGCCCCACGGCAGCACACGCGGCGCACGTTCGAGCAGGGAGATTCCCCCACGCAGCCCCGCGCTCCTGCCCGCCACGATCAGCCTCCTTCCGAGCCTGCTGGGTCCAAGAGTGAAACTAAGCCCAGCAAACACGAAGCGCGCTCGCACAGAGCACCCCGTGCAGGCACAGAAAAGCTGCAGCTGCAAGGGCATTTATTAATGAAAGTACATTTCTGGGTATTCCCGCAAATCAAAGGAGCTTCACGTCCTGTTGGTGGTGAGCTATTTTAAAACACTCTTCGCCCCCGGCTGCCAAAGCAAAGCTGGGCCCGTGGGCCGGCCCGAGCAGTTGTTCACTAGTTCATTGGTGGTGCTGACGGTGAGGACAGGGGGAGAAAATTCCAGTGTTTGAAGTACTCACATTTTCCCTTATCTCCCTAAAAGTGACCTACAAACAAGGGAAGAGGGAGGAACTCGTGCTTATTTCTTCCTGTTTACCACTATTGAAGACTATTTTAAGCCTTTCCAGGTCTCCTTCCTTGCTTTCTCTCTCTCCCTCTCTCTCCCTCTCTCTCTCTGTGTGTTTTCAAGGCAGGTCACGTCCGCAGCTGGAGATTTTCAGGAGGCTAAGTGGCACGGTATCATTGCTACAAGCGCGGGGGCGACACTCTGATGTGCCGGGGGCTTCGCCGGCAGCTTCCCTCATCCCAGCTGTGCTGCAGCGGCTGTTTGGGGGCGCGCACCACGGAACAGGGAACAGTCCGAGCTCCCTGGGAGCGCACACTGCCAGCCTGTTCCAAAACAGCAGCAGCGCAAGGAAACGTGCTAGGGGCTCGGCAACACGAGGCTCCAGGGAAGTGCACGGTGCACCTGGAAAACATCCCTGGCAGAACCAGGTCACGCCAGGGTTGCCATTCCTTGCATTCCAAAAACACACGCTAGGGGAAAGCAAAAATCTCTCATCCAAGTGCCCATCCAATATAAACATGCAGCAAGGCCACAAATCCCTGCAAGGAAAAGGGCCAAAACTGGTCTTTCAAATGCCAGAGATGGTGCCCATTGCAGGGCTGCCCCGAGGGAAGCGCAGAGCACGGCCCGGGCCGCTCCACGTGCTTCGGAGGATGTTCCCGGCTGCCCTCTCGTGCAGAAGGGAGGACGAGGGAATTCTCTAGCCCGAAAATGCTCCATTATTTTAATAGGATTACATTTTAGATTGACAATGTTTAGAGCAGTTCCTTGAATTTATTAGCCTGCCAGCACTCCAGATAAGTAATTTGAATGCAAAGATCTTTTAAGTTTAAGTAAGTAACTGGCAAAGAGTCAACTCCCCCCTCCGTTATTCCCTAGGCATAACAATAAGTGGTGGAACTGTGTTCCTCAGCCGAGCACTAAAATGCCTAACGCTGCCCTGCACATCTAACCTTTCCTGCACGTGTCCTAGAAGGATTTTGTAAATCTATTGTTGCAGGAGAGGCACAAGGAGGAGGGCAGAACAGCCACCGGTTAACGTGCCCTGCTTACGCATGCTACATCAGAAGCAAGCCCAGCCATAAATTAATGAAATGTACTCCGCGTCCAAAACGCCATGGAGTCACTTAGCCGTTTCTCTGCACAATAAATATTCCGCAGAACAGAACGGCAGGATTTCTAAACCTTGAGCGGGCACTTCAGAGGGACGCGGTCATTTCTGCAGAGTCACCTCGGGGCTGGCAGGGAGGCGCGCGCAGCCAGCGCACCGCGCCGCGCCACGCTCCGACCCC
>VZSV01000348.1:120241-131995 GCA_013398735.1 Nothocercus julius
GGCGCCGCGCTCGCCAGCCCCGCGCGCTGCCTTCGCTGCGCCGCGCGCAAGCGCTGCCGGCTATTTACTCGCGTGTGCCGGGGGGTATTAATAGTCATATCAAGTATTTATACAGAGCTTGACATACTCAAAGCACTGTGTAAACATTAATCCTTAACAGCTCTCAGAGGCAGGTCAGGATCCTCTTTCCACATCAAAGAAATACCTGACAATTTCGGCAGCAGGGGCCGGCCCGAGCGCAGCTGCCGCTCCTCCACAAGCTCCGCCGCTTCGCTTCACGGCAGCACTGCCCGCGCCATCACCCCCACCTCTTCCGCGCTTTCACCAACATAGCGACTACAGGGAAGACGATCTAGAGCATCTAGCAGGTGCAGGGTTCGAAAGCCCTGGAAACTCCACTCAAAGTGCCCAAAGGCCCGATTCGGCCGGAGCACTCGGTGCGTGGCTCCCTCTCCGGAAGCCAGCCAGCTACCGCAGAGGAAGATCCTTCCCCTCTGCCCCTTGGAATGCACGCGTGTCAGCTGTCCCTGGCTGCAGGACACACCTCAGCCACGGCCAAGCCTGCCAGCGCTGCCAAAGGGCCCATTCAGCACGCGCCCTGTGCTCAGCCTGGGGGCAGGCAGCACAGCAAGAGGCACGGACAAGCACTGCAACGCTGGCCAGCCCCCAGGAAGGTAATCAAAAACCTCCCCCTTAACAGGTGGTCAACAAAAGCCACTATTAACGTCTTCCAACACCCAGCAAATGCCTGTTACACACTGCCTGTCACAGCAAGTCCCCGGGACTGGGGAGCATACTTCTGTTCTTTGACACCTGGCCCACAACAGAATTGCTATTGACCCAGTGCGAGCCCCGAGCAGGGCGCTCCGAGCCAGAGCTGGAGCAGGAACGGCGGCCGGGGCGGAGCGGGCGCGCGCTCGTGTCCCCGTGGCACTCGCCTCGCCGGTTCCTTCACCCGGCCGCGGAGGAGGCTCCGAGCACACGGGTTTTCGGCGCATTTCGCCTGCTTAGGCGGCAGCCGATCAATAGGGCCTCACTAGCCCTGCAGCACGATGACGCTGGCGCGGAGCACGAGGTTCGCGGTAGTGCTGACTCCGTGAACTGACACAGAGAATTACGTTCAGCAGATGATGCACTACACCGAAGTAAAGCAACGAAATGAATCTGATCAACAGCGTCGGCACCGTTTGCCAGGACAAACGGAGCACCGGCCCGGAGTCAGGCTTTAACGAGTAGTAAGCAATACGCAGTCTGATTTATGATGACACAAGTGTCACTGAAAGACTTGAGCTTTTAACAAAAAGGTCTATTAAAGCATTGCTTTTACCATGCAAGTTAACTCAAGATACAATTCTTCTTGTTGAGGCCGGCAAACTATCCACGCAACTTCAGGCCTCTGTAGCAAACATCCTAAAATATAGACTTTTCCAGCAAATCACATGATCCTGAACAATGTTTGCTGAACTCTTTTGCTTCTCTGGCTGAAGTCAATGGAAGGGAAATACTCCACATCCAGAGGACCTGTGATCTGCTCCAATCCTCAGCAATTTGTTGCACTTGCACTTACATCCTCTGAGCCACTTCACAGCAGAGGCCTCTTCTGCAAGAAAGACTTACACCTAGTGGCTGGAAAACTTAGAAAGGCAAAAGCTACAAGGAAAGCTGAGCATATTGCAGGGCTACCAAGGAACATTACAGGACCCTCGTAACTGGAGGATACTCAAAACTGAAGTTTTGATCCAGCGCGTTTGATCTGAGCCAAACGAAGGCTACAGCCTCAAGATTCTGCATCCAAATATTCAGTCAGAGCTTGAAGTTGCCCCTGAGTCAAAAAGTGATATCTGAAGAGACCAGAAGTGTTATGCCTAAAAAGACCTTACAGAATTACCACTGCATTACTACACATAATCATCTCCGCATGGTAACTTTGATACTGAAAGAGATCTGTACGCCTTTAAAGCAGCTCTTCAAGAGCAATTTCAGCAGCTTCGCCAATTCTGAATATAATAATCCTGAACCTTGAACTATGCGGAGTAACAGTGACACTGACAGACAGATTCAGGTGTGCGCTTTCTCACTGCAAAAATTTAAGTAACATACTCTGCAATTGGATGCACTTTCTCACTCATTGCAGATAATCACATTACATATAGGCAAGTAACCTTCAAAAAGGGCATCAGCTGCATTCTTTGTGTCTAGCTTGGATTTACAAAGAACAGTTTGAAGGCTGCAGCTGAAACTTAACGTGGGCAAAGCACGGAGCCTAAGAGTTAAAGCTGACGCCCGCGACCCTTGGCGGCGGGCACCGAGTGCGCGGGCCCCCTGAGCACACCTGCTCTTGCAGGCTCGCGTACCGGCGAGCTGAACTCTCCAGCCTTTAAAAGCACTCACGACCAACAAGTCTCGCGCGCCACACGCATCGAAACGCAGCTGCTCGCGAGCTTCGCTCCGCACGCTCCCTCGCGCAGATCTCCTGCGAAAGGGCCCCTTATCTAACAGGTGAAGTGCAGAGGACGGAACGACGGTGAAGCTCACACTAAGAGCAGACTGTTCCCAAGGAAACCCGGCTCCTGGTATCTTTAGAAAGGCTGAATCACCCGCAACGCACCAGGACTCTTTCCTCTGGAAACCCAGCTAACAGGCTGGGAATCATGCATCCTCGGATGAGACGGCACTCGCGTTCGCCATCGCCGAGGGCTGGCGACACTCGCAACGCGACTGCAAGCACTTGCATTTCCTGGAGCGCTCGGAAAGCCAGTCTATCCCTCTAGCTCTAATCTGGCAAGTAAAGCAAGCAAAGCAATATAATGTCACTCCCATTAAATCTTTATGACTCAGAACAGTTTGCCTTAGTCTGAGGCTGGAAATACTGTGGGTGAGAGTGTTAAACATAACTACCAATTAAGCACAAAATCCTGGAAACATGAGCACGGAGCCATTGTTTCATCCAAAACGGGGAGGTTGGCTCTTTACATCTTCCACAAACGGAGTTGACAAGCACAGAATTCAACAGTAGTCTTGCAGAAACCTTATGAAAAATATCGATACCGAAGCGCACACGCAGCAAGGCGACGGGCCCTGGGGTAGCCGCCAGAAACACGACAGAATCCAGCACAGGGTACCTATTTCTCTTCAACAGCAGCAACAGTGCAGCTTAAAACGTGGTCCCGGAGCCGTATAAGCGGGGATAAAAATTAAGTGCCAGTTCCCACTTGCCACATGGAAAGCCCATCACTCACGAGTTGCACAAAACCTCGAGGTCACCTACCCCAAAACAGAGAGGCCGCAGTGCAGACTGTGCCCTGCTCCCCACCGGACTCAAAGCGGCCGGAATAGAAACACTCCCTAAATGCAGCTCAGCAGACTGAGGTTTGGCACCCGCTCTTTAACAACACTCGTACGTTGGAGTTACCGCTTCCCGTGTGACCATCAGCCTTCGGAAAGGTGCTGAAAACGTTCAAAGACGCGCAAGGCTGGCGCGGGTGGCGAGCGCTGGCGACGACACGCGGCATCCGCCACAGCTGCTCGGGAGCTGCTCTGGCCGCAGGGCTCCGTGTTCTACGCGCTCAGCTTTACTACCACCTTAGAAAAGGAGGATTTCCAGAAGGCAAATGGACCGACATCTCAAAACAGAGTGTTTACATTAACACTTGGCAAGCAAAGCCTCGCAAACGTAGATGAATGGAGATAAGCTATAAAAACGCCACGGACATTCGCGTGTTGCAGTAGTAGCTTGTAATCTGATTTCAGCTCATTCTGCCAAGTGCTACACACAGCGTCTTTGTGCTTCAAGATTTCAGCCCCACTCCTCAACAAACAGTAGAAAAACACAAGGAAGTCAGTTTGGAAGAGCAGACCTACTTAAGAGACCACTTAAGTGCAAAGCTACGATCCGAGCGCATTGGAACCCGCTGTCCTTCCATTTGTGCAAATATTCAAGTTGGGGAAAGGACAGCAAATACTGCGCCAGCTGCAAGGGGAGATGCAGCAGCAGTCAGTGCGGAAAGGGCGCTGCATCTCTGTTCTTAGGGGAGAACACACAGGCTCTCCGTACAGCCGAAAGGCTCGCTAGGGCCTGCCACATGCGTGGGCAACTGACCTCGCCTGCTTGTTTCACGCTAACACACTGCAAAGTTGCACAAAATGAGGCAACTAGACCAACAGGTGATTTTTAGTACACATACAGACGGGTAAATAAGGAAGCTTTCAAAACGCTGACCGAACTTGGGGCGGGACAACACGAAAGGCAAGGGTTTCGCAGAGGCGCGCGCCAGCCGGGCGCAGCGGGACGCGCGGCGCTCTCAAGGGCTCCCAGGCTCCCTAAAGGCAGCGAAAGCCGCCAGCGCCCGGCCCTGCTTGCAGAGCCGGCCCACGCGGCCTCGCCGCCCGCTTGCAGAGGCCTCTGCCGCCCCAGCGGCGCCAAGGGCACTTCCCAGCAAGAGCCAGGGCCTTCTCGCACACCTGCGCAGCCCAGCAAGAGCCCCGCAAACCGACGGAACAGCAACGCTCTAAAGGAATTTGGCACAAAGCATCTGTTGAAAACCCACACCCTAAGCTACTGCCAGAGATTACTCCAAGCCACACAAATAAATCTTCGTACAACTTCTATCGCCATTTATTCCTTGCCAACTTTTCCTTCATATAAGGCCTTGACATTCTTCAAAGGCTACACTTTACAAGTGAAGGCAAAGCGCGCATTCCTGCAAAAACACGCTGACCGACGGAGCACACCAAGGAAACGGAGCCCGTCACCACAAGTATCTCCCGAAAGCGTACACTAAGCCCTCACCAGCCCAGCCTTCCACCCCTCCTCAACAGCAGCCTTCATCAGCATTAATATTAAGCCAGTCTTAGACAAGTCCTACGACAACAAAAGCAACTGGGAGAGCCCCTAAGAGCAGGGCACTTTCCCCTCGGGGGATCGACTGCGCCTCTCCACGGCGCACGAGCTGCTCCCGTCAGCCCCACGGACTGCCCGCCAGGCCACCGGCGCAGCTCCCCCTCCGCCCCATCTCCACGGGCCCCAAGGCCGTCCGCGTGACCCGCCGCACCACGCCGTGCTGCGTTGGTTTCATTTTTAAGTGTAGCAAGTTACACTTTTTAAACTTTCACTTAGTTCCATCTGACGCAGAGGAAAAAAGCCTTTTCCCATTTGATTTTAGTTTGACACAACATAGGAGAGATCCATAATTCAGTTAATCACTAATCATATAAACAAAGAAACCTCTTGAGAACCAGAGAGCAACACGTACACGTATTTGCAATGCATAAAAAGCTACTTTTTTTTTAAAATGGAAACAATGCAATCTATTCAGTGTGAAGAGAGTGCGAGGCCAATTAAATACTTCAGGTTCCATAATTATAATTGCAGTAATGAATGGAAAGGAGCATTACAGTTGGCACAATGCAGTTTTATTCAATTCAGTGATTCAGCTCTTGTCTGCCTTCAACTAACCTTTTGTGTCTCTTCGTATCAGATCTTCTTGCAGATTACTTGCAAAACACAATGAAAATATCCCCAGCCCAGGTAATGTAATACATTAAGCATCCTTTGATTCTGCCTATATGTAATCTACTGAAGGGATTATTCACTCAATGGATAATGTTAAAATTTATTAGTTTTAAACATAAATGAAAATTCAGAGTGGCTCAAGCCACCATTTGAGCGCTCTGGCTTGCCCAAAATGAGAGACAGATGAGAGCCGACCGACTGTTCTTGGAGGTTTATGTTTAAAACGCTGTTCAAGATCCTGCCTTCCCGCGGAACACGCTGCTTGGAGCGAGGGGCTCGCGCGGCTCATGCGGTCCCTGCCAGCCTAGCGCTGGCTTTTAGCTGTCGTTCCTCTGGAGAGAGCAACCTCAGGAAACTAAGGGGTTACTCCTGCCCAAGAAGTTGATCCCAGACCACTTGGTTTCAACTTGCAGGAATCAAAAGAATGTCTTTCCTTTTCTTCTCCCTCTCTCCCAGAGTTCAGGCAGGATGATTCTCGCAACTATCATTTCTCATTAACCTTCCCAACAATTTCTCCTAGTCGAGGCAGTATATTTGGGATACAAGTGTCTGCACAACCCCGGATGCTACTCAGATTTTTCCACAGGGGTTGACAGGCACATGCCAAGAGGGAATGAAGCATCCCAGAAGGACCACAGAAAAAGGAACTCCATCCCATGAAAAAATCTGTTCCTCTATTCCTCTAACTTTGATAGGGAGAGTCTCACCAGCATTTATGCCTCCATAGAGCCACGTGAGTTTTAAACCGCCTTTGGTTGCCCACACACCTCCTTTTGGCTGGCGCCGAGCCCCACGCTAAGCACTGGCCCTTCCCGTGCAGGAACGCCAGGATCCTAAGCTAATTTAATGGCAAGCCTTTTAACTGAGGGGGTGCCGTGAAGGGGGGCTCCAGGCAGCGCTGCCCCACCGCTCCCGCGCTACCTGCAAACGCAGCAGCCCGAGAGCGCCCAACGCCTGAAACGGGGAGGGCCGAGAGGGGAACCCTCAGAGGCGATTCCAGCGCCCACTGAAGCCCATTCTCACGGCACTGCCGTCCCGCTCGCTAGGAAAAAGCAGCCCATCGTTTACCCTACCTCATAGCAGCAAGACAACTCCCGTGTTAAAATCCCTGAGCGTACATTGATTTTAACCTGGAAGTCACCTATTTTCACGAGCAATTTCATGAATGAGAAGGGAAACGCTGCGTGACTTTTGCATTGTGCAAACCAGTCACTGTCAGGGCTAGTTACACCATCGGGCTCTGGTGGGAAGCGGCAAATGGGTGCACTTCACGCACCTCACCGCGCTCAGGTGAGCGGGATTTGAGGCAAACTCTCCCACATTGCGTACCAGTCAAAAAATCTTCCAGACGCTTCCTGTGTTGAGGGCATCCTAGGGAGAAGGTAGCCCACAGCACTTGAGGCGAGAGGAAGGCAATAGTGAATATTGCATAAAAATCTCCTGCTAGCCTTAAAAAGGAGTAACTTGAGAAGATGGACAGCTGTGCCCACTCAGGCAACACTCCTTGTACCAGCTATTGCTCGCAGAGCTTCGGAAACCTTGGGGCAACCACAGCTCTGTGCTCAATGGCCCCCTGCAACTTCCCCAGCAACGGGCAAGCCGGCGGCAAGCAGGCTGCACGCACCACGCATGACTATTTCCCCTTTCACAGCTTTAACCAGCTACAAGAGAACCGATAGTTGCACACACACATCACGCGCAGGGACTGCAGCCTCCACGGGACTCTGTCACTTCGGAAGGGCGCTCGCTCGGCGGCCTCCCCCTCGTCTCCTGGCCCGTGCAGAGTCCCGCTCCCGCTGCCTCCAGGGCTCGTCCCCGCGCCCGCCTACGCGCGACTCGGCCACCTCCTTCACGCCCAGCGAGCCGGCCCCTCTCCCACACTCTGCTCTTACTGCAGCCGACGCCACTTCCCCAAAGCCAGGCAGACAGCTAGAGCTGACAGCAGAGATGGAACAGAGGCTTAAAAATGTCAAAAAAGGAAAGATTTTAAGTGCCTGGTTTTTGGTGAAAAATACCTTCACCTAGTCACAATTTACTAAAAAAGGATTTCTTCCTTCCTCCCCACAACAGGCCACAAATCACTTTAGAGAGAACATCAAATTACATCCATAATAGGGTTATGCAACACAGCAAGCATTTGCTATGTTCGTCATGTCTCTAAAGCATTTGTGCTTTCATTTCCTCAGCTTCAGAGCAGCTCCTTTCCCCTAAAAGACAGAAGGGTTAATGCTGGATGAGCGAGCCATACGGGCAGTAATCTCCCCATTTGTCTTGATGCGGTAACCCCAGAGATTTCAGTGAATTCGGTTTGATGAACGCAGACCTTTCCGAGCCATTTGCAAGACAACAAAGCTACACCCCTACGCACGCTCCGAAGCTCCAATAGCCATCCCGAAGCAACAGGCAGGCTGCCTGCAGAAAGCAGCTTTTAATTCTTTCCTCGCGTTAAAGAGAAAGCACCTTGGTGCCCCTGCAGAAGGCCTCAGCAGACACAGGTGCCCCGGCGTGACAAGCTGCCCACGTCCTTGTGGCAGGAGGGCCCCCAGGGCTACCGCCCGCGGCGACGTGCTGCCGGAGGCGGGCGGCACAGAGGCTGCTCCCGCACCCAGGGACAAACCGCCCACAGCGCACAACGTGGGCACAAGGCTTGTTTTGGCACCGGCAAGCTCCTCTACAACGGTCCCCTATAGCCTAGATTCATATGGAGAAAAAAGGAACCTTCTGTTGACAGAGAAGGCTCGCAAGGAACAGCCTAACGTGGCTGAGGGGGGAAAGCATCCTTGCCTCCATCTACAACAAATGGTACCTTGAACGCAGTGACGCTCAAGTGATAGATTAAACACCTGAGGAGACAGCACAATCTCCTTGTTGAGGATTAAAAATTTGGGACTGTTACCGCTCATCAGATTCCTGTCCAAATCTCTCACCACCTCTGCCAAAGTCCCGTGCAATTTAGCAAATTAAGAATGGAATCTTAGGGGTTTACAGGATTTCTGTCTTATCCTACAGCCACACACATATTACACAGATAAAGCAGCGCAGGTAGTAGGTTGAAAGGCAGCTGCGACTGTGGGCTGGAGGGTTTCACTCCAAGTGCTGCCAGGGTCGCGTTAGGCAGTCACGGCCCACTCAGCTCTCATTTCCCTAGGACTCAAATAGGCTCACTGGGAAACTTGCTGAAGCCACTGGCTGCCTTTACCCGAGCTCACGTCCTAGCAGCCTGACCGCACCTCCCGCCCGCCTCCACTTAACACTGTTCCCATTCACCCACGAGATTTTTCAGAACCAGACTGATTAAAGGAAGTCTCCCTTCCCTCCCCTTGCTCAGGACAGTTCATAACAGGCCAAGAGCAACTCTAACATACTTAGGCACTCAGCTTTGACACTTAGCACCTTCCAAAGAATGCACTTGTTAGAACTTATCAGCCCGAGTTTAACAAGACTTATCAATAGCTCCACGCAACATTTGTATCTGCCTGCAATGCGAACCCGCACAAATTCCAACGCTGCACAACGTGGTCCGGGAGAGCAAGCACGGATGCATTAGTTGACATTTCCTGTTGACTGAATTAGAGCATCTTTTAATGAGTCTCACTTCAAAATCATTTTAAATCCATTTGCTCATGTCAACATCAATGTATTCAGCATTATCTACCAATTAGTAAACCAGAAAGTATTCTTTAGATAATCTAAAATCTCAGTAAAATATTCAACATGCCATTCATTTACTACAAACAGCCCTATAAAAACAAATTACTGGAACCAGCTGTCAAAATGCAACAAGCACCTACAGCTAGAGCGCTTTTTCCACCCTTGGCTTTGTGGGATGTACCTAAGCTACAAGCAAATAGCAATGCCACGTCTCTCAGGCAGAAACGAGGTCGCTTTGAACGCTGCCCATGCCTCAATGTGGAGGGCAAGGCAACTGCAAGTTCTAACGATACAAGCAGATAAGCGCCGATAGCTCACTCCGGGAGCGCGGCAGCACAGGTGCGCTCTGGGCAGATACAAGAGCCAGGACTGCTTTTCAGCGCCCCTCCTTTCCATCATCACAAAGGGTCTCACCTGCGGACTCTGAGCTTCTCTGGAGCAGCACGGCTGAAGGCTGCACAGTGTCAAGGACGGGCGTGTGATGCACACCCGGCCTCTCCCGCGGCGGCCGCGGGCTAGGCCCGGCTTGCCTCCGCACGCTCGCCGGCTGCCACACTAAGGGATAGCAGAGGTATTTTCCACTAGACCAGGCTGGCAGGTGTCTTAGATAGTTCTCCACTTTGAAGCCAAATTACAGTGAAACCATTCCAGGACTGCAGCTCAGGTAGGGCGCTTTGCCAGTGCTAAACCAGCCAAGTCAACCGCTGATCAAGAAGGGTTTCTAACTCGACAACTCCTCAACAAGCAGGAGAGGCGCCGCGGCTGCGGCCCCCGGGATTCCGCAGCGCCTGCCCAGAGCGCGGTCGCTGCGGCGCAGCGAGCGCTTCCGCCCGAAGCGGCGCACGCTTGCGCACCAGAACCGCCTCTGTAAGCTGGCCAAGGCCCCGAGAGCATCCAGGGCCATAAGCCTCGCAGAAACTGGGAATCCTCATACCTCTAGAGAAAACGGGCAAAACCAGCATTGCGCCTTCAAGAAAAGAAGCCTTCTCCCGCACCAGCACTGCGCAAGGGAGAGGAGGCTGCATCGTGCTCCCCAAGGCACCAGCTTGGGGGCGTCACTTGGGTCTCAAGGGAGACTCCCAGTCCCCTGAACCCTCCACCAACATGATTCACCAACACAGAACCTTCCCTGATCCCGGACTGCTTTGTCCTCAGCTATATCATCAACTTCTCCTCAACCTTCCGTCAGACACAAGAGGACACAAGGCCCACCCGTTTCTCAAACGCCTATTAGGCGGCGAGAGCAAACGCTCAAGCGGCAGGAACTACGCCAGGGCAAGGCACCCTTCGCAACCCGTGGGCTTCATCCTGCAGCGCTGCACTGTGCTCTTCACCTCTACTGCCTGCCAGGGTGACTCGTCCCTGCTGCCGCGCGACCGGACGCGACACAGGACACGCGACTGGGGCCGACGCACAGCCCTGCTGCTCTTACACGTCCCAGCCCCAGTCAGCACTGCAGGAAGATACAGGTGTTTCCGTAAGAACGGCAGCCCAAGAGCCTGCATCCCTTCTGTCCCAATTAGCAAGCTGGCATCAGGTAGAGATTAAGATCCCAGCGTGAAGGCTGAATGGCTCTTAAAGGGAAGGAATCTTGTGACAAGGGTCACACCTCAATGAAGGCTCGAGTGGCTGCTGCAGATTCAGGCTGATTAAAGCAGCCACAGCGAATTAATGACACAACAGCCAAGAATTACGTAATATCCCGAGGAAGACCATTTACACGGCCTTGAAACACTTTTCTGGAGATGCAAAGAACACTGTCCCTTCCAATCATATTAAATTCATGTGATCCATTAGAATCTCAAGTTCTCGCATGCAAATTTTGCTAATCTAAAAGCATTTATAAAATTCAAGTAAAGTAGTCTGTGAATATTGAAGAATGCTTAAGCATAATGTTAAATGACAATTTGCAAAACACACTAAGGAAATCTGATCGTAACAAACCGGTCCCGTGAAATACCATATCTATCATCAACTTTTTAATTACCAATTGATCAACATGGAGACAGTGTAATAGCTTTCAGCTTTTAATTACTGAACTATCAAAATTCCAACCAAAAAAGGAACCTCCAGAGATGAAACTGTAATGCTTGATTATTCACTGCTACATAATGAATGATTTGTTTTTAAACAAGATGTCAAGTTCCTCATGTAATCCATCTGGATGTGTGACTCTGCAAAGCTCATCCTGCCCATACTAAGTGCTCGAGAGTCCCATCCTCCCTTTCTCCTGACCCCACAAGTGAAGATTTCCGCCCAAAGGCAAGCACTCAGGAATCGCGGTGCTGAGGGGCAAACAAATTGTCACAGCGTGCTGCAAACCCACACAAGCTACTCCATCTCCCGCTACGCAGATTTGCTTTGCGGTTGCCATTTACCCCTCCGAGAGAAAACAGATATTCTTTCCAACTCGCCTGCGCTTCCACCCGACCAGCTGCAAAGCAAACCGCGACCGGGCGGAGCAGCCCGCCTGCGAGGCCCCCTTCCGCTGCGCCCGCAGGAACACGGCCGGGCGGCGCGGGCCTGGCGCAGCCGCTGGCCACCTCCTGCTCGGCGCCACGCTCGCTCGAGGCACGAGCGGCTGCCTTTCG
>VZSV01000348.1:140704-157545 GCA_013398735.1 Nothocercus julius
CCCGGCGCGCCCGCGGGGGGTGTCGGCCCCGGGCCTAGCTCGCAGGTGAGCTATTCAGGGGAGAAAGAGGGAGAGGAAAAGGCAGATGTGTCACACGGGTGGGGCAGATGAGCTAAAGCGCCTGTTATTCCTACTTGATACCGGCTAGAATCAGTGCTAAAGCAAAACTTGAGAGGAATATTACAGGTTTTCTGGGAAAAACAGACCCCTGTGGTCTTGCTGCTGCGGAGGCCTCAGGCGTCCGCAGTGCGTCTTACCCCTGCTGTAACGCTCGGCGACCACTGCTTATGTAGTCTAGTCACGAGAGCTACAGCACGTTTCACGCGTGGGACTCCGAGTCACAAGTCTCGGGTGCCCTCCGAGGCGCTAAGCACCGGTAGACAGGAGGAGCGGCAGCCTGGAGCTGAAGGTAAAAACGTCCCCGGGGGCTGCACGAGATTAAGAGTCTTAGCAAGGCTGACACGAATGCCACCACTGTGACCTGTGGTCACGAGTTCTATCAAACCAGCAAGATGGGAGCGAAACACAAACCATAGCACACCTAGAGCTCCGTGCAAAGGCAGAGAAGAGGCCACACTTGCCAAAGAGGCCATCCTGGAGCACCCGCTAGCTGCTACCTACTGCATTCCAAAACAGTTCCATCTCATACAGTCAGCCTACAACTAGGAGAGAAGCCTTGCCAGCCTTAAAAGCAGAAGAACTCGGTCCCTGACGATGAGGTAAGCGCCCAAAAGATAGTCACCATCTAGAACAAGCTTCCTGCAACAAAAAGACAAAAGGCCATATCGTGCTCCTTTAGGGACCTGAGCAGCCTGTTCTTGACACACACAGTCCCCTGTGCACTATAAACTGGTGGCATTTCCATCTTGCTCCCTAACAGTTGTGCGCAGCTGGGCTGTGCTTTGTCTGTCAATTAGACCACTTGAGGCAATGTTGAGCCTTCCAGTGGCTAGGTGAGGTGCAGAGGTAAGAGCGAAACAAGTCCCCATCTCTAGTGCCCCCGGATCGCCGCCGCAGGCAGCGGGAGCAGAGCACGGCCTCATGAAGTGGGAGCCACAGCAACTCATTAACTGTGGTCCTGCAAGAATTAGGCATTTCTGTAAGTGTTCATCTGTGCAATGTCTTTGACAGATTTTAAATTGAGTAAATTATGCTTCTTTCCGCTCACTAAGCAACACCAAGTCAAGAAAAGTGCTCTCAGACTGCTACGTCATGACTTAATAAATTGTGATCAGTACGTTTCTCTCACCTGGAGAAGGGAAATGAGCTCGGCCTCCCACTTAAAATTCCAGAAATATTAAGGCTCTGCACAAGCATTAACAGAGAGGAAATAGAAGGGATGTCAGGTATTTCCAACATCATTAATTAGGTTATTCCAAGTTAACCTGAGGCAGGTGAGTTGTCACTTCAACTTTATCATCCTGTCTTCTGCCAAGCCTAAAGTTAAAACTGCTCAGGGCAAGCATTGAGTCACATCATAGGACGGGGAAGAGCTTTTGCTCACTGAACTGCTTCCAAAGCAGCAGCTCCTGAGAAAATGCCCTTCCCTCAAATTCCTGCGTTAGGAGCATGCGGACCCACTCCCAGCCTCCCTGTATGGACCCTTCTGCTCTTCCGTGCCCGGCCTCTTGGGACAGCCCTTTTTCCCCCCCTCCCTCCCCCCACCTGCATGTGTGGCAAATGACTCATTCCGTTCTGCTCAACAAATGCCAGGTACACTCAATTCCAGGTTAGTGGTTACGCAACAGTCAGATTTATCCCCTAGTTTGTAAGGGAGCACTCATCTTAATCTAGGACACTAAAATCCTCTTCTCCTCCAGAAGAGCTTGGGCTTTAGTGCCAGCAAAGAGCTCGTTTGAGAGACTGCACAGGAGCTACCGTTGCCTCTGTATGACTGGCACCCCACCAACATCTTTGTTTATTTTTAATTACTTATTTTATTCCCTTTTCTACAGTATTGTACATTGTGACCCATGGCCGCTGAAACATCAAATTGAAAGACAACCCATATTAAGCAAAAAGGTTTATAATAATTTAAGTATTCATGGGGTGCAGAACAATAAGGTGTAGGAAACACCATTTGCATAATAAATACCAGTATCACAACAGCTAAAACAAACCGTGACAAATTATCTGCCACTAAATGACCAGGAGATTGAGAATGCAAATTGCAATTCCTGAACTCTAGGAAATGACTTCCTTAACCTATTAGGTTTCATTCAGCACACTAAAAGGGAGTCAAGATGAACTAAAGCTGGCTGTGTTCCTGCTGGAAACGTCTTTCTGCATTCCATTATGCATCAACTTCAATTTCCAGAGGAAAGCCATTTCCTCTGTCCTGGAAGCTTAGCCTCAGATTATTTGTCACCATGTGTTTCACAGGGGCAATACTGATGCGTGAGCAGCGCTGGCAGCGCCTGAAAGCTGCACTAGATCAGCACGGGCTCGTGCCGCACGCGGCCACGGACAGCAGCCACCACGTAGGCGAGGGCAGCGGGGCAAGGCAGGGGTCCAGAAGGCCGACGCGAGTCGGGACTGTCACCCCGGCCGTCACTGGCGCCACGGGACACGCTTGCTCGCAGAGCGACACAGTCCCTGCACAGGCTGCTGCTCCAGCCTCTGAAACGCGCTACCACCTGTCTGCAGTGGGAACAGCCAGGAGACTTGGGAACACGACAAAAAATGATTCAATCCCCGAAGCAGGGCTGGAAACAGGTTAAGGCCCTTCAGAGGCCCCAGCTTTTCCAGCACGGCATCGGGGAGAACTCAGAGAGGAAACAGCCTAGAAAGCCTCGCTGTGCCATGCTAGAAAGTGGAGATAATCCACAGTACCTGCAAAAGTTAATGCACGGTGCAACTTCTCATACAGCTCTTGGAATCGCCGAGAGACACCCAAAAGATTTTTTACAAATGGTGGTTTGTTCATTCTACGGATTCTGTCAAGAGAAATAAAACAGTTGTCGATCTTGTGAAAAGCACCAGCTCTGAAATTTTCAAAGAACTGTATGGCATTTTAGCCACACCATTCACATTAAAGTCAGCATAGGGCTAAATCCCCTGTACCTCTTTGAAAATTTGGGGTTTGTTGGAAGGAATGCAGAAAGGGAAAAATCGAGTTATAGCATTTCAGATTTAGCAACTGGTCTGAAAGACACTTGAGTGACTGCAGGATGTGCTGTGTTTCAGCCAGCAGGGCTCCCCAGTGGAACCTGGGTATACCTCTTGAGTATCTCCCTTTACCTGTCTGCATACAGAAGAACTGCTTAAAGATCAGGTAAGGCTGCAAGCGCTTAATTTCCAATCTTTCATGTGCTGTGACAAAGTTGGCATTTGTTATGCTCCCCCTCTATCCATTGAGTACTTTAGTTACAGTACACAGCTTCTGGTATATTGTATCTTCTGCTATGCCATACAACAAATTTGTTCAAGACTTCAGAGGCAGGGCAGAACTAGTGATTGCCACGGCCACTAAGAACACAGGGACCATCTCACAGCGCTGCCTCATCAGCGCTCGCGAGCTCGGAGAGGTCGGTGTCAGGTGGGGAAAAGCACGAGTGCCCAGAGGCGCGGGATACCCGCGCCGCAGCAGCATGTGGAGCCGCGGGGAGGCTCTGCGGAGCACGAGCTCTCTGCAGGGGCACCTGCAGCACGGGCACAACGGCACCAGGGCACACGCCTGTGCAAGGAGCGAGCCTTGCTTTCCCTTCACTCCTCATGCTCCTCACCTGGGCTCGCCAGGAGCCAAGCTGCAGCCCAAGGCAGGCGCCATAGGAGGGCCGGGAAGGAACGACGCCGGGCGCGTGAGGCCAGCTCCTCGGCGGCGGCGAGCGCCGCCAGCAGCACTGTGCACATGGGAAAGCAAGTTACAGAAGTGAGCTCACCTGCCAGGATCACTCAGCAGAGCCCTGGCGCCGGAGCTGGCAACGGAGCACAGCCTCTCAGATGCTTAAGGATTTCAAGTAAGAGTACATTTGAACCCTCCCTTCCCGCATGCCAAGAAACGGCTGCCACGTTTCAGCACAGCCTTGGCAGCTCTTCGGGAGTAGCTGCGACGGCATCAAGCAGAGCTTGCTGGCAGCACGCAAAGCTGCCTCTTACTGCCACAGAGGAGGCTGTCGCTCCAACTGAGCCAGCAATGGGCAAGCACCAGCCTCGCTTGGGGGCTGCATACAGCCCGAGCACTTCTGTGCAGCCTACATGCAGCCATTCCCAGATCTTCTGGAGCAGGATTTACATCGAAAAGATACTACATTCCAAACAACTTCAAAAGCTGTTGGTGCCGAATTAGGAACACAGCACCATATTTACACAAGCGGCGTATGATGGGTCCCTCAACTCCCTCGCAACGTATGTAAGCCCTGCAGGCACACACAATAACCCAGCCCTGCCGGGTGCCATGGAAGAGTCCACACATGCACATATGCTCAGTGTCCACTGCAGACAGGAAATTTTCATTTACAATTTACAAAATTTGCTTCAACACCCACTTGATACTTGCCTTTGCTTTGTCTTTTGCGTGTGTGTGTGTGTGTGTGTGTGTGCGTGTGTGTGTGCGTGCGTGTGTGCGTGCGTGTGTGTGTGCGTGCGTGTGCGTGCGCGTGCGTGTGTGCGTGCGCGTGCGCGCGTGTGCGTGCGTGCGCGCGTGTGCGTGCGCGCGTCTGTGTGTGTAATAGGGGGTCATTTTTAAATTTTAATTTTGGGGCCCTAAAAGATTAAATTTAGTATTTAAGCTACAAGTGTGACAATAAAACAAAAAAGCCTTTTGATTTTGAAGAAATCCTATTGAGGATCTGAAGGGTTGTCATCAGTGCAGCATCAGTCTTCATTATCTGATTCTTTATTCCATTGGCAGAGCTTTACAGAGAACACCGCTCTTTCAACAAAAATGATAAAGGGGTATTTGAAATAAACAGAGTCCCCAGCCAGTGAGTACCGTAGATTGCTGTGGACCGTGCCTTAATGCTAACTCTTATGAACTCTGGCTTTTTATCTTTAAATAAAAAAAAAACTTTAAAGAGGGTTTTTTTGCTTGGCTAAAACCTTTGTTTCAAAACAAAACCAAACAAAAAGCCCGAAGGAACAACACATGGAAAAACAGGGGAGCTCTCTCCCAGCAGAGAATCGAAGTCTCTTGCACACATTTGTTGGGACCTTGCCCCGCAAAGGGAAGAGGGCGTTTCGTGCCAGCCGCGCTCCCTCCGCAGACCTGGCACCCAGTCACCCTGCCGCCTGCGCCGCCCCGTGCGCGGGGCGCCCTGCGCTGGCCCTAGCACGTTCCCACGGACCGCCAGCCCTCCAAGCCCTTGCTGCTTCCGAAGGGTACGCAGCAAGATCATCATCAAGGAAACAGCTCCCTGAGCCACCTCAAAGGCCTGTTTTGTCCATTTCTGGATTTTTTTTTTAAATTGCTTTGGCCCACCACAGACAGTCTCACACCAGTAGAAAGGTGCACTGTGGCTTTCGTTAAGGGAACATCTCTTCCCCGCCGCACAACGGTGGCGTTTGTGGATAAAAGCCGGACATTTATGAGCAGCCTAGGACTGCGGGGGCAACTACTGCTCCCGCGCGCTGTTGTTGGCTCAGCAGCTCTGGGCAGGTGTGAAGAGCAGCACGGACGGCTGCGCACGGACGGCTGCGCCCGCACGCTCACCCCGACGGCCAAACGGCGCACAGAACCCTCCTGTGGGCACGGGGCAGCTGCATTGACCCGCTAGACAGCTGCCGCCCGAAACCCTGCAGTCCTTGTGTCTCTTGAAGCCCAGGAGCCACTTCAGCAAAGCACAAGTTCACATGTCAGGGAAGTGAAAGTCCAAGTTGTTATATCCTGTTTTCCCTGCATTTGGGCAACAGTGACAGCAAGACACCTCAATGCCAGTCCTTTCACCAGGAGATCATTAGATCCTGGCCCAGCCTTCTGCTGTTCCCTGCACAACTTGTGCTTTTGTTCATGGAGCAAGTCTGGCCGTAAGGGAGGGCATGACAGAAAAATGGTCACGAGAAGAACACAGGAAAATGCAGAGCGCAGATTGGAGAACAACCGTGAAAAAGGCAAGCGCTTACCATGGCCACGCGAGCACCCAACGCATGAAGGGCTCAGTCGCACGCAGCTGCGAGGCCAGGGCCTACCCACGCCTGCCCATGGACTGTTCACACGCCCATGTCTATGCAAAGCTGTGCAAGACAGCTGTGAAACGGCTCAGAGAGCCCCCAGCAGCACTGGGAACACAAGCAGCAGCAGGGACGTCTTGCACGCCCCAGCAAAGGTGCCGCCCTGCACTGTGCGGATGGCAACGCAAAGAGGAAACGCTGCTGCTCCTTTCCTGCAAGGGCGCGTCGGTGCAGGCCCTAGGCCGTGCCCAGGTCCGTGCCACAGCCGCAGTGCTGCTCGGCAGCTATGTGCAGCAGCCAGTGCAGCTGCAGGACACAGTGCGGGTAAAACACACACACAAGTACCCCTTGGGTGGCTGGCGCTCCCAGTAAGCGTGTGCTCAGACAAAGCAGATGCTCTCAGATGCTTTCAAAGAAACCGCACGATTCCCTAGGGTTGTGACAGAAGTGAGGGAGCGGAGCCAGGCTGGCTCTGCTGCCCGTCTCACCCTGTTACTGCTGCATAAGGAGCACGACTTTTCCTTTTTTTGCTGTAGAGTTTAAAGAGAGCCTACTGAGAAGGGGGCAGATCATTCTGTAGTCTTGCGTCACCATCTTTTTCGCCGACGAGCGGGGCGTACCCTTGCCATCAAGCGCAGGAGCTGTGCCCTCTGCGTGTTGTTGTGACAACTCTCAGATGAAGAGGGTGCTTCACTGGGATTTATGGCAATGGGAAGACAAGAAATTGTAATCTTTATGAGCCAATGACACAGAGCCTTATAATAAGAGAATGAAGTATCATTTTAAATGTAAAGCAAATTAGATTACCAGGGTCAAATCCTTCTGCAGAGACATCATGTCTTCAGAGTGTCTCTTGCATTTGACATCCTCTTTTCAGGTTTCACATTAGCATTTAAGTGTTTTTTAAATATGTTTAATATTCTTATAGGAGAAAAGTGCCTGTAAAAGTCAAGACAGGGAGATCACGGGCAGGGAGGAGGAGGAGAGCTACCCGAATAGGTGCCGGGGAGGCGGCAGGCTTGTTGAGAGGCGAGCTGAGCGGGCCAGCTTTGCTGCTCTGGCCGCTGCCTGTTCGGCCAGGCGCGCTTGGGCTCCCGCGGCTGTGGGCCCAGGGCTGTTCTCCCGCGGACGGGGGGCTTTCACGGAGGCCCGAGCGCACCGCGCCAGCCAGGACGCGCGTGGCACCCAGGGCTGCTGCTCGCTGCGAGCCGAGGGCCCCGCGCCGGGTCCGCACGAAGACAGCTCTGGGCTGCCGGGGAGGAGGAGAATGCCTCCCTCAACCACAGAGGCTGCATCCTCGCCGTCGAGACTGCCCCTCGGCTCACTACCCTAAGGCGCAGTCCTGGCTGAAGCCACAGGGCTGCGAGCCCTTGAGTACCGCGTAGCCGTGCTGTGCGCAACCCTCAGGGGACAGACAGTGGCACATGTCTGTAGCACGAGCAGCATGCGAGCCTTCCTAAAGGTAGCCTCTTGCCCCACAAAACAGACACTACAAGCTTAGCATTGCAGAAGCTGTAAAACAGCAAGTGCAGTAAGACCACACAATAGAAACAGAAATACTGCTCCCAGTAAGGGACGTGGGCTGCTGTGTGCCTCACGGCTGCTTGCTCCCTTCCGCATTTATTTGCTAGGGGCACCCAAGGATACCAGAGGCGGCAGCTCCCAAGCCTCAGAGTCAGCCTGCAGTGATTAAAACGCTGCACGTAGCACCTGAGCACGCAGTACTCCACTTTGTTCCTCTGCTCAGCAGACTGCATGTGTTAATCGTGCGCCAGCAGCACCGGTAAGCAGCGTGGGTGCCCAGGAAAGCACAAGCCGTACTCAGCCCCGTGGGCACATCACACGAGGAGCACCACAACCTGAGCTTCCCACCAGCGGTGCCGAGGTTGCCGCGGCCTCGCGTGGCGGCGGCAGGGCCCTCCTCTCCTGTGAAGGCTGCAGCAGCGGCTCCTCCTGCAGCTGGCCTCCGTGGCTCTGGCGCGCACTCGTGCTGCAGGAGCGCTGCAGAGCCGCAGGCAGGGCCCCAGCTGCAGGCCGCATCGTACAAACAGCAGTTTGCCACTTGCTCCCCGCAAAAGCGCGCCCATCACGAGATCAAACAAGAAGAGACACCTGAATGCAGATGGGGCAGCAAAACAAACGACATCAGGGAGCAGGAGAGGCCTCAGGCTGTCTCACTCTTGTCACGGTTTTGACAGCCCCGGAGTGGAGCAGTTTGAAGCACTCGCAGCACTGACCGAGGACACCCAAGGGGGTTTGCTCGCCCACCTACCACCTAAGGATCACACTAAAAAGCCCCCTCGCTCCCTCAGAGCAGACCTGCGTAGTCCTTGAGCAGTGCTCAGCATACTGAGCTTTCCAACTGCCCCTTCCTCAGCGGTCAGCGACAGGACTGGCACAGAAGCAGGGCAAGTTCTTTGTGCTGCAAAGCCGCAGCCTTGCCCACCGCACACAGATCGGGACGGAACAGTTCTTCTGAACTGTAACATTTTCCCCATCGCCAAGGTCTACAAGCTGCGTGCCATGGGCTTGGAAGACTGGTATCACTTGGTCATGGAGCAAGAGAAGGCACTCGGCTGCCCGTTCAGAAAGGCTTGCACCCTCTCTGTTCATATCCAGCATACAGAACTCAACAGTACCCAGTGCCGTGCTGCAACCACTTCCCGGTATCCCCCATCTCCAAGTCCCTGCCCTCTCCCACAGCCACCAAGGGCTGGGAGGAGATCCCAATGCCAGGCACCTGCTTCCCAGCGCCCTCACATTTTGCCCTCTCAGCTGCTTCAGGCCGCAGAAGCACCTACGCGTACACTGTATGCGCTCGGTCACACAGGCACCGAGCAGATACGCGCGTACGCCACGTTTTACAGCTTCCTCAGAGCCCGGTAATTAGCAGGGAAGGGAGGAGACGAGGGAGGCTGCTCAAGTTTGTCTCAACTTGCCAATAACAGAGCAAAACATAATTCGTTACTTCTCTGCAGGTTCTGAGGAACAAAGCCGTAACTCCCATACTATTATATTTTATCTGAGAGCAAGGTGAAATCATTAGGTATTAGCGAGGTGCAGTGGCATAAAAATGATGTGTTAGCGGGGGTTCATTACATTGTATTTCCCGAGCCGGGAAGATCAATGTGTTCATGCATCATGAATTAGTGGGACGGCAGCATCTCCCCCACGCTCCGGAAGCCCTCCGTGATCTATGGGCAGCCATACATCACTGCTGCAGCACTGCACCTCAGCGGCAAAGCTGCCGGGCCCGCTTGTCATGCTGACCAGCTGCATTTTTCTGCACAAGGGAAAAAAAAAAAAAAATCCCCAGGAGGAGAAAGAGGGTCATTTCTGGGCCAGATCTCGCAGTAAATTTCAGCCGTCATTTTTCTTTAGAGCCATCACTTTCATAATGTGTGCCTTAACTCCCTCTCACCGCTTGCACCCAAAACTTGGAAGAGCCCAGGGCAATTAGAAGAATGAATTCATTGAGGATTCTGCTGAGCCCCTTTCTGCCAACGCAACATCTTCCTTCCTGGATATATCCCATTCATTGAGGGCTATCTAGCTTTGTGCTATTTAACTGGGAAAGACTGTTCGGCTTCCCCCCGTTCAGGGGGAGGACAGCCTTCCTCCACCACGCCTAGTAGTGAATCACCTCCATGCTTTGATTACGCCCCCCACACGTATTCAGGTTGGGACACGCAGCCTCTCCCTGCCGCCTTCCCACTAAATGCTCCTTTGCTCACTGCTCGGCAAAGGAGAATTCAGCTTCTTTCACCTAATGCGATTCTGAGTCCTGCAATCCGCGTGGGAGCTTCTTCCCTTTCTGCTCTCAGCCACTGCACTGTCAGGCACGGCAGATGCTGGAAGGTGCTAGACTCTGCCCATCTGTTGCGCTGCAGCCTGACTGCGGGTCAGAGCAGCATGGCCCTCGCAGGGACACGCACTGTTCTCCACACAGCTGCTGCTCTTCAGCCCCCGCATGAGCACCAGGAGCCCTGATTAAGAGCCCTTTGTTCCTGGGAGCCCCTGGAGCAGAGGCACGATGCCCTGGGGAGAGCCCACTTCCCCAGGGCCGTCCGAACCTAAGGGCCACAGGCCTCTTGTTACTGCCGTTCTGCCCCTGCAGAAGAAGGCACATGGACTGCAGAGTTTATATGCCGACAGGAGCGCCTCATGGTGCCTCCATGTTCCCTGTGGCCTGTGTACACGCAGGCAATGCAGCCACCCAGCAATGAGCATGAGCGAACGCCTGAAACGGCCAATGTTTTGTCCTCTCTAAGCAGGAAAAAAATGGAACTTCTGAGGTCGTGGCAGTTCTTTTAAAGGCTTAAGTCAAAGATGCATAGGTAACTACCTTCAACAGTACCTTGCTCCTTTTCCGGGGTCTCGGAGCTATAGCTAGGCAGATCATCACTGTGTTCTAAAATCAATGTACACACACAAAAAGGGTAAAGAACACACTAATATGGTAGTATCTGGATTCAGGCTGGAGCAGGAGTGCTTGTTCTGCCACGGGAAGCGTTCTGCTCCGATCTCCAAGCAGGAAATCCCGTCGCTGCTCCACGCAGGGTGCTCCTGCTCTGTGCCCGAGGAGACCCAGCCTTTTGCTAAAAGCGAAGGATTTGCTCGCTTTGTCATACACAGCTTCAATGAGCAACTTGCTAATTATTTATCTGATCATTTAGGCTTGTAATATCTACAAGCAGGCTTCTCTTCTCAGATTTTCTCATTATTGGGAATTATTCAGAAGTCACTGTGTCACTATAAAGAAATCAATGGTTTTGATCATACTCCTTTGCCGACATTCAATGTTTACTATTTAAGCTGTATTCAATTACAGTGAGCTTCAAAGGTTGAGCTCTTATCTCGGCTTATTTGCTCAGAGAACGGAGGAGCAGCACATTTAAAGCAAGACTTGCCCGACCTGTTGCAGCCAGCTACCCAGCAAGCAAGGCAGCCTTTCAAGGCGCAGGGAGGAAGGAGGGAGGGAGAAGTTTTTGCTCGGCAGGGTAGCTAGCTTGTGAGTGACCGAGCTGGGCGGTGACAGTGGGAGCAGGCAGAAAACAGGGTGAGGGACATGCTGCAGTGCGAGCCCAGGTGACACGAGCAGCTCCTCTGCTGGGTAATATTCTTCCTACATCTCCCTTTGCTCTGAAAAACTTTCTCACAAAAGGTCTCGCTCCAGCATCTGCTCATGGTGGGACTTGGCGGTCCTAGCTCAAACCCTGCGCACAAAACTCATGCCGAGTTTCCCCACAAAGCATCAAACTTTGAGAAAGAATTCTCTTCAGAGCAGCAGAGAAAGCGGCTGATTGAAATAGTATTTACTCGGTCGCACGCTCCTTCCTTTGGTGCGTTAACCCCATGGCGCTCGCTGTAGCTGCCTGCCCCACGATACACAAAACCTTCAACCTTGAATTCTTTGGGAGAATGAAAGGACGAACCTTCCCTGCACCGAGGGGGTGGCACTTCATGAAATCCAACCTATTTCAGTGTGTCGCGAAGCCGCTGTTTTTCCCCCTCCAAGCAGCCTTCCCTCGCGGGCCTGCACACAGAAGAGCCATCTCAGGTCTGCGCCACGGGCCGGGCTCACCCCGCGTGCGGGCGCCCGCCAGGCATCGCAGCAGTGCCCCACGGGAGGGCTGCAACCGGTGCGGGGCTTCTGGTCTCTTCCAAAGCCCCAGGGCACACTGGCTGCAAGACAAGGGACTGTAGAGCTCCATAAATATGCAATATTTATGCCAAAAAGAGGCAGCACTTTAGCCAGGGCCTGGCTCGCATAGAGACTCCAAGCTCATCGTCTTTGGAGCGGGCGCAGATACTGGCCACCCGGCCTATTTGTAACTAACACACCAGGCACTGCTGCCTGCAGCGCTTTTGTGGGCGAAATGGCACCCATGTTTGCCGTGCACAAGAGCAAGCACTGCTTTGGGCAGTGAGGCTGGAAGAAATAAGCCCCTTCTTCCCAGCCCTCTGTTAAAAATACCCTCTGCTCCACAAGGAGAAGCTTCTCGTCCTTGTTCACATCCTTCTCTCTTAGGCCCTTAGCGCTGACAGTTAAAAGGAACAAAAGTGCCAGTATAAATTGAAGGGACGCTGCTGCAAGTGAGCTAAATATAAGCGCCCCAAGTGTGGCGTTGCCCAGTTCCGTTGTTTGCTGCTGCCTTTCTCCTCCCCCCGAACAAAAGATGTCTTTCAAAGGCTCCCAAGAAGTTCCAGGGAGCGCTCAGAGCATCTGGTCAAAGGGGACACAAGATGAGGACTGGCACATAGGATTTCTTTTCTTCTAAGGGCCGAAAATAAGCTGCATTGTACTGGCCGTGCCTCGAGAATGCCGCTACAGAGCCCTAACGAGGCTTCACAGCAGACGAAGCGGATGGGCCGCCAACTCGCATGCGGCGAGCACACGAGGCATGACGTCCCCCCGGCCACAATCCCAGCTCCATGGGTCCTGGGCGCTTCTGAGGGGGCACCTGGGCCCTGGGCACACACGGGAAATCCACTATGCTCATCAGGCAAAGCTGGGCGCCGAGGAAGAGTCAAGCAGCGCCCAGGGATGCTTCCCATAATCGGATTTGCTTCCCAGCACCGGGGTTTCAGAGCTCGCCAGCTGTCCTGCCTCGCGAGCAAACAGCCCTTCCCAGCGCAGACAGGCCCCCGCTCTAACTTCATTCCAGACAAGGCCAGGGCCGCTGGCGCTCGCCCAGCCACGCCGCGGTGCACCCGGGGGCACCGTTAATGCTGTAATGGAAAAGCAGGTCGCGGGCGCTGCCGCGCGGTGCGTCCCTCCTCCCGCCCACCCTGCCCTGCGCACTCTGGCGCGCTCCCGGCCTCGCGTTGCACGGGAAGGCTGCAGCAGCAGCAGCCCGCAGCACAGCGATGCTCCTCGTCACGTAGCCGGGAGCTGCCCCGCGGGGCAGAATGCACTGCTCCGAGGGAGCTGCTTCCCTGGCGCTGCCGGGAAGGCAGCCGGCTGTGGACAGGCTCACGGCCTCAAATCCGTAAGCCTTGCACTCAGACGCACCTTCCTGATTTCTCCTTCCTCTCTCCTGGAGGAAAAGCATGCTTGGAAAGTAGCATTTACTAAACACACGTATCTGTGTGCGGGGCTGTCACAGGCGCCAGTGTGGCCGCATTGCCAAGGGGGCTGTTCGGACAGGGCAGGGGAGCAGCGCCCGCCGGTGCTCCGCTCTGGGTGCTCCAGGTGCTGCTGTTGCAGCAGCGCCAACACAGCACAGCAGGGGAGCCACCAGGCCAGCCCTGCTGCTGCCACCGCACTAAAGTACATAAGCCCTTATTTTTCTTAATTATTCCTGATATTTCACCTGTCATGTTGTCAGCTTCCTCCGAGAGCAACGATAAATAGTGCTTCTCATCTCCCATCCTTAGGGAAAGCTTGCTATTTATTCCTGTGATGGGCAAGACATCATGACTAATTAGGAAAAATGGTTGCCAGCTTGCACCCAAACAGGAGAGGAGTCATCACTTTCCTAGGGGCCCTCTTTGTGCGCAGACGGACACTCGCCAGGGCCACGCCAGCTGCAGCCCCGAGCCTGGACGCACACACGAGCCGTGCGGAGCGCAGAACAGCGGCTCAGCAGGCAGGGGCCCCTCCGCTCTGCCCTGGTGTTGCGGCCCTTGCATGCTGCAGAGCAGCGCCGCTGCTCGAGGCCGCTCCTTGGGGCTGGGCCAGAGCTTCCAGTCTCTGCCGCGGGAAGCTAGCGAGGACAAAACTCCTATTGTCGCTGGCATGCCACAGAGCAGCGTCCCCAACTCCTGCAACCTGTTGCGTGTGCACGGTCACGCTGGCTGAGAGTTATTTGTGTGCAAATCGTGCCTCTGGGCACCAGCCCCTTCTAAATAAGCTGTCAGCCTTAACCAAGGCAGCCAGCAAAACAGGAGGGGTGTGAGGGGGGGAACCTCCTAGTAAACGGATGCAAAATGAGCAGTCAGCTAGCATAGCACGTAACAGCAGCCAGCGACGTGCTGGCGGGCGTCACAGCCTGGTGGCCATTCCCCATTATAGGGCTTGGCTGCCTTGTCTGCGTAGAACATGGCTCTGGGCGTGCAACCTCCACACGAGCCTGTCAGCCACGCTAGGCAGTACCCCGTTCTGCAGCAATGGTGACAGCCGCAGCAGCCCTGCCCGAGCCAGGAGAGGAAACGCTGCAGCGCTGCCTTCTGCACCGAAGAGTGACAGGGAGCAGGACAAGGTGCTCCCCAGTGCCGTCATCGCGCGCCTGGGCCGGCAGCTGCGTGCTTCTCCCTGCACCGTCACAGCCCTACCTCGCCTTTCTCATGGCTACGGCCAGAGCTGGTCTGGCCAAGCGGCCTCAGAGCATCCTGCAGACAGCAGCTCTTGCAGCTTCACAAAAGCACTGCACTGGAGGGAAACAGATTCTGCCAGAGTAAAAGGAAAAGTCAGAACAATCTCGCTTTTCAATCCAGCCTCCACAGACTCTTCACTGTGGAAGAGGCTGACTGAATTCCTGTTTATAGATAGGGCTCTTACAGTAGGCTGGTAAATTAAATCAGAGCTATTTACTCCATATTTACAGGCTTACATTTAAATCATTTGCAAAGAAAGCAAGCGTTTTTTTAAAAGAAGAAAAAGGCCATATTTTTTTTCCACAAAGAGGCAGAGGGAAGAGGGGAGAAAGAAGCATTTGCTGGACCAAATATCATAAAACAAGAGCACAGACCTTCTCATGATTACTTATTAGTTGAGGGAAAAGGGGGCTGAAATGAGTATGGTTGGAATAATGCTACAAGGAGCAGTGGAATGCAGCATTTCTTTCTCATTTGCAGGTAACAAGAAAGAAAAAAGCAAAACACTCTCTTCTATGTAAGGAAAGAGCTCTCCTGAGTGTGTGTCTCTAGCCCATATTTGCACTGCTACCTTCATTTTAACGGAGTGCTATGGGTCAATGGGAACCCTTTCAAGTTGTAACTGCATGAGCTGCCCGGTATATAATGGGAAGTCAGTGGGTTTTGTTTGATTTTTTTTGTTTAAGTGGCTGATTGAGTTCTTTTTGTTTTGTTTGGTGTGTGTTGTACAATGTAGCAAGGTGCATTAGGAAGGAAAATCAATAACGGTTTCAAATGTGAAATTTACAGGCAAAGCTGAGGGCTGAGATAAGAGAGGCGGCAACAGCGGAGCCTCCAAGGAGCAGGCTGCAGAGAGGCGGGAGCTGCGGCGGCGATGGCCTTTCCGCTGCGGCCAGAGGTGAGCGCCGCGCGCGAAGCGCCCCGGGAGCGCCGTGCGGCACCCGCTCCACAAGCGGGGCCCAGCCGTCCCTCCCGCGCCCGGGGCACTGCAGCACGGGCACCGCCGTGTCCAGCACGGGAGCCCGGCACATGGGCCCCTAGCCACGACAGCCGCGTGTTGAAACACCAGGAGCACAGTGAGCGCCTTCCAGGCAACAGGGCACACTGTGGAATCACTCACAACACGTCGGGGGTTGGCTAGCGTATTTGAGACTAAGCTGCTCCTAGGGCCTCTCTGAAGGCACTTCTCCCTGAGGGAACGGCTGAGGGCTTCACGCCCACATTACTACACAGGTCTGCCCTTTAGCAGGGGCAGGAAGGGAAGCAGCAGCGACACCTGGTCGGCCAGGGCACGTGCCCAGCACACAGTAAGGAGCTTCACAGCGCACCCTTCGGCGCCGCCTGTACATGATGCTCACAGGGCTCTGGCAGCTCACACCTTGTGGGGACACGTTAACCAGCGCGCGCTCGGCCTCGCTGCCGCCCCAGCCTGCCTTCCTCTCGCATTCCTGCGCTTCCCAGGAGCGCGCAGACTGAAGCACCGCCAGCAGCTGCACAAAGCCCCTGTTTTCCAGCCCCTGCTCACGCGCCCTTCACCTGCAGCGCAGGAAGGCAGGTGACCCTGGAGTCACCGAGCAAACTGGGGTCCCCAGCTGCGAGCTCTTGGTGCCAGGCCTCTTTGCACAGCCTGCTTCCTTGTGAACCTTCCTCCTCACCTCCAGGTAGCCCTTGCTCATCTACACCAATACTGTGGCTGCCCTTGGGCACTGCTGCACTGCAGCTCCCGTGCTGCCCCTCCACCCGGCCAGGGTGCATGTAGCAACGTCCCACTGCACACTGCAGGTGGTACCGACAAGAGGGCGGAGGCTGCTCGGGTCTCCACCACCTCCACACGCCCTGCTGTCCTCACACGACAGCGCCTGCGCAAGGACACCATGGGCCAGCAGCTACCACTGCAGCAAAGCAGCAGCGATGAGGGACAAGGGAAGCTCTGTCTCGAGGCTAAAGCCAAAGCTGTAGCACTGTGGGGCTGCCCGCAGTGCCACTTCTTCAGCCTTTCCCCAAAGGCAGGTAGGGAGCGCAGGGAGCAGACTGGCAGCATTAGGTCAGTGAAAAACACAGCCAGGTACCCCCAGCTTCCCCGCAGGAGCTCAGCATATCAGGCAGCATTAAAAGACTCATTAAGCAATCCCAAGTGTCCGATGGCCGTCCTGCAGAGCCTCGCTCAGGCAGCAGCACGCAGAGGAGCGCTGGAGGCTTGGCCAGGAGAGGCAGCCGCAGCGTCTGCCCAGCTCACCCTGGTGCACGCACAGCACGCTGCCCATGGCACCACGTGTCCTACCAAGCCCCTCTGACAAAAGGGCTGGAATCTAACCTTAAAGACAAGCAACTACTGACAAAACAGCAGATGGGAAGCAGCAAAAGGGGCCACATTTCTCTCCCTTTCTTCCTTCCCCCCCGCCCCCTTCTTTTAT
>VZSV01000348.1:158170-186686 GCA_013398735.1 Nothocercus julius
ATTTTAGTTCTGTTTTCTCCCCTTTCACTAAAAAGTATTCCCTTTTTGTAAGGGCCTCCTGAGAAAATGGAGCACTATAATAGAGTATGCAAGACAAAGGCTTCCCTTTGGAAATAGGAGATTAAAGTACAAGCATCACACAAGCCCGCATGGAAAGCAAGTCTAGTGCCTCTTCCCCAATTATTGTGCACTCGCTGCTCGATTTTGTTGACCTCGCACATTTCAATCAGGTTTCAGCACATTCTGTCTTCACCTGCTATGAATCAAAACGCGGCGGGCTCAGATCTCCCTGCACACAGAGGCTTTGATAAGCTTGTTACAGATACTAGCCAGCCCGGCTTCGGGAGGGCGCCTCTTGCAGAGCAGCACCTCCAATTTGTGCCGGCGCCCGCTCTGGCTGCAGCGGCGCAGGCCGCTGACACTCCCCTTCATTGGCCTGCGCGACAGGAGCGCAGCCAGCGGCACTTCCCACCAGCAACGGGGCCCCAGAGAACAGGCACTCCAGTCTGATCTGGAAGGCCAAGTGTGGCCAAATTGGGGCACTGTCTGAAGGCTGAAGCCAGAAACGCATGGGATTTCTACCAAATTGGGCTTGTCGAGCAGCCAAGGAGCTTTCCTTCCGCTGCTTGCTGTTAAAGTCTTAAAAACCCAGTCACCCATAGGGAGGGCATTCACACGTTCAGCACGGAGTGTGCCTCAAAGGGCAGCAGCTTGGAAGGCAGGCAAGGGGACACGCAGAGCCCCTCATCTGCGTGCAATTCCAACGTGTCCGAAACACGCAGGCGCTGAACGTAGCTCCAAACACCCGTTCACCTTCCTCGCTTTTCAGGCTGAGTCTCAATATTCCGTTCACATCAGCTACCCTAGCAGGGAGCGATTCTTGGAAGCACACGGACGTTCCAGGGTTCGGGGGCCCCGTCCTGAAGGCTGCTGCCTTCGCGGGAGCGCTGCCGGTGGCACGTTTCTTCGGCAAAGCCGGCCCCGAGGCAGCAGCTCTCCTGCTCCGCCGAGCAGCGGCGGGCAGGAAAACGCCACAGGTCCGGCCGTGCGCTCCTGTCACAGTGCCGCTCGCTGGGATTTACCTCCAACAGCCGCCCCATCCTCGCTGCCGTGGCCTCTGCACTTCAAAACATGGAGCGTGCTCCGAAAGCGGGAGTGCTGCCCAATTACACAAGTCTGTGGGTTTCAAAGAGCTTAGATAAGCTGCATCCCACAGCTGGGCTGCTCAGCTTTCAGTGTGCGGATGGACTCTCCCTGCCCTTCCCTCCGACACACGCAGCACAGGTGAAGCCCTCTGTTTGAAACATGCATGAGGGAACGTAACCTCCAGGCTCAACGTGATTGCTGTTGTACAAAAACCTGGCATGAAAATGAGGCAGAAAAGCAGCAAGCCTGCACATGGAAGGGAAAGACAGAGCTTGAAAAAATTACGCTTTCCAAAACTCCAATAAGCAGAAGTATCTGGTAGGAGACAGAAAAATGTTTTTCCAGCTTCATGGGAAGACGCAGGGAGGTAGAGCGATGTTGCTTGAGGGTATTCTCTGCTCTGCCTCTGTCCCGCTAAGCTGCTAGGACAGCACTTGGCCCATCAGCACCTTAGTTCTCCCTCAGCACCGCTGCAATTCGTGCCTCCTGCTGCCGAGAGCTCGCGGATCTGCGGCGCTCAGCAGCGAGGGGAAGCGCTTCTGTGCTAACAGCCAGCCCCACAGGAACCCCGCTTTGACCCAGCGCCCATCGGAGAGCCGAGATACGTGTCAGGGCCTCTCACTGTGGGGCAGGTTGGGATGCCAGCCAGTTCCGAGCAGGGCCCACGCGGAGCGTTGTTGCAGCTGCTCCCGTGAGTGCTGTCGCCCGCCAGCACAGCTCCCCGCGCAGCAGCCGCCTCCTCCGTGCCGGGCCGCCCCTCTCCCAGCGGGAGCCTCACACTGCACTGCCCGCTGTGCCCCGAATGCCCCGGCATGGTCGCGCCGTGCCCGCCGCGGCCCTGAGCAGCCAAGCCGCGCGCCCTTGGCCCCCCGCTGCCGCTCGCGGCTGTGGAACGCCGCTCGTTTCTGCCAGGAGAGGCACGGCAGGGCTTGTGTTTTTACACGGACGCAAATGTCTGCTGCCAGACGTTACCCGCAGTAGTGAGGAAAGGCAGACCCTGCGGCGCGGAGGGAAATAATGCAGTGCCTGCAAACGCCGCGCAGTAATTGGAAACATTTGTTAGTGCAGCGCCGCGCGGGCACCCGGAATGCTTGCTTTCTGCGAGCTTCCTTTCATGGGGCTCCGGAACTCACGGCTGCAAGAATCCAGCAGAGTTCATGACCCTGAAGGCCAAACAAACAGCAGCGGGGCAGGAATTTTTGCAGGCTGAATCAGTGTTTACCTGACACGATTTGCACTTTTCAGCCCTCTGTGCAAAGGCCCCTCAGCTACATTCTTTGTTTAGCTGAAACTAAACTTGCCCAGTCAAAACAATAACTTACTCCTCGAATTGGCTGCAGTAGCTCTCACGAGGAATAAGCACAAGGACCAGGTACATAACCAAATGCTTTGTGTACAGCTGCTTCAGGTCGCCTGCTACGTTCAGGGAGAGCAGGGGACAAAACTAAGCAGTTTATTCTTACACCAGATTTACCCCCCACTTCTGACCTGGCCATTTTCAAAGGCTGCTATTTCATACTAGTAATTCCAGTACTAAAGACAGATCAAATGGGAGCAAACAGCCTCCAAAACGCAGGGCAATGATACTGAAGTAGCAAGCACTGCCCTGTGACACAAGGGCTCCTCTCTGAGCACCGCGTCCCCTCTGCCACCGCAGCCAGGTCTGGGCCTCCCGCCACGATCTGCGATCGTGGGGTGTGCGCCTCGCCGCAGCTCGGGACTGCGCCGGGTGTTAGTGCGGCCGGGCTTGTGGAGGGCACGAAATGGACTCGTCCGCCACGAGGCTGCGTGCAGCCTGCTGCCTTGCCTAGGTGCTGCTGCTCACCAGTACCCGCGGAGTCTCGTCCTCACACCCACAGTTACAGACTAATTTGCGTCCTGGGTTCTTAAGTAGGAAAAAAAAGGCAGGAAAGTCATGGACCCCTCTACCTCCTTGCTCTATACCGCTATAACAAATAGCACTTGTGTAAGCTGGATAGTTTAGCTGATGTGTCCCCTCTTGCCTCTCTGCTGCACGGGCAGGACCAGACTACAGAAACAGTTACCAAACCTCGAGAGACACCAAGTCATTCTTTCAAGCTGCACAGCAACTTTGCTTCTGCCGCAAACGTTCGTGCCAAAATGCAGTCGTGCTGAATTTCAAACTGGCACATGGCCTCTTGTGAAAGACCTCTAAAAGCTTCCAAAGCCTTCCCATTCCTTCTGACCAGAACCATACTGCAACCCGGAGAAGTAGCCGTAGCAAAGGGAGGCCCCAGGGAACGCGATGAAGAGCGCTCCCATCGGCTGCGGTGCCTTCAAAGTCCTTGCTCAACCTTTGGAATATCTGAGCAAAGCAATCAAAGGCGATACAATCTAGCGCAGGCTGCATCGCCCTCCTGTCCCAAGGATGGAGGTTTATTAGGCTGTGGCCCACAGAGTTATTGTGCTGTGTTAAATTTATTGGTACTATCTCACCTCATTAAATACTTAAATAGACCTGACAAGACAGAAAAATGGGACTTAAAAAAAAAAAAACGCAAGGAAGCCGGTGCTCACATGCTGGGAGTCACCTTTAATGCAGCAGCCTGCACTTGAGGGAAGGACGGGGCACAGGACAAAGGCGAGGAGGTTTTACAGCTCCGCCGCCCTGAACTCTGTGCGCCACAGCCCTTTCCCCGCTGCGGGAGACCTCGCTTCCCCACACAGCACATGCTGTTGGAGCAGAAAGCTGGGCACGAGGGAGGAGGGAAAGGAGGAGCAGACGGGCCGCCCGCTGCCCTGCCACGCCGCCGTGCCGGGCGCCAGGCGAGCTCCGCCGGCAGCAGAGCCCGTCACCCAGCCCGCAGCAGCACGTGGGCTGCCGTCCAGCACAGCGCTTCTGTGGCTTTCGGGATCATTCAAAGCTTCCCTTGCCTCTTGACTCTTCAGCTGCGGCTGCCTCTGCACGCGTTGTCAAAGCCTCTTCTCTGCTTTCCCCACATAAAAGCACCTCGCCGAAGGGTGGGCGAGGGCCCGCAACGCAGAGCCAGCCAGCACAACTCCTCGTTTGCACTGCTCCACACCAACACCGCACTTAGCTTTGATTTAGGGGGACAGCTACAGCATAACGGCTGCAGCAGACCATTATCCTGTGACAGCGCTCTGTTCCACTGGTGTTGCTTCATTAATTAAGTACCAACTGCCTATTAATTGCAGGAGATATTTATGATGGGGCAGAAGCCGTTACCAAGCAGTAAAAGGTCAGCGCGGGGCTTAACTCATCAGCTGGCACTTACATAGGCGCCCCGCGTGCAGGCTGCTCCGAGAGGAGCCTCTCCAAGCCGCTCGAGCTCTGCCCGCAGGTGACAGGGTCGTGCTCTGGCCGCCTCCTTCTCTGCGCCTCTCTGGGAAAGCGCAGCAGGCCAATCACCTCCTCATGCCTCAGGATTTCCCAGTCTTCCTCGCGCCTCTTCCCGGAGCGCCCCTATGTCACTGGAGAGCACCGCAGCTACCCCGCACCCGAGGGACTGCGGCACGGGCACATGAAGCAACTCGCCCAAATCACGCAGACATGCAGCTGGAGAGGGGAATGAATTCAGAGTTGTGCCTCCCCAGGTAGTACTCAGCCCACCGGAGCCTCTTAGGAGACAGAGATGCACCTGAAATCTCGGAACGGAATTGTCACAGCACTATCTTTATTTGCCTTCCGAGAGCCGTCACTCACTCGTGCACAGACACTTGAGTAGTATCCTTCCCAGCTCCAGGAAGAGCCTGGCATTTTCCACAGGCCCGAGCCAAGCAAAGCGTCTGCAACGATTGCAGGCAGCCTCATCGCAGACAAAGCGGCTCTGCAGCTACGTTAACAAGCTATGCAAATTGCCATTAATTAATGCTAGGACAAATATTCATTCCTTAGGTCGCTCTCAGCCTTTAAAACGTACCTTAAAGCAACTTGAGGCTAATGCGTTGCAGACCTGAAAGGAGATTCACTTAAGACTGGGCTGCTTTCTCTACAGAAGAGCTCGACTCTTCAAATGACTGCGAGATTATCTGAGGAGACCTTCGCTCTCATTTAACAAATTAAATGAGTAGATTTTCAGGAGTTCAGCATCTAAAGTACTACTGGGTTTTTGATAATCGGGCTGTAAATGTCATCATGCTGGGCCCTTTACAAAGCCTGACTGCAGTAATGGCTGGGAACATTTGAAACCCGGATCCCAGGAGCTGTTCAAGCACTGACCCTAAATCAGTTCTATTCAGAACCAGACACCCATCTCTGGGTTTGAAATGCACTGTCTACCTTCATTCCTGTTTTAAGTGAAACCATTAGAGAAGAAGAAAAATAATCAAAGGGCCGGGCATCCCTTTCCTCTTCATTTCTGCTCCGGCAGCACCGAATCTACTACAGCCCCTGGTGCAGCTTTCCTACCCAGCCCCGTGGTCTTGCTCAGCCCAAGCCACGTGCATCTTCTCCAGGACAGCCGTGATGCAGGGGAACCCACAGCTCTAATATGTAGTTGATCCCACCCTGGTCGGAGGCAGCCGCTCCTGTTACCGTCAGGGTTACACCAGTACCAGCAGCGGAAAGCTCAGAGCCTTGTCCTGGATCTGCACTTGGATGCCAAGCTCGACTTGCATGAGCTGAGCTCTTCCCTCAGAAGCGGCGCCGAGGGTCACTTCGGGAGCCAAGAGCTGGGAGGCCAGTGAAGACCCACAGCTGCAGTGGGCACATCGAGGTGGCCTTCCCAAGGGGTTGCTGCAAATGGCAGCAGAACCCCGCAGACCCGCGCAAAGCAGAGCCACAGCACGACGGCTGCTGAGATTGGCTCGACGGACGTCAGGCTGAGTTCTGATCCCTGCTGCAAGTTTCAGAGGCGCTTGCTACAACGATTAAGATCCTTGGCCAGAATCAAGCTTCTAATTACATGTGCACGATGTCCAGCGCAGCAAGGTGCTGTGTGAGGCCTCGAGCCTCCGAGTCCTCTACGTTAGCACCACATGTTTGAACATCTTCCTGCCCCTGCTGCGTCCTCTTCTAGCCCCCTCTGGCTCCACTGCAGCTTGGACGTGATTGTGGGCAGGAAGGGCCCTTGCCGTGGCCTTTGCTCACCTTTTCCATAAAGCCAACGCATCTTTGCAGACGAGAAGCACCACCGCAGAGTATCAGTCCAGCTTCTGTCATGACAGCCCAAAAGGGACCCTGGCCCTTCCGCGCTTTGGCGGCCTACGAGACTAGAGCGCGTGGGCACCGCGAGGAGGGGACGGCAGCAGTTACCGCGAGGAAGGTCAGCGGAGGCAAACGCCGCATTCCGCCAGGCCAGCCTCCCCCAGCCCCACCACCAGCGCCGTGGCGGCACCACGAGCTACGCTCCCGCCCTTGGCAGCTTGCCCATCCCGGCGCCGCGGGCCCGGCGTCGCCCCCGCCGCACCCCCGCGCGCAAAGCCCGCTAGCACGTGCGGACCTTAATATGCACGGAGTGAAGTCTTGAAAAAGGGCCGCGAAAAGCCACTACATACTGCAGGAAAAAAGGGAGTTTCATCTATCGAACAATAATAGCAAGATATTATCAATGTAGGGCTGTGATTGTGGCGTATAAAAAATAAAATACACACCGGTTAATCAAAGAACTACAGACACTTTTAAGTAATCCCAACTCTGGCTTTGCATAACTCCATATACTGCCAGCAGCACTCCTGTCGACCACAAGAGACCATCATATACATCAAAAATTCTCCTTTAAATTTATTTTCTGTAAAGATTGGTCTTTTGAACTGCAGTGGTGGAAGCTTAAGGGTACAAAAATCTGCCTTTTTTGTCTCTCCCTCTTGCGGAGCATGCTGATCTGTGGGGAAAGTGCTGCCACAAGCCTGTGTCTTGTCAAGATACCCATCCGTTCCAGGGATCGCTTCTCTTATCAGCCACTTGATTAAGACGTTAAAAGGCAGAAGGTGAAGGAAGGTTGTGCAGCAGGCAGAGGTGCCGGAAGATGGTCTCCTGCCTGAAGTCTGCGTGGGAAGAGCCCGAAGCGGCCAGGAAGAGCAGGAGAGGCGGAAAACACACCAAATTGGGAACCCGGCAGCGGAGGGCAGAGTGCAGCGAGGCGCTCCCACCCCAGAGGCAGCCTCGGGCACACACGTGTGCGCTGCTTGGTCGAGGCTGCGTAATCACTGATGGCTACATCTCTCCACGCACATCAATTTCTTGTCACTGCCTCACTAGGCACAAAATTCCCGCCAAGCTCTCCGCATGCTCTCTGGCCAGGAGAGGCACAGGGGCAGCCACAGGGGCGAGCGGGGAGCAGAGCACTCTCCCGGGAGCGGCATCTGGACGGCGCCCGCGGCAGCGCCTTCCGAGGGCGCCAGGCCCCCGCTAGCAGCCCGCCTCATCTCTGCAGCCCAGCTGCCTCGCGCATGCAGCATTAATGCAGAGTTAGCAGTGATAAACCAAGTCCCTATTGTCACCCTGTTAAAGGGCAGGGGGTTATGGCTGCACAGGCTAAAAAGAGCCACAAACGTCCAAAGTAGTTACAGCCTCAAGGAAGCCATGTGGTTGGCTGGGCGCCCTGGGGTTCAGAGGGTTTGCGCTCCAATGTGTGAATTCATATCAGAGATCGGTCAAACGGCGCCGCCGCAGCATCCCAGAACTCTCCTTCAGACCCAGTGCTCCTTACGTTGTCAGAGGGCTTCATGCAAGGGAAGCCCCGCGCGAGCCCACAAGGCGCTACGCGGCACGTGGGCAGCGCTGAGCCGTTCGGAGCGCGCGCCGGCACACGGCCCTCGGCAGCACCCGTGTGCGGGGCTGCCACGCACCCTGCGAGCTCCTGCGCGCGCCAAGCGGCCCGCAGAGCGGCACGCGTTGCCAGAGCTGCTCAGAGAAGCCTTTGGGGCGCTCGGCATGCACAGAGTGCAGCAGCTGCCTTCTTTCACAGGGGCATGAGGCAAAGGAAAACACCCCGGAAACATCCAGCCTCGGCCGGCTCCGCGGCACCCAAGGACCAGCCCTGCAACACGGTGGCAGGGACGAGAGCAGAGCTCTGCAGGCAAACTCTGCTCCAAAATTAACGGGTAGAGCCAAGACGGACATTTCAGGTCCAAGGACGAGGCTTCCATTAGGCGATTTGCAGCAGCAACACCCAAAACAAACTGCTACAATCCAGTCAGGAATTAAGCAACAGGAAGCACTAAGTCTGTAACTCTGCTGTGGTTTTTGGCTCCTACCGGAAAATGCAAGGAAAAGATTAAGAAGTTGGCTCAAGTTTATGAAAATCTAAAAATCCAATTCCCAGTAGATGACCCAGACTCCCTAGTGTAACAAGTGCATTAAGGGAAAGAAAAAGCGCATCCTGCCCAATGTGTTTAGTGCTGTTAATAATTCATACTCGCATATGCAGCTCCAGATAGAGTGCAGTTCCTGAGAAATCAAAACCCTTTCTGCTGGCACTGGCTCACCTAGTGTCTTCATAAAAGGTTCTCAGTCAAGTCTGCCATCAGCAGCAGCCAGTCCGGAGAAATGAAACGCTCCAGATGGGAGTCACTGAGAAGTCCCTTATTATTTCACAATGCAAGGAGCCACATTTAATGGGACACATTGTTTTTCTCTAAGCAGTTGGAAACCCCCTTGACATCATATTACTAATGTCAGATTTTATTGGCGCTCTCTTTTGAAATGATATTAAACTTTTCAGACTGTCTCGACTGAAGTATAAAGCTGTTAAGATGTGGACAGTTTGGCTAACTGGAAAAGTAATCAGTCTTGTCAGACACTTCAAGTTCCGCGCCTGCAGGGGAATGACAAAACTAAAGGAACGGAGAATCCATCCTCTCCCTAGGGAGCGCGGCAGCACGCGTTGTGAAGGCGCGTCCCGGCTCAGCATGGCCGATGCCACGGCAAGGCAGCCCCAGCCCCCCAGTAGCAGTTACAACGCGCGCGGCCTTGCCCGTGTCCTGGGAAACACCTGGCTTGCGAGCAGCGCAGCAGGCGCAAGGCACGTGCTGCAGCAGACAAGATCCAGCCTCGCAGCGCGGCCGCCCAAGGGAGAGCATTTCCTTGCTCTCCTCCAACACACATGTGCTCCGTTGCTGCAGGGTTCTCAGGCACCCCATTTGCTTGTGATTTCTTACACAATCTCAGTCCCTAACATGCACTTACACTGAGTTACTTTCTGCGCTAAGTAGCTCTATGTGGGAAAAAAGTAAAGTCAATTAAATGCATGAAAAACTAGAAGTCTTTCATGTATTATTTTCATACACTTTCTCACCTTGTCTGCTGTCAAATGAGTCCTCACTATGAGTTTATTCTGGCCCATTGGCTTACAGAAATCCAGTTTTGACAACCCAGTACTGCTCAATGCTCCTACCGGATGGTATTTTAAATTGCACCTTCTCTTTCGTATGACATGAAATGGCCATACTGCAATTCCCTTTCTCATCTGGGGCTTGAAGCAAGCCCCTCACCAGCTGCAGTCATGTCTTCCAGAGCGGATGGAATGTCTTTTGCTTCATTAAGACAGTGCGTAACCTGCTGCTGCAGCACGTTAAGCAGAAAGCAAGCAGAGCCACTCTTCTCCGAAGAGCAGCTCCGAACACGGGCTGCGCCCCCCAAGCTCATTCAAGGCATTGCTCCGCCTTTTATCAGCCAGTGAAGACTGATCTTCAAAGAACAAATGTTCCAAACCTTTCATTAAGGATGGGGAAACAAAAGCAGTTTCTCCATGAAGACCAAGCGCTCTCAAGATTTCGCTTGTGTTTAGCTGCCTCTCTGCTTGGAGAAGGTTGGCATTTAGCAATTGTAGTATTTGCCACAACTGCGTTCTAAATAATCTCGTGACCATGCTTTTCCACTTCAGCAGGTAAACAGAGCGATTCTGTCCCCGTGCACGCGGGCACGCCGCGCAGCCACGCTCAGCGCACGCCACGCAGCCTGGGGCACGCTGCGAGAGTTCAACTGAATCGCCCGCTCGGGAGGTTGAGCCCCATGTCCCGTACACCGCGAGCGTAGCTTCTTCCCTGCGGGATCCGAAGGGGAGGACGACGCGGGTGCATCTTGGCTCCCGGTGAGCACTGAGGTGCGGAGCATCTGCAGAGGGACGGGACTGCTCAAAGCGGCAGCAAAGCAGAGCTGCACTCCTGGAGGCCTGGCCTCACTCCCGCTGGCACCGGCCCCAGGCTGCCGCACAGCCGAGGTGCGTCCCACTGGACCAGCACGCGGGCATGGGTTCTTAGCAGGTTGCAGTGCTAGTACTAGAGCGATGACGGGGACCTTGCCAAGCAGCCTCCACCCCCGAGGCAAAGCCCTTGCCGCACAGCCTTGCCAAAGGCAGCGCAGCACACGTGCCTTCGGAAAGCCGAGCCTCCTTCACACCGCCCCGCTGCGCACAGCGACCGCGATGCCTGCGGGGCTCCTCACGCTGCCCTCCGCCCAGAGCCGTTCAGCCCCAGCTCCGCGCTGCCCATACCGGCCTGCTGGGCCCTTCCCTGCCCTCCCTTCAGAGCAGTCTTAAAGTCTTAGCCGTGTGAGCTTTCATGCTGTTGAGCAAGCACTGGTACCAAGCTATGCATGCAAAATGCTGAAGCCCATTACTGGAAGCATCCTCTGAAATTAAACCAAGTGCAAATGAAGAGAATTTTGCAAGTGCTCCAAGTGCATGAAAATGTAACAGGGCCTAGGGCTGTTTGGCTTAAGAACTGAATAAAAATGCTCGTCTTTCCAAAGCGTGCTATGAGCACACAGGGACGATGCCACACCTCCCTTGGAAGATCTTGCTGGAGCCACTGCTTTTCCTCAGCAACATCAGCGAGCGCAGTTCATTGTGAGCCTCATGCGGCAGCCTCGCTGCGGAGCCGCGGGCCAGAGCCAGGAGCTTAGAGCGGAGCAACGCACCGCGTGCCATTCCCGTCACCCCGAGGAGCCGCGCGGGCAGCCGGGCCTGGAGAGCCCCTCCACGGGCGGCTCGCGCTGTGGCTCTTCCCCCGCTCACACAACTGCCGGCCTGGCCTCCCTTAGGCTGCTGCTTCTCCATCACGAGCCTCCCCACTCCACCGCTTTGCCGGCAGCAGCCCTCCCGAGTCCCCGTATGTGAATTAGCAACTGAACCACGAGCTCTCCAGGGCAGCGACTCTGCCGTCAAGAGCCTGGCCAGACGTGCCGTGCTCAGGAAGCGCAGAAATTCGTCCCCTGGCAGCGCGGTGAGGTGGCCCCACGGTGTCCCCAGCGCCGTCCCTGCAGCGCAGCCCGCACTGCTCTCCCGCACACACTGTGCCGGGACCCAGCGGCAGCATCAGTTTCAAGAGCCCCCGACCTTTAATAATCATTTCTTATGTTATCGGAACACTTCCTAATTCATCCCCTTCTGTCCCCGAAAATCTAAATCCTATTTAAGTTAATGCCCTTCATTTTCATTTATAAAGACAGATACAAAATAATTATTTCCTATCTCTGCTGTTTCCTTATCTTCTGTCCTAATAATTCCTCACTGTCGCTCTTTCATCATCTGTCTTCAGTACAAGAAACTTTTCTGTTAGTTAAAATATTCCGTGTGTTCATTCTCTTCCTCTTTCATATCTCTACTGCTGCGTTCTCCTTACCTGCCCTCGCTCCCTCCCACTCCTAGGCCTGCCGGTGCTTTTCATGCTCACCCTTCATGCTGATCTTTCCATCTCTCTGCTGTTTGTGTTTCACTTTGCAATTTCGTATGCAAATTGCAGCAGGCCACCTCTTCAGCGTGCGCCTTTGATATCCGAGCAGCCGTGCCTGGCTCGAGTGCTTTGCATGAGCAGAGCCCTGCTCAAAAGCGCTACTCCCTCCTCACCCCTGATGCAAGCGGCAAAACAAGCAGCAGCAGACGCATCTCCCGGTGACAGCTTGATTAAAAGAAAAGAAAGGCACTTTGCACGGGAGAGCCACCCCGCCAGCTCTGCAGGAAAGAGGCGTCCTGCAACAGCGGCCAGCGTCACCGACGGGCTCACAAGGTCACCAGCATCTGCCCAGGGAGCTCGCCACCCGATTTTAATGTATGTTACATAACCACAGCATTCACCTTGCTCAACACCATTTTGCTTTCCAACACATTGGTTTTGAAGTGAAGATGTTCCCAGATTGACTGTAATTATAAATATTAACTGTGCCTAAGGCAAGCCACAAGTACTACACTTCTAGTCATTTTAAGTCTGCAAATTGACTTTGAAAAATACTTCAGAGCTCACTTTTGGTATACATATTATGAACAACCTTTAAAGCGTTGCACTGGTCTCGTGCTACCCATTGCTGACATAAGTAAAAGCCTACCGTGTACGTGTGTCCATATATTTTTGAATCCTTCTGCACTGTATTCATTGTCAGGCCTTTGTATAGTCTGTCTGTCCTTCTCTGTGCGTAGTGAGTTACTCTTACGCTAGGCAAAGAATGCATATGTTTGCAACCAAAAGAAATAATTTCAAAATTTGGCAGCAAAGCTCAAAGCATCTGAGATTTTCTTTGAATGCAATCCCCTAAATACATTTCTTGAGAACAGCTAAGCTTTGCTTACTTCTCCAGACCAGAGAACACTCCATTCTGCGTGCAGCCTCCTGCAGATGTCTTCTAGCTTCCACAAAGATACGAAAAAACAACTCAAAAAATCATTCCACACGGGCGAAACTTTAAACCCCTCAGTTATTCACAATAACTGCGTGGTTCTAGTAAGAAAAGAAGGAGCTCCGTCTTTCACTGTCTAGTAAAGAATCATCACATCTGATAAATAATTTTGACTAGTGACTCATCAGCAGCATATGCAGGAAGTATATATTTAAACCTGCAGTGCTTAAACGATTGTATAAGATGTCAGTTTGTCATGCAGACAGTTCTCATTGAAAGAAGGAAGAAAAATATCATTTTTTAAATTAATGAGAGCAGACCTTATCTCAGTTGCTTGTACTGCACAGTATTTTGGCAAACATCCTTTTATTGTTCACAATTCCTTCTCTTTGTTGGACCCACACGGCAACAGCCACATTTCAAAAGACTCTTATAAACATTAACCAACAAAACCTCAGTGCTGGCAGTGGCGGAAGGGGAAAATACAGAAAGATTAATTCACTCGCCCAAAGCTATACTAAATCAAGGCAGACTTGGAAACAGCAGCCAGGTATTAACTGCCCTGCTGTGAGCCCAAGCGGCTCACGTCCTGCCGCTCCGGTGTTAGCAGCCCCACCTAACTCGGCTTTCCCTCTCCCGGAGGCACGCACGGTCACAGGGCCACGGAAACACTGCTCCCGACGGCTTGAAAGCGCGGGTGTCTCCCGAGAACGCGCTGCAGCGGTACCATGTGCACTGCACCCGGCGACTAGGTTTTCTTTTACTACTGCAATCAGATGGAGGGGCAGAAAGGGAAATCTCCCTCCTCCAGACTCCCTGAATCTCCCAGGCTGTTATGAGGAGCGTCTTTCCAATCCATGTGCACTCGCGATTAGCAGTGGGTGGCGGTTATAGGCTTCGATGTGTTTTATTATCGTTTCAGAAAGCGGCGAGAACAGCAGGACCATGCAGACAGGACAGCTGCTGGGCTGCGCCAGCTTCAGGGAGGATGGCAGGAAGCTCACACATCAGAAGATGCTCAGGTAAGAGAGCAGCTCTCCAAGTGAGGGCTGTCGGCACAGGGAGCCATTTCGGGGGGAGGGAAGAGTCAGATCTTCCAGTGTGTGCAACTTGAAATAAATCCTAGAGCTCAGCCGTGGCACTCGCCAATGTCACAGGCACCTCCATGGAAACCCTTGCTCAGCAGCACAGGATGGCAAAACTTCTGACTGGGATGGCATCAAGCGCAGAGCATACAATAAAAAAAAAAGAAAAAAAAAAAAACACAATAAACCAGCTATGAAAAGTAGATAGGAATTTCTCCACTGCCTCTCAAGGCAAGAAAACCAGGCTTTTGCTAAGTTAGACAGCAGGAAATTCCAAGCAGATAAAAAGAAATACTTTTCCCTGCACTGTAATTAAGTTGGGGAACTTCCTGTCACTGGAAATAAGAGGAAAGCTTTGCAAGGCTCCAGGAGGGATTGCAAGCTTGCACAGATACCATGAACATCCAGGCTCATTGTAACAAATGGCAAAATGTCTCAGAGAAGTGTATTAAACTGTGTCCTTCATGCTCAAGACCACTTTGAACTCTTTAAAAAAAAGGCTTTTCTGTGGGGCAGATAATTGATTTCAGTGTTTATTAGCTTGTCCCCAGAAGGGAAGTTTAATGACAAAATCATAACATAGACCATGACAGCAGCACAAAACACACCAAAAACTCCACATGTCCATCTCCTGCATAAGGAGAAAGCCTGGAAAAAGTGGTCCAGGGCAGCCTTCCAGCAGGGAAGGAGAAGAGAAGCAAAGCAGGCCCCGGACACCCTCCTCCTGCCTTGGCACCATGCGTCAAGCGACAGGAGAAGGGGCAAGTTCCTTGCCTTTCTTCCCACCCCATCCAGACAGCAGCTAAAATCATGTCCTAATGGATTAGCTAGCATGAAAGTGGCTGCTGATGAAAACCCATGAAGCAGCGTGCATTTAAAGGGATAAGAGAACTCTTCAGCCAAGTCCCTGCTGTGCTCTTTTCACAAGAGGTCCTTTAAACTTGACATTATTCCCAGGCCATTGCACTGATTTAAGCATTAACATGCTTTTCAGGGTACAGGCACCTCCCCAAAGCAGAGCCCAACTATGTCAAAGGAGGCATGAAATGACACAAGTAGGAGCAGAGAGTCTTTCAGAAAAGGGAGCAGGCAGCTATTGGTTCCCATGTGGTCCCTGTGTCTGCCAGGGAGCCTCTGCTGCTGCTCTGTCCTCCCAGGCAGCTCACAGGAATGCAAAACAAAAACAAAACAAGGACGGCTGTCAGCTTGCAACCAGCGCAGCCACCTTTCCTAAATGCAACACCTCTGAAGCAAAGCCTGAGGAAACCACAGGCTGAGCAACATAGCCGTGTCCACGAGGCTTTCGCTTTGCCCAAGGCTCCCCATGCCCTGTTTGCCCTGGCACACAGTGACAGCCCTGCTGTTCCCCTGGGGAACAGCAAACTCCCAGCCCTCAGGTCCCAGCTCCCACAGACCTTTGCATTCAGAAGGATCCTTTATTTTGCCAAGCAGGAAAGAGGGGCTCTGCAGAGCCAAGCATGGTTAGGTACAGGCACTCTAGTTTAGCGAACCTGCAAGGCCTAGCGAGGAGCTGTCCTTGTGATGAGAGCCGGGCCATTTTACAAGGTGCGCATGCTGGCCTCCTGCAAGGCAACAGTGAAGTAGCACGGCTCAAGCAGCGCCAGCCTTGCTTGCAGCTGCACTCCCATCAGCGGAGCTGCACTCCCATCAGGGGAGGCGCTACAGCCTCCAACGTCCCCGCGCGCTGCGCCTGGTGCCATCTCCATCCCGCTCCCCCGCTCTGTAACAAGGCTCTTTATGTAACATCCATTCACGTCACTAAAATCCACGAGGGCCGCAAGCAGGCAATCCATTACACTTGAAAGTTCTGCGATTTTTAAATACTACAAAGCCTCATCCGCAGAATTCCCAGGTCTCTTATAACCTGGCTTTTATTTTTAACAATAAAGAGCTTCCCCCAGAAGCTTCCCAATATAAACAGACCTCATAAAGGAGACAGATGTGGATTCTGCAGCACTAACGAGGAATATCAGTACTACTCAGGGTGGCTGGGGCACAGAGGTGAGGGCTTATTACTCCAGCGAGAGGCGGCAGAGGGGGTACAAACTCACTGCTTTTGGCACTGAGGTTACTCGGGCCTGGCTCACAAGCTCTGTCGAGTGCTTCAGCGGGCCCCTGTTTGCGCCTAATGAACATTACGCAGCAAGAGGGAGGAGGCAAAGGCCGGAGGGAAATGGAGCAGAAACACAAGGCTGCCATCTCAGATATCATCTGCCGTACTCGCGGCTGGCTCGCGCAGGAACGAAGCGCTGCACCGCAGCCTCAGCTGCGAGAGAGGGCAAAGCGAGAGCCAGCGCGCCGCGCGCCCCAGAGGGAGGCTGCAGGCTCCACTGCAGGCCTTGCGGCTTCCGGACGCGGGCGGAGGCCGCGAGGGCAGCAGTCGGGGCGCACGCCGCAGCTCACGCAGAGCCTCGCACGCGCACGAGCGCCAGTGCTCGGCAAAGGGCCGCTGGGAAGCAGGGCCCGGGAGCCGCTGCGTGCGGGGAGGGAAGGTCACAGGCCCTCGAGGGGCAGCTCACTCGCACCATGGCGTGCGTGGCAGCACCCTCCTGCCCGGCGCGGCGCGCGGCTGCAGCGAGGCGCGCTCTGCCCGGCATACTTTACAGTATCAGGCAATGACTTTTACTGCTGAGGTGCCGCAGGTGAAGGAGATTAAGCGATCAGCTCAGGATTGCATGGGGGTGTATAAACTCGTCCTGTCCAGTCAACTCCAGTGCTTTATCTGCAGGATCACCCTTGGGCTCTCCCTTGGGGCAGCCGCCTCGCCAGCAGCATTCCCAGGGCCTGCTGCAGTTCCGTGCTGTGCGGCTGGCTTTCCGACAAGCAATCACATCTTAGAGGCTCTGGCATTTTCTTAGAACACCTCAAATTGCTTTTTTTACACCTCACTGCTCAGTGCCAACCCCAATTCATGTTATTTGTGCATTTGCTTAGAGAACATTATCTGATCAGTCACCCTGTAAGGGGCTGGGGGAAGCGCCCTCAGCTTCTCACCGTCACTGAAGCAGGTCAGGCACAACAGTAGCAGAGCAGCTATTTTGGTGAAAATCTGCCTCGCTGCGCCCCAGCTGCTGGGGGCACAAGGGAGGCCTGGCCGGGGCCCTGGAAACCAACAGCCAGGGGTCCGAGGCAGCGCCCGGCTGCTCTGAGACACACGCGGGCAGTGCTGCCCAAGCGCCCACCCTTCCGCCTGCTCTCGCGTGCAGCTACCACATTCTACCGGGAAGCCACAAACGGGAGAAAAGAAAAAAAATATTGGGCACGTTGACATATATTCCCTCTGCTGGCAGAAGCAGGAAAAGGCAAAACCCGCATGTTTCTTCTCATGAAGATGTTAGGACCCCTAAGATATACCTAAACCACATATATTCATCTGTGTGGATATATATATATATATATACACACACACACACATTCAGGTATATAGCACATGGCACACCACATAGCTGGCCGTCATCATATAGCTGCTCTGCGGTAGCTGTCCATACATTCCTTGCCAGCCCTAGCAAGCAGAAAGCCCCTCGGTTCACCCTCAGCCCAAGGAGGGTGGGTTCAGCTGAGCACGTGCCCACGCCGCGGGCCTCTGCATCTCGGAGCAACCCCGCTGCAGCCCCGGACCCTGCGCAGCGGCCAGATGCGCTCACAACTGCCACCCCGGCCGCCAAGCGCCCCGACTGATAAAAAATACAAACGGAGCTGCAAAAAACTGCTACAATTAATAATTTTATATTAGGCCATCCCTCCAAGCTGTTCTTTCCTAACCATCTGCATGTCCTGAAATGGGAGGTTTTAGTCATAAATGCCAGGCATCATTTTGGAAATTTATAAGCTGTTTTGCTTCCATTACCCAAACAGCTCCCAGACACTATATGTAGGCATTTCAATACTCTGAATTCCACCATGAAATGGCATGATAAGCTTCATAATACATAATTCCTATGCCACCAAATGATCCATAGTTCCAAAGAATTTCCTCCTTCCTTTGACAGAAGCCAGGTATCCAATACCTCCAAAAAGAGAGTCCATCTGCTTAAGAATATAAGGGCATAGACTCTTTTAACAGTACCATATTAGAAGCTGTGCTTAAGAAAGGTGACATATTTCAACTCCCATATTGCAGCCACAACCCCGATGCACCATCAATTAAGAGCAGCAGTAATTACAAATGGAAAACTCCAGACCTCCAAGCAGATAATGTGTTTCCATTAGATTAAGTAGTCATAGAAATCAAAAATAAAACCCATACTTCACCTAATTAAGCCCACTCACCATCTGATGAAGATGTGTTGTGATACCATGCAAAAGTACCAAAGAGCTATTGTAAGTAAACCAACACAACTGGGTATTAATATTATATCCCTTGTCAGAAGGGATAATTGATCTGCCTAGAGGTTAACCCAGATAATTACGGAGAGTTGACAGTGCCATCAGTGTGAAACCTCTTCCTCTCTGCAGCAGCGTCGTGAACAGACAGGGAGTTAAAGCCAGCCCTGGACATAATCTTCTACTCTCCACTTTGTAACAGGGCACTTGGGACAACCACTACGCTTTCTCCAAAGCTAGAGTTGAAAAACAGTCAACACTGCTTCTTCATAAGTCACCACTCTCCCCACCAGACATTTTAGCCATTCAAAATTAGTTAAAACAACTCCCTGCCCTTTTCCTTTCAGTTCTGCGAGTGCTTTGCAGCTGGGAAGAATATCCTCAAGATAGAACCACAGCCCTGAGCAGCAGCCGCTACCTGAAACCACGTCCAACCTGAAACCATGAGCACAACTGTACGCATCATGAACAGTAACCACAAAAACAGCTGCGCACACCACGAGCTAAAATGACAAGCACACCCGCACACACCAGGAGCTAAAACAGCCGCCAAGAGGGAGTCAACAACCAGAAGGTGAATCCACAAGATTGCATAAAACCAGTCCTGAAATCACAAGCACACCCACACACATCAGAAGCTGAAATCAAAAGCTGCAACCACAGGCAGACCCGCACAGACGATAAGCTGAAATCACGAGCACACCCGCACACACCACGAGCTGAAATCACGAGCACCCACACACACACCAGGAGCTGAAACAGCCACCAAGAGGGAGCCAACAGCTGGGAGCTGCATGGACAAGCTTGCATAACACTGGTCCTGAAATCACGAGCACACCCGCACGCACCATGAGCTGAAGCCACCAGCTGAAATCACGAGCACACCCGCACACACCACGAGCGGAAATCACGAGCACACCCGCACACACCAGCAGCTGAAGAAGCCTCCAAGAGGGAGCCAACAGCTGGGAGCTGCATGAACAAGATTGCATAACACCAGACCTGGAACCACAAGCACACCCACACGCACCGTGAGCTGGAATCACAAGGACACCCGCACACACAACGAGCTGAAACAGGAGCCACCAAGATGGAGTGAACTCCCAGGAGCTGAAACTGTAAGTAGCAAGCCCCTTTTTCCTCCTGAGCTGAAACCACACACACGAACACACACACCCCGACCAGAAATCTGCACGTCCAAGTCACAACAGTCAAGCTGCAGTCACACCCAGGAGCCAAAACCACAAGCACACCCGCACACACCATGAGCTGAAATCACAAGCACACCCGCACACACCAGGAGCTGAAATCACAAGCACACCTGCACGCACCAGGAGCTGAAATCACAAGCACACCTGCACGCACCAGGAGACAAAGCAGCCATCAAGAGGGAGCCAACAGCTGGGAGCTGGGGAGCTGCATGGACGAGCTTGCATAACACCAGTCCTGAAATCACAAGCACACCTGCACGCACCATGAGGTGAAATCACAAGCACACACGCATACACCAGGAGCTGGAATCACGAGCAAATCCACACACACCAGGAGCTGAAACAGGAGCCACCGAAATGGAGCGAAGTCCCAGGAGCTGAAACTGTAAGTAGCAATCCCCTTTTTCCTCCCGAGCTGAAACCACACACACGAACACACACACCCCGACCAGAAATCTGCACGTCCAAGTCACAACAGTCAAGCTGCAGTCACACCCGGGAGCCGAAACCACAAGCACACCCGCACACACCATGAGCTGAAATCACGGGCACACCCGCACACACCATGAGCTGAAACCACAAGCTCATCCGCACACACCAGGAGCCGAAGCAGCCATCAAGAGGGAGCCAACAACCCTAAGCGGAATGAACGAGCTTACATAACACCAGTCCTGAAATCACAAGCACACCCGCACACACCAGGAGCTGAAGCAGCCGCCAGGAGGGGAGCCAACAGCTGGGATCTGCATGGACAAGCTTGCATAACACCAGTCCTAGAACCACAAGCACACCCACACGCACCATGAGCTGAAATCACGAGCACACCCGCACACACCATGAGCTGAATCCACAAACACACCCGCACACACCATGAGCTGAATCCACAAACACACCCGCACACACCATGAGCTGAAATCACGGGCACACCCGCACACACCATGAACTGAAATCACAAGTACACCCGCACACACCATGAGCTGAAATCACAAGCACACCCGCACACACCGGGAGGTAAAGAAGCCGCCAAGAGGGAGCCAAGAGCTGGGAGCTGCATGGACAAGCTTGCATAACTCCAGTCCTGAAATCACGAGCACACCCACACACACCATGAGCTGAAATCACAAGCACACCCGCACACACCAGGAGATGAAACAGGAGCCAGCGGGATGAAGCAAACTCCGAGGAGCTGAAACTGTAAGTAGCAATCCCCTTTTTCCCCCGAGCTGAAACCACACACACAAACACACACACTCCAACCAGAAATCTGAAAGTCCAAATCACAACAATCAAGCTGAAGTCACACCCAGGAGACAAAACCACAACCACACCCGCACACACCATGAGCTGAAATCACGAGCACACCCGCACGCACCAGGAGATGAAACAGGAGCCACCAATATGGAGCGAAGTCCCAGGAGCTGAAACTGTAAGTAGCAATCCCCTTTTTCCCCTCAAGCTGAAACCACACACACGAACACACACACCCCGACCAGAAATCTGCACGTCCAAGTCACAACAGTCAAGCTGCAGTCACACCCAGGAGCCAAAACCACAAGCACACCTGCACACACCATGAGCTGAAATCACGAGCACACCCGCACACACCAGGAGCTGAAGCAACCATCAAGAGGGAGCCAACAACCGGAAGCTGCATGGACAAGCTTGCATAACACCAGTCCTGAAATCACAAGCACACCCGCACGCACCAGGAGCTGAAACATGAGCCAGCAGGATGGAGCAAACTCCCAGGAGCTGAAACTGTAAGTAGCAATCTCCTTTTTCCCTGGAACTGAAACAACACACACGAACACACACACCCCGACCAGAAATCTGCACGTCCAAGTCACAACAGTCAAGCTGGAATCACACACAGGAGACGAAACCACAAGCACACCCGCACACACCACGAGCTGAAACCACAAGCACACCCGCACGCACCAGGAGNAACCACCAGCACACCCGCACGCACCACGAGCTGAAACCACCAGCACACCCGCACGCACCACGAGCTGAAACCACCAGCACACCCGCACGCACCACGAGCTGAAACCACCAGCACACCCGCACGCACCAGGAGATGAAACAGCTGCCAAGATGGATTCAACACCCAGGAGCTGTATCCCCGAGCTTGCAGCACAGCTCCTCTGAAACCACGAGCACACCCGCACACGCCACTAGCTGAATCCAGGAGCCAAATAGCATCCGGACGTGACCGCCGTGCGCTGGAGCTGCCCTGCACTGGCACTGGAGCCACCCCACACCCTGGTGAGTGCCAGGGGCTGTTCCCTATGAGCCACTGGCGTGCGCTCTGCATCTGCAACCGCGAGCCCGCCACATCTGACCCTGCTTCCTGCGCACATCGTGCGCTGCCACGTGGGCACTGGATGGGCAGCTGGGGGCAGAACTCACCCCGCTGAATTCTCTCATCTCACACCAAGGACTCTGCTCTTGCCCTCCCGGTTTCCCTAGCACCTCATGGTTGGTGGGCAGGAATTGCACGTCTCCTTTCGGCACGAGCTCTAACGAATGCTCAAGGCTGGGATTTGTTGATCATTTGTTCCCCATGGTTTCAAGGTGTGTTCCCAGGGAGTGAAGGGCACAGCACTGCAATTAGGAAGGCTAACTAGGTCAGATGGCCCCAAATTATGGAGCAGACACCTGGTACTTGTACCAAAAAGGGTGTTCAGTGAAAGGCATCTTGTTTAGGTCAGGCAACCTTTTAAATCTCTTCTGCTTGGCAGCTTAGTGAAGCTGACCAGTGTTTTGAGGAGAGTTGACTTAAAAGACAGATTCTGGGAGGAAAGACTTTCTGCAATGAAGCTCTAGGTACAAAAACATGTCATTCAAATTCTTCAGAGAGCACATTTCTAGCAGAGCCCAAATTACCATGTGCAGGGAGCGCTCGTGAAGCCGCTGTCAAGGAGCAGGATGTATTGCCTGGGACAGCACCGGGGTCTGACACGGGTCTAGCGCTACTCAATACTTTCATTAGTGCCCTAAAGGAGGCAGTGGAGAGTGCGCTCATCTGATCCGCACAGGACACCCCGTGGGCATTGCCACTACCCTGGAGCATAAGTGCAGAATCAATAAAGATCCGGACAGACTGTAAATACAACCTAAAACATCCCCGGACGCGGGCTGCCTGCAAGGCCCTGCTGCGACACAGAGCCCGCGGCAGCCCTCTGTGCAGGCTCCACGCTCCCACTCCATCCGTGCGGGCAGGATTCACGGGGTAAAGACACGGGGAGCGAGGACAGAGGGAATTGAAATATTCAAGGAAGGTTTTTGGCATTATTTATTCAAATCTGACTCCAAGCTTTGGGTTCCAGTTTTGGTTGTTACTGTGGAAACCAGCTTAACGTGGGTATATAAAAAGAAAGGGCTAATCAATTAAATAATTTTAAAAGCGAAGGAAAACCTTCCTCGGGGAACAAAACGTGATAGGTTGTTCTGCATTTAGGATTCTCAGCCCAGCCACTCCATACCGCGAGGCAGGGAGTCTCGTGGCCAGCTCGCGGGGGTCCCTGTGGACGAGCACAGGACGATGCCCCAAGCGGCAGGCAGGGACGTCGCGCGGACCAGCCGGAGCCACCCTGCACATGGGAGCAGCGGCGCCCGCGACACCAGGAGCCGCTTTGGAGGCGGGACGCAGCGCTCGTGCCCACGCGCGCCGCCTGCGGGGTCCCATCCCTGCCCTCGCTGCCTTGGCCATCGCACACACCCTCGTTAAACCGACATACTCCTCCTCACCTGCCTGCCTCATTCATGTTTGTAGAGGGCTTGGAAATCTGCTGGGGCAAGGAGGGGTAAAATGGTAGGGAGCAGTAGTATTGCAGCCCCTAGTTTGCTGGAGGAATTGTCACCTCAGCAGCTGCTCGGAACTCCCTATCTGAGGGAATTTAGAGGAAATTTCCAAGGCCACAACAGCATTTGCAGCTCCTTAGCATTCAGCTTAGCCAAGATGCTGCCGGGTGGACGGCTGACGCAGCAACAGCAGAAGTTACCAGCAGGTAGGAGACAGCCCCGTCCGCGAGCAGGGCACACGCAGGGGGCAGGGGCACCGCGGCCCGCCCAGCACACCGGCTCCCAGCACCGTACCCAAGCGCCACTGCGCTCCTCACGCCAGGGCCCTGGCCGGCACCCGTGGGGTTTCACTGCAGCACTATTCAAGGGGTACTTCTTCACTTCAAAATATTCCTTTAAAATATTTTCAGAGCAGGATGTGGCACGACTGAAGGCTGCCTGCACACGCACACCTCAGCTCCCAGGCGTTTGCACCAAGTCCAGTTCCAGGCCCTTTTGAAAAAATTCTCGGGAGCCCAAGTCGACCCCCGTGCGCGACCGCAAAGCACTCGCGGGCAGTAAGTCGCTCACAGCAAGACGTGCTGCTAGCCCTGCCGCACCTCGCACACAGGATGCACCTGTGCAAAGGGCTCCCCTCGGGAGCGCCGAGCCCGAGCAGAGAACACGCAGAGCAGCCCGTTTCTGCAGGAGATCGCTCCTTAGCGGAGGAAGAACTGGCAGCCTACACTTTTAATTGAATAATTTAAACATTATTGATGGAAACTGCGGGAAAACACCACACGCAGCACAGCGCGCTCGCTGACAGCCGCCTCGCAGCGGCCGGCAGAGCACGGGGCGAGCGGGGAGCTGCAGGAGCAGAGGGCAGGGGCTGCGGCCAGGCCTCGGGCTGCACGGCCTGGCTCGCGTCTCGGGAGCTCGGCCATCTGAGCAGGGCTCAACAGGAACGCAAAGCGGGCAGGGAAGGGGTTTCCACACTCTCTGCAGCCCAGTCACGTTCAGAATGTGCCTGCTAACTGCAAGTGCCCTGGAGCTCACCCTAATACACCGGTGCTTTTGCACTGCTAAGGCCCCGAGGGGCACCAGCTGCAGGCAGCGAGTCCTGTTTCCTATTGAGGATCTGCATCCAGGAGGCTGCTCTGGTGCAAAACTCTCATGAATCTTTTTTGCTGCTAAAGCCCCAAGCAGTTCACGGCCGGCCTGCGGGGGTGGGAGGACAGGACAGTGAGGTATTTCCTGTACAGGCAGAGATGAACTTGTTACAGAACAGTCTCTGCCACTGGAGTGATGAACAGGGCAGCATCACACACAGAAATTGCAGGTGCACTTTAATGGCTTTGCTATTGATCCAGCGACAGCGGGTTTGCTTTTGACACTGCCCTGAACTACGGGGAGTGCAGCAGGAAGGCCGGGTGCTGCTGCGGAGGGGCAGGGGTCCCGGGTTCAGCTCGGCAGCTGCACTCACCCGCTCACCGGTGCTGCGCGAGCACAGCAGAGCGCGGCCTTTAACAGCCGCCTTGTGCAGAGTGCGCGGTGCTCTGGGCCCGGGGTGGGCACGGAGGGTTCTCGGGCACTGGCTCAGGCCCAGGAGTCTCCCCTGTTTACCTATCATTTAAGCAGAGGGCGAAACCGGGTTTTCTGCAGAAGGGGGCTGTGCAGAGAAGGGGGGGAGACACCACGCGCAAGCGCCTCCCCTGCCGAGCGCGTCTTGCAAGCGCCGCGGACACCCGGCCCCCCGTCCCAACGGCCCCAGCAACCAGCCTTGTCATCGTTCCTCAAGACCAATTTTCTTAAATTGCAAAATCTTACAGAGCTATTAACCTCAAAAGAGCTTAACATATGGCAGCACGAGTCTCCCTCTTACCCTAATTATAAGGCTTGCAGTAATGGGGCTGTCTTTTAAGTTACAGCTGCTATGCTTGTGGCTTTTCGCTAACGTTGCATCCTATTAAGGCGCTCCATTTAATGCATGCAAATTGCGAGGCCGCGGAGTGCCTCGGCCCGGCGAGGGGAGGCATCCGAGCAGCAGCAGCAGCAGCATCCCAGGGTCAGGCTCGCCCCGCTGCGAACCCCGCGCGAGCCGTCAATCACACGGCGCTCATTAATTAACTAATTCATTAACTATCTTCCGAGAGGAAGGGTCACCGGGGCGGAACGGCGCGGTGACAGCGACACCCGGCCAGCCGCAGGCCGCGCAGCCCCCTCCCCGCCGCCCGGACAGGCCCCGCTCCGCTCCGCGACGGGACGGGACGGGACGGGACTCACCTCGCGCTCGGCAGCCGCCTCGTCCCGCTCCAGCTCCCGCTGCAGGGGAGGAGCCCCCCGCCCGGCCCTGCCCTTTATACCCTCGGGCGGCCCCGCGGGAGGGGTCGCCGTCAGCGGCCCAATGAGCCCCAGCTGCGCCGAGCGGCGCCAGGTGCCCCGGCCGCCCGCGGGGCGAAAGGGCCCCGCGCGCCCCCGGCAGCCGTCAGGAAGTGGCGAAAGGCCAAGGGAAAGACAGTGGCCGTTGCGGAGCGCGGGCAGCGGGGGCAACAGCGGCCCCGCCGGGGAGCGGGGGTGCCGCTCCTAAGGGCGGCGGCTCGCAGCGGGGCCGCGCGCTGCCCGCCGTTGCTGCGGGGGCTGGGAGCCCTGCCGCGCTCCGGCGCCGAGCGGCGCTTCCCTGGCGTGCCACTAAAGCCACCCGGGACCGCAGCATCCTCTGCCCGGGAAGCGGGGTGCTTCAGGGCGTCCTGAGCTCACGCGTGCCCTGACGGAATGGGTAGCCGCGCTCTGCTCCGGCGGGGCGGCTCCGTGCAGCTTCCCCTTCCCTGCAACACCCGGCCACCCCGCGCCACCCCGAGCGGCCCCGGCACGGGCAGGGAGAGCAGCCCCGGCGCCACGCTGCGCTCCCGGAGGGCGAATCTCCGGCTTTGGTGCCACAGGCCCTAACACTGGAGATGGCCGTGAATTTCAGAAATTGGCACACTGTAGTCCAATAAGACAACCTGTGAGTTGCGCCGTGCAGCTGGGCAGTTCGGCTGCGGTGCTGCTTGCAGCCTAAACTGGGAGCTAGAGCACATTCTCAGCTGGGAAAAATAAAACAGGTCTGCTCCATTTTCCCTTTCTGCCTACGCAAAAAGCGTGCACAGCGTCTTGCTCCTCAGGTTAAAGGGAGAAGCTGCCGTGCACAGCCTCGGTGCGGGGATCCCGGTGCTCTGCAAGGGGGAAGGGAGGCGGAGGTGCTGCTCGGAGGGCACTGCCAGGCTCAGGGCCCCAGACGAGGCTCCCAGGGCTCCTAGGAGAGCCCTGGAGCCCGGCTGCCCCGCCTGCCACCCGCCGCTTCCCGGAATTCGCTTCCCCCCCCTCTCCTCCGTCTGTGTCCGGTCGGCAGGGGAAAAAGGCCCTCAGCTGCAATGAGCGATTTTGCACGTGGGTTCTTCTGGTGGACGAAGGCTGAAGAGGGTCTGTGCGTGGTACTGGAGAGTCGGGCGCCTTTGAGCAGCAGCACTTTAGTTACAGGTCTGGGAAGGCAGCAAAACGGGCTCAAGGAATTCTAGCATTAACTGTGCTGCTTTGGCATTGTTTAATTGAAGTTTAATAACTCATTTGGTGGCTTTTTCTATCTTTGGTACTGTCCTGCCCTCTCCCACCTTCAGCCGCAGCCCGCGCTCGCTGGAGGAAGCCAAGGGTCTTTGTGGGCTTTGCATTGTCAGAAGGAATTAGGAGGTTGTTACCAAGCAGGAGGAGAAATTAAACAGCAACGCTCCGCTGCCGAGCAAGAGGCCCTAATCTGGGCAGGCTGAGCCCACAGATGACTGAAATGGCTGGAACGGCTTCATGCAATCACGGAGGCTGCCTCTTTCACTAAGGCTGTTATTAATTGCATCAGTCAGCTGAATATATCGCTTCCAGCTATGTATTTCCGAGGAACACAGGCACCAGCCTGGAACAGACCCATCTAGATGGAAATCCGCTGGCCGCCCGTGTCCACGCTGGCGCCTGGGCGCATCCATGGGCAGCAGCGCTCGCGGAGCGGCGCGGGCCCCCGCAAGGCCCTTCGCAGGGGCTGAAGCCACCATAGTAACGGGCTGCTGGGAATCCTCCCTGCCGCTTCAGGCTTGCTTCCAGCGCTGGTGCCGCGGTGCTCCTGCCCCTTGCTGCCCGTGAATCAGGCTGTCAGCCTCGGAGCACCTACTTCCCAGGTGCATATGGGAGCTTTGACACTTGCAAAATAACTGCAGGCACCAGACTGTGCATGCAAAATTGAGTGCCTGGTGGTATGAAAATGCTCTCTGTGAAATTAAACTTTAAGTCTCAATGAGCAGGATTTTACTGAGATGTTTGTATGTGCATTGAAATGCAGAAGGGCCTGAAGCTGTTTGTCTTAAGAATTTAATGAAAATACTTTGTTTATTGCAATGTGTTGTATGTGTGAATTATAGGTGTACATAGCGCCTGACAAATGGAGCACGCGTCGGCATCCGCTGCCTGGGGGATTCCTGCAAGCCAGCCTTGGCGCAGTGGGAGCAGAGCCAGGATGAGGGGTGTCTCCAAAGGCGGAGCGCCGCACGCTCCGGTGGAAGCTCCGCGCGCACCGAAGACGTCCCGGCAATGCAAACGCGCATCCTCACGCGGGCTCCCGCTCTGCCGCAGGGAGCACGGGGCTTCCCGCGCTCCGCCGAGCGCTGGATGCGCGGAGCACCCTCTCCTTGCCGGGACAGCCCCAGCTCCCGCCCCCCCCGCGCCGCGCCTGGGCTGGCAGGGAGCTGCGGGACGGACCCCCCGACTGCACCCTGGCACCGCGGGACTCGTGCCAGACAGAGCTGCCTAAATACCACCAGACAGAGCATTACTCACAGGAAAATGAGGCCTTAAATGTCATTATTTGTGTCATTATTAATAGCCCCTAATTGTGTTCTCTAATCATCATGAAATTATGCTAATATTAATATTCACATCAAAACTGCCTAGGGAACTGGGAGGACTACTTTTTAAAAAAACCCACCATATGTCACTTTGCGTTATGGTGGAACACTGGCTTTTGGCGTCTCCCAGACCGCCTGCAAGAAGGGGAGGGTGAGCCGGGCACGGGCGGGCGGCCCTCCGCACCCCTCTCCGCACGGGAAGGTGCTCCGGAGCACGCGAACTGCTTGGGAGAAGCTCCCGAAGAGGGATGCTGCTGGAGAGAGGAGGGCGTGCGCCTCGGCCACACGCGGCCGCTGGCACAGCGGTCTCGGTTCTTACGGGAGCTGCGCTGGGGCCCCTCCCGAGCGCAGCGACGCGCGCACGTCCGCGATGCTCGCACGCCCCGGATAGCAGTGCTCGCTCCCGGGGCTTCCAGCGCGGGAGAGAAGCCTTGCTGGATGAACAGGGTAACGGGCAGGTGGCAGGCAACAAGTTTGCTGGGGGAAAAAAAA
>VZSV01000348.1:198746-237808 GCA_013398735.1 Nothocercus julius
TTTTTTTTTTTTTTTTTTCCCCTTAGCCTTGCTGCATGCCTCCAGAAGCAGACAATTTTCACACTTCTTGGGTTTCACCACAAGCATTTCTTACAGCTCCATCTGTGAGTCTTAATTAGGGAATTTACTGACAGAAACTTTATTAATGCAGCATTTAGGTTTCCTGACAGTGCCTGGTGCCTTACCAGAACATCGTGTTCAGCAAAACGCCCGAGCGGGAGATCGCGCGCGAGGCAGCAGCGGCGGGGAAAGAGAGCGGCCGCTCCTGCCCGCCTGCCCTGCCTCCCCACCGAGGCTCCTTTCCCCGCACAGACTCCCCCCTTCTGGCTTTTTCTCTCTTCTTTTTTAGCATTAACTGGAAGAAAAGTTAAATGTGAAGTCGAAACAATATGGCATGAAATAGCAGAAATAGCTTAATTAAGTTTTTAAAGATTTCCATGCTCGAATAAATTAGCCTCCCTGCAAATGTCACAACAGTCAGAAAAAATGTGCAATCAATGGAGCACAATGTTACTCCGCTTCTATTCGAGCGCAAGCCCTGCCGCTGTGTTTGTGCTGTGCCCGCTCGCCCCGCCTGCCGGGCTGCTCCGGGGGAATGCAGCAAACAGCTCTTTTCCCGGGGAGATTTCCTTGCCTGCCTGCCCCGGCCTCGGAGCATCCCTGGCGCCAGTGCAAGGAGAGGGAAAGCACCGCACAAGCGGAGAGGAGGGCACACTCATCCTTTGCTGACAGGGATCCCCAAACCTCAGCCATCCTGAGCCATTTCTGCTGTGCGGAGGGACGCCTGGGGGTGCAGCTCCGGGGCCACCCGTCCTCCACAGCCACCGCCCCTGCACGGGGGCTACGAGAGCAACGTGCCGGTCGGTGCTGATGTGTGATGAAAGTGGAGGAAACACCCGGTTTGTTCCGCCCTACAAAGAGAGGCAAGGGGCGACATGCAAACAGTTTGCAGACGTTTACAGGCGAGCGGCATGAAGGAGGAGAATAAACGACTTTTCATGCTCACGATGGGGCTGACAAGTTAAAGCTAAGCGGCAGCACGGCGCGTTCGCGTCGCACGTCGGAGGGTAGCGAGAGCGGGGCTGCCCGGCGCGCCACCCCCGCGCGCTGCACCGCACAGCCCCGCGCGCTCCGCGGGAGCCGCTCCCCGCTGCAGCCCCAGCTGCACGTGCGCTTTCCAACAACCCGCGCCCGCCCTTTACAGCGCTGGAAATTCTTCTAAGGCCGCTGCGATTGTCCTCGAGGAATCAGTGCTGCTGCGGAAATCCCGCGAGGACAGAACGGCGGCTGCATGAAAGGCAGCAGAAAGGATTTTTCTCCTTTGAATCCGCAGCCAATTAAATGTGCAGCACAATAAGCACAAAGGGCAAGCATGGGACTAAGGGCCTTGCTGGCTGATCCCGCAGCCCGGCGCTCCGGAGGGAGCGGCCGCGAGACCCGGCCCCGCGTGAGCCCGAGCACACGCGTGCTGTGACACTACCCCGGGCATCCTCCCACGCGAGGACGGGAAGGCCTTCCTGAACACACGGCTCTTTTGGACACCGTTTGCAAGCAGAGGGGCTGCCTGGCCAGCCCTGGTGCCCGCAGAGCCTCCCCTCCTGAAATCTGGGGCAGCTGCTCCTGCGGAGCTGCTGGATGCGATCCCCACCAAACGGCGCCGTGGTTTCATAGCTCCTGCCCACGGGGTGCTCGTGCCCATCGCGACGGGGCTGCGCGGGTGGCTCTGCCTGCCCGGAGCGCCCCTCGGCGCTCCCGCTTGCGCGGCCGCTCGCGGCAGCCTCGCCTTCCATTTCCCTAATCTTAAATTGCATCAAAAAGGCAGAGATTAGAGGTAAAACCTCAATAAAGGCCGGGACAAAAGCCAGGGCCCGTATCGGATTCTCACACCCAGCTTGGCCTTGTTTTTTTCCCCTCCTCCTGCCTGTCAGGCTGCATAGCTGAGCCTCAAAAACTCAAAAAAACGCCAAGATTAAAACACTATTTAGAAAAGGCCGTGCCAGTTTGAAATCACCTGCGGTTCATACATTAAACATCAAACGTACATTAACTCTGAGTTATGGTCATGAAAAGCAAATCCTTTAATACCATTTTCTGTGTTGCGCCGGCTGGAGCTTAGCGCTAATGCCCCTGTTTCCCGCCGCCCGCCGGCTTCCCCGCGCCGCCCCGCTCCGCCGGCGCGCGCAGCCGCCCTGCAGCGAGGGAAAGCGAGGGCAGGGCCCCCGGCACAGCCGGGGCCCCGGCGAGGCAGCGCGGGGCGCACGTGGCACCAGTCGCCCACATTGTGGGGTGCCCGTGTGCCCCCGGGTCCGCTCGGCATGGCCGGAGGACATGCGGGCACCGCAACCGGCCGCTTGCTTCCCGCGAGCCTTCCCGGGAGCCTCCGCGGCTCCTGGCATATTGCCTTTTTTGATGGAAAATTGCATTTGCTTTTCAGACAATGTGCATTTCCACACAGCCCGCTTGTGAGAAATACTCTCTTTTAGAATACGTACGCACAGCTTTTTTTACCGTAAACAGGTTTTGAAGAAAAGATCAAAATCGCATGGAAATATTTTGAAGCTATTGAAATGAAATGCTTTAGTGTATATGACATGAATTTCCTTGGAGTAATTTGAGAAATTTAAATACGCTCTTATGGGCCCCCCTCCCCGCCGCAAAAAAGCAAAAAGCAGAGCAGAGAACAAAGCCATGAGAGCCTCGAAACTTTCTTAGGACGGAGCGGCCATTTCCCACCTCCACCTGTTGCATGAAGAAAGGCCATAAGGACCCGGATCCATGAAGAATGCCAGCAAAGCAGAGTTTTGCTCCGAGCTACTTGTGCTTCAGTGTTCCTCGCGTGCACAGTGAGGATCTATAGGTCCCCAAGGCCCCGGCCCCCTTCCTCCCAGACGTGCTGCAGATGCGAGGGGCCCAGGAGGCTCGTGAAGGGTTAAACGTTGGGAATCATCCACAACAGCGCCGGTGGGCGCCTCCTCCCCATCTCTGAGCTGAGTGGGAAGCTCCTTTGAACACTGGCAGCAACACGAGAGAGAGCCGAGGACCTGAGACTTGTCAGACAAGCTCGACTCGATTATTTTTTTAGAAGGGGGATATTATCTCCTGCCTCCAAAGGAGAGGGGAAGAGGAAGAAGCCACTGATACAAAGGCGGGTGGATGGAGAGACACAGCACCTCATTATTAAACAAAATAAATAAAATATACCAGCAGAAAATGTGTTCTGGCTTTATTACTATATTCTGTCCTCTAAATATTTCATTCCCAACTAATGCACAAGCCAAATGAAAAATTTCAAGCAAAACTGCACTGCTTAGAATATGCTTAATTATTGATCGGGCCAGGAGGGAGCAGGAGCTGCGGCGCGCGGAGAGAAGGCAGCGAGCGCATCACGGAGCCCTCCTCCGCCCCCGCGCCCGGCAAACCGCCCCGACGCTCCCCAGAGCCTTCGAGGGCTCCTGCCTGCGCTGCGAGCCGAGCCGGCGGCCCCCTCCGGCCAGGCGGGCTGGGGCTTCCCCGCTCAGCCGCGTCAGCCACGGCTTCTGCCCTTGCCACGCACACGTGGAGGGGGGTAATTCTAACCTAAACATCCTCTTCCTCCCTTTGACAAGGGCCTACCTTTCTTCTTGCCATTGAACACACACAAAGCGGAGTCGCCCCGAATCTGCAAGGGAAAAGTACCCAGGCCGGGGATGCGCCCTTGGATGCTGCCCCTATCCTGCCTGCCACTGCAACACAGACCATTCGGCCAGCACATCTGACTGTTGGTCCAATTAGAAAATGCACTGAAATTTCAGATTATGGCCATTTTTTTAAGCGATAGAATTACGCTGTGTTACAGGGAAAGTGACAAGTAATTTGGGACACTACAGATTTCTCAGGCTCTGTAGTTAATAGGGAGTTTAGCACCAATTCCACTGTAATTTGCACTTCTGAGAAAGTGCATTATTCTGAAGTCACAAACCTCGAGCCCTTTCGGCTTGTGGCCGCGCTGGCAAGCGACGCGGCGCCCATCCCGTCCCCATCTCTCCGGCGGGTGCCTTCCGAAAGCTGCCAGTCCCACGGAGGAGCCGGCGACTGGAGGTGACATTCCCAAGCCTCTGAAAACCGTAACCCTGCTTGCTCCTTGAGGAGCTTACCTGCCCGCGCGCTCGTCCCGTGCCCAGGTCACCGGGGAGGCGCGCGGCTCGGCGCGCTTGCGAGATAACGCGCGCCTCCCCGGGGAGCGGCGAAGCACCGAGCGCGGACACCAGTTCATCAGGCCGCGTTAATCAGGCCACGTTGTGCTGGACACGCAGCTCCCAGGATGGCCTGGGGCACATGCAAGGAGCTGGAGAAGGGGCTCTGCAGCCTCGGCCCGCTCCCTTGCAAGGGGGATAGCACAGGAGCTGCAAGCAAAGGTCGCAGGGGAAGGATGAGCCAGCGAAATGCGAGTTTTTGTCATAAAGGCAGTACCAGCTTGCCAAAGCTGCAGCTCTCCACCCGAAACACCAGCAGCTCCAGGAAAAGGCAGGACAAAACAGAACTGCTAATTGCACACTATAATATTTTAGAATTAGCGGCCTCCTAATGCTGCTCGGCTCCCTAAAATGCCAGTAATTGCCTCCAGGGCCGCTGCCACCTTCCCAGGTCGAGCCCCAGCCTTTGAGGCACCGCTGCGCAGGATTAGGGGCGAGCGCTGCGCGTGCCTCCCATCTAAGGGCTGGGAAGGCTGTGAATGGAGCAGGGCGCACGGCACCGGCACGGAAAGCCGGCAGCAGCGGCGCCTCCAGCGGCAGCGCCGTGCGGACTGGGAGGGAGGCGGTGGAGCGGGAAGGGCCGAAGCCCGCGGGATCAAAGGCGGTGAAAACGCTTTGCCGGTTACCTGCAAGACGCTGCCGTCTCCAGCCGCTCCGGGCCGCGTGGCGCGCGCTGCCGGCGCCCGCTCCGCTGGGACACCCTTCCAAGGGCCCTCGCCTCGCAGGCGCGCACCAGCATTTCCGTGGCCCTGAAACAGAATAATTCATTAGTCAGCTAAAAGCGATCGATACCGCGCGCCAACTACTTATACACGGCCTCTGTTTACCCAGCAAAGCCTCTTTGATAATGTTATTTATGATGCTAAATAACTCCATCGCTGCTCGACAGAGCCACACGGCGCCCGCGGGAGCACCGGGCGGATAGCAGGACGCACACTTTGCTCGCGTGGGAAGTGTGCGGTTCCGCTTCGACACCGTTTCCCCCGCAGCGCCTTCCCCGCGTCCCGGACGGGCCCCACGTAACGCGGTGCTCGGCAATCCCCGGCCGCGCGCTGCCAGCGCCAGCCCACGGGGTCACCAGCTCTTCATAGCACTGATCCCACTCACTGGCAGCTAACAAATGGCCCGGGCTATAAAATGAAGTGATAACAGTTACCGCCGCTGTTTCCAGGGGAAATATAATTTCTGAGACAATCCCACTGGAGTAATAATTAAAACAGCTCCTGAAGACCCTGGCAATCCTGGATTTCTTTGGGGTTTTAAGCGATTACTGCTCTGCAATTTCCACTTTGAGGAACCAGCTCAGCTTCGAGGATACCTTGCTGTATCATGCCCAGGTATTTCAGTAGCAGCTCCTTGCCCCCCCCATCTGGCATTGGAGTCAAGAGCAGTGAAATTCCCAGGGGAACAGAAAGCAAAGCTGCTCTTCAGTTTACGTAGGCCAGCTTTTCCCATTTCCCAGGCAAACCTGCAGTTCTGCCTTCAGGGGGCCTAGGTTTTGGTGGAAGACGTGCCGCCGGCCCCTGCAATTACACAGGCAGCTTTACACAGCGCAGCCATCTCCGCGCTGCTCCAAGGACGGCAGCGCCAGGACAGCGCTTTGCATTTGCCAGCTGAGCACGGTCAGGGAAGAAGCCACCAGGGCACCGATATTCTTTTATTCTTCCCCTGTCTGAAGGGTGCAAGAATAACCCGGAGCCCATGCTCGGGCCGCAGCGCCGCTCCTGGGCCTCCCCAGGCAGCTCCTCTCCCTGGCTCCTCCGCAGCACCCAGGGAGCAGCCCCAGCTCCACTGAGCCACCAAAGCCGGTTCCATGCCGGCTGCAGGGATCCTTCCCTGGAGAAGCCCCGGAGCTTTTCAGATCCTGCCTCTGGTGGCTGCAGAGAAGATGCCTGTTTTTCTCTGGAGTTTCCTCGCTCCCGTGGCATCTACGAGCCTTCAGTACTTCTCCCCAGTGCTGCTGGAGCAGTGGGCACTCAGGAGCACTGCAGCCCTCTGCATCCCACCCCTAGGCAGGGGGTCCACCCCCCGGCGGTGCCTATAAACCCTTGTGCCAATGGGACCCAGGTGTGCCAGCATCGCACCTGCGCTGCCCCGGCACAGGCAGCTCCCCAGCAGCGCCAAAATCCTTCGGGGACGTGCGGGTGTCACTTCCCTGCGCCGTCCCGTGCCCGGCTGCTCCTCTGCCCGCCACGGCCGCCCCTGGCGGGACGCAGCAGCCGAAGCGGGGAAGGCGCTTGGCGGCTCCGCTCTGCGCCCTGGCTGCTGTTGTCACCTGCCTGGTGGCTGCCCGATGTCCTTCTGGTGCCTCCCCACCCAGCGCAGGGACGGACGTTAATCTGCAGCGTCGACCTCAGCCAGGGGGGAAGGCAGAGCCAGCGCGCGCCGGAGCCTCGGCCGCTGTCAGTCTCCAGCTACGCCATAAATTGGTGCATATAGCGGGCAGGCAGCACCAGGGGAACATTAAGCGATGAAATAGCAGCACTTTGCGCTGAGTGACAAATCATTACTCGTCCCATTCCCCACCGAGTGTAGCAGCATCCATCAGGCGGCCGGGAGCGCCGGGCCGGGGCCGGGCATGCTGCGGTCCAGGGAAAGGGAGGCCGGGCTCCCCTGGTGCAGGGAAAGGGAGCCCCGAGGGAGCGCGCGGAGCTGCAGCCGCCCCAGCCGGCCCCCAGGGCCCGGGAGCCCTTTGGCTCCGCTGCAGCCTTCTGTGTGGATGCCGGGCGCCTGATTTGAGTATTCTGTGCATTTGGTTCCCTATCTGCAAAGTGAGGATAGCAACGCCATCCTTTCCTCCCGCTGTGAGCTTCAATATGCCAAGGATTGCGAGGCACTTAATACTATGTAAATGGGAGACATATCAGCTGTGCCTCAGATAAATGAATTTCACTTAGATTGATGGGTGTGAAGCACTTCCAAAATTAGGCCTATTCTTCTTAAATCAAACCGTTTCCCCCAGCCAGTTCAGCTCCATTGATGTAGAGGAAGTCATCAAGTTGTGATTTATCATCACGCGCAACGAACGGCGCTCAATTAAATGACCCACCGCGGGTCTCCCCGGCTCTGCCGGGATCGCCAGGCTCCGGGGCCAGGACTGTGAACCCCTGCGCGTGCGTGCACAGATTAAGTGCTCTAGAAGAGCCCGGATAGTGCCATAAACTTGGCTTTATTTGGTTAGCAAGCACTACTCCCAGGTCTGCCTCTTGTCCCCCTGCCCAGGCAAGCGCCTGTGACTGACGGTCCCCGTCTGCTGTTTACATGCACAGAAGCTCCTCTCCCTCCAACTTTCTAACTGCAGATAATCAGCAAAGCTGGGCAAATAATTCAGCGCATGTAATTTATTCTGTGAATTTTGATTCTTTGCCCACAAGCTGCTTGTGCTTCCCGCAAAGGCGCTTGGGGACATGGCTTAGCAGGCATGGTGTTCAAGGGCTTACAGTTGGACTCGATGATCTCGAAGGTCTTTTCCAACCATAATGATTCCACAGAGGGAGCGGGGAATTAGGCAGGAGAGGGGCTGCGCTGGCCTCGGGCTCACTCCCGGCCCCGACAGCTCCCAAGGGATGCGCCACGCGCCTGGCATCACTGCTTGCGATCCCTGCTGCGGCCGTGGGCGCCCAGATCGCGCAGGCACAGGGACGGCCCCGTCGCAGAACCCGCCCCGCGCGTTGCAGGTGCGCTCGCCGTGCTGGGCGCAACCAGCACGGCCGCGAGCCCGGGGAGCAGTCCCTGGCATCCCCAGGCGCCTCCGCTGGAGCTTTCTCAGCGTCGGATTCACCTTTGCTAAAAAATTCTTTTACAGTGGCAGATGAGTTTGTTCCTGCCTACTAAAACCTGCTAATTAGTCCGCAGGCTCGCAGCCGCGGCTGCTCGGTGCTGTCTCGCTGTGTGACAGCCATGGGGACAGCTAATGCAGCTTTCCATTAACAGTTCTTCTGGGGTGGAAGCTAATGGCGATAAAAAGCGCCGTACCTGATTGCAAATCATTCTCCTGGCTCTTTATAATAGGTGTTTTTTACTGTTGCCAGCTGCAGGGCACCGAGCTGGCAGTCACTCTGCACATATCCTCGTCCCGCTTGCTTATCGTCCAAGCGTTGCCACCACCTCGGCGTCTGTGGGAAGAGCTACAACCCCTGAAGTTAAATGCGCCTGCCAAGAGACACCTGAGTTTTTTTCCTCCACCTACATGCAGATATCTGATTAAGGCAATGGAAGAGCAAGGAATTCAGCTTTTTTTTTTCTTTTTAAGCTGAACACAGAAAGGTCAATGTAGCAAAAGGCGGTGACCAAGGCAGCCCTAAAACGTGCTCGAGCCTGGCTTGGCACATTAGCTCTGCGGAGCTGACCGGAGACACCAACTAATCTGAGCTCTTAATGAGTAACGTTGCAAGCCAGCTTTCCATCCCAAATGCGTCCATAGATTACAGAATGAGTCACAAGGTGTTTGTTGTGTGCTGGAAGAATAGATGAGCCGGGAAAGGTATTTTTATGTGTTTGTGAATCACTGGATATGATATTTTCCTCGGCTGCGCTTCTCGGCCCTGGCAGTTTTTTGCAATGAAATCCATTCAGCTGTACTGGAAACGGAGGCGCTTTATAGAAAATCTTTACCAGTGCTAGCACAAATGGATGGCTCTTATTTCCTCTCTGCAAAGTGGCGATTTGCAAAACCCCAGCCAGCAAATATTCAGCCCCGCGTGCCGCTCCCAAGCGCTCCAGAAGGACTGATGGGCACGAACCCTGCACACGTAAGCGGGATGCACGGGGCTGCGCGCGCTCCTTGCGCACACGGCTAACGCAGCCCTGAGCCGCTGCCAGCGGCTCTGCAAACACATATGGGCGAGAGGAGAACGCCGAGATGGTTTCCTCTCCAGCACTTGTATCCTGGCTGCAACGCCTGTTTGTTTTCTGCTCCGCTCATCTTGCTGGATTTTTTAACATTTAATTAGTTGAGCCAGCTGCTTCCGCTTTGGAGCGGCCTGCTTGGTTTTGCCTTGTTCTAGGCGCGTGGCTTTTGCGAGCAGGATCAGCGGGGCCCTGGCCGCGCCGCCCCTGCGCGCCGGTGTGTATCCGTGTCGCCGGGCTCCGGGGGGCTGCGGCTGCGCCGCTCGCGCCCGCCTCCGCACGAGAGCTCCGCAGCCCCTGCCAGCTCCCCACCACCTGGCACGCGTCCAAAGCGCCGGGGCAGCTTTGTGCATAAAACAGCAGCTGCCCTTCCCTTCTGCAGGTGCGCACCCAGGCGCCGCCCAGGACGAGCGCGGCGCTTGTCGCGGGCGCGCAGCGAGAGCGCGGCCTCCCCTCGGCCTCCCCCCGGGCAGCTCAGGAGTCCCGAGCTCCTTCTTCGGCGTGTGTAGCCCGGGCAGCGCGAGGCGGGGGGAGGCCGCTCGGGTGGCGCCTCGGTGGGAGACGCGATGCTGCAGTGCCCTTCCCCGGCGCTCGCGCCCAGCTCGCAGCGGCCTTCGTCTCCAGGGAGGCCCTGCCTCGTCTCCTCAGCGGCTCGCAGCCTCGCCTGGTTGTTTCTGGCAAGGTTTGTCCTCCCTTTCGCTCCTCCGAGCCCGGGTTTTGCCTTGCTCGCTTTGTGCTAATCCGCACGGGCTAATCCCCAGCAGAGACGGGGCAGAAACGGCGGCCTCGTGCGCACCGCTGAGAAGGAGCCCATTGATTCGGGAGGTGCGGGCATTTCAGCCTGACGATCTCTATCGCTCCAGAAAACGCTTCTGAAGAGTTCGCCTTTGGAAAAGGGCAGATTGCCTCAAATGTCAGGTGCGAGCAAAGCGCCGCCGCTTCCCCAGGCAGCCTCCCAGCCCGGCCCGCCCCGCCGCAAATGGCACCGGAGGACCTGGCGCTCCTCTATTCACACCAGATGCCAGCGCCTACCTTTAAAGTCGAGGGAAGTTTGCCTGCAAATATACACAGCAACTTCTTTTTCAATAGTTCTTATCATTTCTTTTTCCTCCTGGGAAATAAATTTTTAATTGTTCTTATTCTTCCATATCGCCTTTGAAAAGGATTTGCTTTTTTCACTGAAAGCCCAAGATAGAACACTTAAAAGTTTCCATTTTCAAACCTGCACAAACCCGTCACTTCTGACACAAACAAACAAAGCCCAAACATGTTTAATGAAACAGTTTGGGCTTTAAAAATGAACGCTTTTGTTTTCATCAAAAAGCCATTTGTAGCTGCAGCCGCAAAGCCGCTCCCCCACCCCGTTGCAGGCAGCTCGGCAAGCGCACCGGCGCCTCGCTTGCCCGCCTGCACTCCTCTCCTCCTCCTCCTCCTCAGCAGAGGAAGGCCCTGTGCTTGGCATGAGGGAAATGCAGATGCTCTCTGCCCGCTCCAGAGGGAATGTGGGCAAGGACAGGGGAAGCCGTGCAAGAGCAATAATGAAAGTAATGTTTTTTATAAGTTGCTCGCCCCAGGGCACAGAGGGACCCGAGCAGACAATTAAAGCACAATAATAATAAACAATAATAATTAAAGCCCCATAAAGCACGTCCTGTAGGAAGGAAGCAAAGTGTTGCAAAGCCCCTGAAAGGCTGCAGAGGACATAGAGCACAAGCTAGGGGGGAAGTTATCTGAGGCCATCTGAAAAGACACCGAGGGTGGATGGCGCCTCTGCTGCAGGTGAGGAGAGGGCAGGAGGAGAGGCCGGCACCTCCGGCACATGCGGTGCTTCCGGAGGGGCTGCCCAGCCACGCGCTCCGCTGGCTCCGCGCGCAAACAGCTCCTCTGCTGAGCCCTGCACCGCTCTGTGCCGCAGCACCTCGGGCTGCCAAGGACAAAAAAGGAATGCACCCAAAAAGCCCCCGGAAAGCCCCGCCGCGCGATAAATAAATGAGTGCGGAGGAGCAGAGCGGGCTCTGCCTCGCGGGAAGGACGGTGCCGGCCCCGCTCTCGGCACGGAGCGGCGGAGTCTCCCGGCCCAGCTATTTTTAGTGCTAGTGCTGCAGAACGAGCAGCAGCTCCAGGCACTTCCTTTTTTCCTCCCTGCTTTTTTTTCCCTCCTTCCTCTTTTCCCTCCAGATGTGTCCAGTCCCAGGCAGCGCAGAAGCAGCACGGATGATCGCGGCGCGTGCGCGCGCTCCCGGCACGCTTCCCGCAGCGGGTCGCAGCCAAGAGCGCGGCAGCCTTGGCGCGTCCTGGGGACGCCGGCGAGAGACAGGACTGCACAAAAAATAAATGCGGTTGCATTTAAATATTTCTTCAGTCATTTTAACGTGTGTAAGTTTTAATTCATCTTCCCTAAGTTCGTTTCCACTACCTCAATGTGACGCCTTTGACAGAGAGATGAATGACATTATTAAAGCCTCTCTCTGGCAAATTTTTGTAAGAAGGGCTTCCTTTGCTCCCCCTCGTTTCTCTCCTTTCTCAGCCGCTCAGACCTTTTGCTTCCCCAGTCTTCAAAGATTATCCCCAGGCTCCTTGAAGAGGCTTCAAGACCTCGCCGAGACCCTCTCACTGCGGATATTTCACGCGGCGCACGGGTCGCAGCCGAGCGCGGCGGGTCCGGCTCCACGGCGCCCGGCGCTGCTGCTCGCTGGCTGCTCAGCCCCTCCGGAGCTCAGCGATCTGCCCAGATTAGGCCTCAACAAGCCGAATTTCTGCTCCAGGTACTGCAGCTGCTCCTCGCTGAATAAAACATGCTGCTTGCGCGGCGGTGCCCAGGAGATGAGCTCCAAGGATTCACGTATTCCTGCTCCTATTGGGGCACATGCTCGTTTTTGGCAGGCTCCCGCGCACAGGGGCGCAGGCTGCTGCTGCTCCCGGTTGCTTCCCGGAGGGAACGAGCCTGGGATTTAAGTGCCTTGTGGCGGGTGCCAGCGGCATGGCGTGGGCGCGCGAACAGGACCGTCGCTGCCCGCAGGCACGCTCGCAGCTGTGTTTGCACGCGCACGCGTCCCGGGCAAACATTCGGGCAGGCCTGCGAGCCCGCCAGCGAGCTCCCCAGCCCCTCTGCCTCGGCGCAGCCAGCGAGAGGCTTTTTATAAACACGGGAGATCGGAGCCTGGCATCTGCTCCCGTAATGATAGAGCGGATCGTTACAACTGGTGACATCCCGCAGTAAACAGAGAGCTGTAAAACCCTGTAATTTAGAGAGCTGGAGCAGGTACCCATGTGTTTTGCATAAGCCAAAAAGGACAGTGGCTTTCAGGGCGAGTTCCCCTCTTCTTTCATTTTTCTTTCTCTTTATTTTCTTTGGTGCGCTTTCCTTTCTCTCTTCCCTTCTGGTTGACATGGTTACAGATCCTTAGGAGGGGGTAATAGGACATGACACATGCAGTCTGGCAGTCTCAAAACCCACCGATGCCTCCTGGAAAATGATGAAAAAACCACGCTATTTAGAAACCGTTCGGCTGCTTTGTCTCTGGCGCGTTGCTCCCTGCCTCTCTGATTTCCAGAGCGGTATTTGCATGAAAACGCTGTTTTCTTTCCCGAAGCTCTTCTCCTCCCGCTGCTCCTGCTAGGGAGCCGGCGCGGGCGGTTCTGCTCCGAGCGCCGGCGGAGATCCAGCCTTGGGCTGCGCAAGTAGCCTGTCGTGCAGCGATTGCTCCCATCCCGCGTGCCAAAACGCCACTCGGGGCCGAGGGGCAGGCACAAAACGCCGGCCTCGGCTGCCGCCCGGCTCCTGCCTTGCCAGGGGGATTTAGCGCTGGTGCTCAGCAAGCCACGCGGCGCCGAGCTTCCCAGAGCCAGAGAAAACCAGACGGATCCTCCACAAGGGCCTGGCTATTTTTAAGGCTGCGGAGGGTAGGCAGCCTGGGACGGCAGCCCTGAGGTTAGCGAAATTAAAAGAACGAGCACAAACTGCCCCACATCTCATCCTGAGGAGGCGTAGCCGATGCCCCGGTCCAAAGCTGCAGAACATTTTGTGGGATGAGGGCCTGGAAGACGAAAGCAGATTCTTCCTCGGCTTGGCTGCCAGCTCCTGTGCGTGCCGAGGGGCACAGACCTGCTCCTTGCTGGCCAGGGCAGCACGAACACCCGTGCTGAAGCGGCAGCGACTTCCTCGCAGGGCAGCGAAGGACCTGGCATGCGTCGCCTACTCCCTGCTGATCCTCGAGGCACCGTTCGGCTGCATCCTCTGCACTTTGCTAGTGAGCAATTTTGCACGCTGCAAGCCCGGGCGCTGCCAGCCGTGCATTGCTGTAATGAGACACCGCAATATTCCATCCGCTCTGCAAGACACAGATCGCAGCCACAAGCCTGCGTGATTCCCCTTGCCAAAGCCTCTCCACTTAATTCCTCCTGAGCGAAAGGAAGACATGTTTAAAATGTCATCCTTGGGGTCTGGGAGCCAGATCCTTGGATATCCGTCATCACCGGCAGACTGTATTAGTTAGGAGCTATTTGGCAGCAGACAGGCCAGAAACATTTTTTACCCACGCGCCCACAGTTTACACTATCTCAGACATTAGAGGGATACTACTGCTTTTTTCCGCCTGGCTTTACCTTTGTGTGAGTAAGTACCCACGGTGCCCTGATCACACGCCGAGGGAGAAGACGGATGTGCAGAGGTTACGCGGGGACGCACACAACTCACGGCGAGGAGCGCGCGCTGCTCAGCCCGGGCGCTCGCGCGCTGACAAGAGGGGGCAGCCCGAGGATGATTTATCCTGGCGCAGGGCAGCGCGGCGCTGGCTGCGAGCGGGGCCCGCAGCAGCACCAGCACCGGCGCGGCGTCCAGCACGGCTCCCTAGCTAGCACATACCTTGCTAGGCGCTGCTCCAAACCCGGGCACACATCCTGCGGCAAGCGGCCTGGCGCCGCCCTGGACGAGCACCCGCGCGCCCTTTTAGCAGCAAAGACGCCTGACAGATATGACAGTGGACAGGGATCGGTCGGGTGCTTTATTGGTTCTGAAGGTGCTTATATTTAAAACAATTTGTTAGGCTCGCCATGATTTACTGCCATGCTGCAAAATGGGGCTGAGTATTGATTCTTTGCCTTTTCTATTGCAAATGGGTGTAATGTTTTATAGTATGTCAGAATAATAGCAGCGGGCACTTTATCAATGTCAAATGTTAAAAATGATCGGCTATTGTGATGTAGGAGATTAAATATGAAAGCTTGATGGGTATATAAAAGCAGAATGGCAATAATAAAGGGATTTTTTATGCTCAGCTCGTTGCTCTCCGGAACGCACCTGGGGAGTTATTAGAACCAATTGGCTGATGAGTGGCACGGCAGCATGGGGGAAAGGCCTCGCGAGGGCCGGCTGAATCCCCCGGCTGGGTTTTACTCGCTGCTCGGCTCCAGCAGGGCAATAAGCGCAGCTAGAAGCAACACTCCTCCGTGCTGGGCGCCGCAGCCCTCCTGCGAGCGCTCCGTCCCCCGCGGCACCAGCAAAGCTCGCCGTGTGCCCCGTCCCAGCCCTCCGTGCCGCTGGAGAGCCTCGTTCCCGCAGCGCGCCGGGCAGTCCCGGCTCTGTGAACACTTAGCACGCAGCGGGGCTCCCCGTAACCGCCGAGCCGGTGCCCGTCACCCCCAGCTCGCGAGGAGAGGAGAAGTCCCCAGACTCGGCGTGTGGGAGGCAGGTCCGCACCGCGCGTCGTCACAGAGGAAGTGCGAAACCGTAAATAAGAGCGCGCAGAAATTCCCCCAGCCTGGGCTCCTGCTCCCTTTTCTGCTGACTGCCGTAAGCAAGAGGAGAAAATGCACGGGTAGGACAAATGTTCCCCTAATTATCCAAACACTTTATTAAGCAACACTAATTAAAGCATTTCTTGGAGTCTGACGAATGTCTGGAATTACTCAATGTAGAAGTTAGTTTTGACTCTGGTAATTTGTTCAGCACTAGAAAGTTACAGGGGGAAAATATCCTTCAACTAATGTTTTTTATTAAAGCTGACAGCAATAATTAGTTATTTGTTACTAATGGGGCGGCCCCTTGAGGGAAATTTGCCGAGATGGATGGATTGGGTTCGTTCCAGCATTAATTGCTTTGAGCCTTGGTCAGATGCTCCCGAGAAGATCGTCCCAAGCAGCCTCTCCCGCTCCAGAATTCCTCCCTCACCATGGCCCTCGCTAGGTGTTAGTCTCCAGAGCCAAACAGGGGGAGCGAGCAGGGTGTGCGCTGCAGGCGAGCGGAGCCCATGGTGCATTCCCAAAACTCCGGGAGGGAGGGAGGGTGGGAGGGAAGAGCGACCGGCTCCGCTCCAAGAGGGCGGCTGCACATCCCGGATCGGCGCCCCGGGCGCCGGCAATCACCGAATGGGCCATTTGGCTTGGAGAGATAAAAGTCACACTTAAAAAATACAGCTCGGGAAAGCAAAGTTCAGCAGTAATGGGAGCAACCGCGTTGCGCAGCAAATGAAGCTGAAAGGCGGTAATTGCGGCTGCAGATTCCGCGGCTCTCCGGCTCGGCTCCGAGTAAGCGTTGCGCGCGCCGCAGCCCCACCAGCACTCGCTGCCCAATTAGCACCAGGTCCTTGCTCTGAGGAGAAGAAATCTGCATTAAACCCCCCATTTCTTGTGTTTCTGGGAGGAATGGAGCATCTCCTTAAAGAGGCAGCGTCAGCAAGGGGAGAAGCGCCCGGTGCTGCCCGAAAGTGGGGCAGAAAACCACCCCCCAGCAGGGTAGGGGCAGTGCCCGGGCTGCTTGCAGCGCGATGTCTCCCGAGCCCCGGCGCCCGAGCCTGCGAGCACCCCGGCACGCGCTGCGAATGCTCCACACCGCAGCTTTTAAGGGGATACTGAGCAGAACGGAAACGGGGCCTGTTTTTTTTTTTTTTTTTTCTTAAACTCAGAAGAAAGCTTTTAAAATAAATAGCTGACAATGCCTCTTATTTGAGTAATTCTTTGCCAGCAATAAATGTGTCACTCTGAAGTGCTTTATTTAGAAATAAAAAAATGTTGTTCTTTGTGGAGCGCTCTGCGTTGCACGGAGTTAAGGGCTGCAAGCAAAATTCTCCTCCTCTCCCTGCGTGCCCCTCCCTGCTCACCGCGTTCATATATTCTCCTATAATCTGATCTCGGTTATAAAAATATAAAAAAGGAGAAAAAATAGCGAGACATCTGGCTCTCCCACACATCTGACATTTCCCTTTATGCCTGGTTTAACTTTTTTATGACTGCCTGGGTTCGCTTCATTGGAGAATTTCTCCCTTCAAATGAGTTCCGTGTTTTATGTTAGAAATTTTCCTTTAGACAAACCTGGTAATTTTTCAAGTTAAAATGTGTACGTTTTAAGCACTCAGGAAGTTTAAGGATCCTTCTGATGGGGACATAAATCTGCGTTTATTCGTGCTGGAGTCCCTGCGTCTAATGCATCCTTAAGAAAAAAAAAAAAAAAAAACAGATAAAGGAGAGCGGAGTGGGGACACAGCAAGGGAAGAGACTGGCGTTTGTGTATATACATACATACGTGTATATACATAGGTTCTTTTAAAGTAGAGAAAACCCCGAAGCGTCCCAGCACTGGGTGATTTCTCAGCGCGTGCCCGGCTCCCAGGGCGCTTGCACCCAAAGGTGGCGATGCTGGTGGGGTCCACGGCGGGATTTCCATGCCGGGGGCTGCAACGCATCTGCCCAGAGCGCACCAGGCCTTGCCCGGTGATGCTCTAGTGCAGCGTCACGTAGCACCAAAGCAGGACAAGGCAGTAAGGACAAGGGGGACAGGAATAAAAGGACCAAAGAGCCGGGGACTTAAAAGAGCAAAATTATTTCTGCAGTAGAATAGGGGGGGAACATTCGGAGCAAGCCTTATCGCGCCGGCGAGCGAGCGCGGTGCGAGCGCGCGGGCCTCGCAGCGGCGCGCGGCTGTTTTCAATAGGCGGGTGACATTGTCGGCGCTGGGCCATTGTGCGCCTGAAAGGCGCTCGCACCGCTGCATGAGAATCAGTCATTTGTGTCACCCTGAGACTGCGAAGAGATGCCGCTGAGGCTTTGCTAAAAGGCGATGTCCCCGGAATTAGACCTTCAAAGCCAGATAAAGCCTATTTCTGAAAGGCGCTGGGAAACAAAAAAAATGAGAAAAGGCAAGAAAGCAAAACTTTGGGGAAGAGCAGTGATGCAGGTTTCTTCAGATAGACAGATAGGTTTCTTCTTGGCGCGCCGCTGTCCTTGCTCCCCAGGCGCTGCGGGAAGGTCACATCCGCGAGCGCGCTGCCCGCGTCCCCGCGCGCTCACCCCCTGCAGGCCGCCCAACGCTCCGGGCATCGCGGCCCCTTTCTGCAGCTCCGTGCTACGGGGATACCTATGGACAAGGGTGTCTCACAGCCGAGAAGGGATATTTGCCAGCAGCCCAGGTTTCCTCCGCGTCCCCTCCGCGTAGCCCGGAGTAGCGGAGCCCCTCCTCGACACACTCCTCTTGCGAGTACAACCGTTACAGCCAGGGCGGACGTCCCGAGGGCCCCGGCCCCAAAGTGCTGCCCCCATTCCTGGAGCCGCTGCTGTGAGGAGTTGGGCTTCCCCCTTTTATTTGTTTATTCCTTTGCCTAATTTTCCCTGGCAGATATTGAATCTCTGTCGGCGCCCTTTCTGACTCCACACAGGGATATGACTTACACTGCAAGTCCAATTTATTCCTTTCTATGTATTCATTAAGTCCCAGTTAGCTGCTGCATTATTTAATGGAATTGATGATGTAATTAAGCTCCAGGCAGACGGTAACACCCAGAACCGTCAGAGAGCTTTAGGATCCTTTACCACTCCATCCTGGTATTACACAGCTTCTAGTTTCATCAGGAGTCCCCAACGGGTCGGCTGAAAGCGCTCGCTGTGCGCGCGCTGAGGAGCCCGCTGGGAAGGGCTGCCCGGCGCGCCGGTCCCCGCCGCCGCGTCGCTGCACGCCCCTCTTGCTCGCTCTGCTTTGCTGAATGTTCGCTACCCGTCTAACTGGCGTACAAGTTCCTCAAGGCCTGCTTTTTAATACAGAAATGCCCATGCCGGCTCCTCCTGAATGAATGCCGGTTTGCACCGGCGCAATGGAAAGGTGCTGCGGCCGCCTTGCGCATCTCTAAGTGAGATGCGCGACCCTGGGTTCTGGCTTCCCGAGCACGGGACTGATTATCTCATCCTATTGGGCTGGAGCAAGAGGAGAAATTTGGGACGGTTTGCAGCTAACCCTGAGACTCACGGATGGGTCGAAGCTCTGCCGTTCTTCAGCCATAGCGGGTGATGCTCCCGTGTGCCGTGCGCGCTCGGAGGCCGCTCCGTGCCGACACAGGATGCGGTGCTTCCCCTGGATCAGCAGGAACGCCGTGGAACTGTGACACTGGCTTCTGCGCCACGAGATTGCGTGGCGGGGCCTTATCTGCCCAGAGATATCAGCAGCCCGGATCTTATCGAGCGGTAATTAGCAGGCCTACATTTGCACTAATTGGCTCCCTGGAGGAAGGGTACCTCCGACGCGTGTATTACGGGTGCTCAGCAGGACGCGCTTGTGAGCAGAGCAGCTTAGGAGTGGCGGGCGACTGACAGGAACAAGGACGAGCTGCGGCCACGCTCGGCTCAGCGGGGACAGGCGAGCCCGCGAGCGAGCGCGTGCGCACCTTGACCCTTGGTGCGCTATTGCCCCCAGCACCCGTGCCCAGGGTTTCCCTTCATGCCAAGGAGCGCGGTCACTTCACTCCGTAGCTCCATGGCATTTGGTTTTTCCTTTTTTTCCGAGCGGGAGAGCACAGGCTTGGATGTGGGAAGTGTTTCCTGTTGCACAAAAGCCTGGCCTCACGTTGCTCTTGTCACAGTAATGTTATGTTAAGGCCAGCTTTTGTGACTCCCCGCACGGCTCTGCAGACGAGCAGGGCAGGCGTTTTCCCCGTAATGGTTTCTGGATGGTTTTTAATTGCTGACCTCCGAAATGCCGCAGCCCGGCACAGTGTGACGGGGCACAAGCTGAGACGCGCTACCGCGAGCACAGGGCTAAGCGGCAGCAATGCGCTTGCTCGCCACGTCTTGCTCCTTGGCTTGTGCTTAAACTGACAGATCCGGGCTTGAGAAGACACTTTTCCTTCAGATCACATTAACAGCAATCATAATGGCCTTTCTTCTTCTCTTTATATCTAAGAAATTCCTTGCTGTTGTGAGCGCCTGGGGTCAGAGCTTTCCATTCTAGCGCTCTCAGTGTTGCGCGCTTACTGCGCTTGCCTTTCTCCGGAGAGCTGAAGCGCAGCACCTCGGCCGCCAGGAGACCTGGCGAGGCCTCTGGTCCACGGAGGCTTCTGCAAACCCCTCTGCACCCTCGGGCAAGTGCTGGAGATAAGGGGACCTCAGCCTGCCGACCGGCTCCCTCCCAAACGCATTCACGCTGGGAACGACCCTCTTTGCTCTGGGTGTACAGCAGATGTATATATTTTTTTACCGGGGCCTATGATTTTGGGGTTGGACCTTTTTAACTTACTCAGCCCTTGACACTAAATATTACCAACAAAGAGCATCTCTGCATGATGGCCATCTGTCCCCTGCCACAGCCTTCCCTTCCTTTGGCGAGTGGAACAGACCTCGGCTACGAGGAAACACCATTAATAACAATTACCCACAAAGAGAAAAAAAGGAAAGAAAATCTCTCTCTTTCTCTCTTCTAATGAGCCTTAAAAAAATAAGTTTCTTAATTGAAAAGCTTTTTACTTTGGAGACAGCAGCAGCACTTCAGAGAACTGGAGGCAGCTCCAGCGAGGGGAGATGAAATGAGCAGACGCGTCAGACGGAGCTGCACGGGGGTAGGAGCGCAAGCCCCGTGTTGGGGTCAAACGAAAGCCATCACTTATGTTCAAGGGACGATCAACAAGGTGCTAATTGGATTGAAAGGAGGAGGCAGATGGAAAGAAACAAAGCAGGAAAACCGCTTTGGAACAAACATCATTAAACGCAAAAGTTTGGGGAAGCACGCGGAGCTGGAATGGGCCGGCAGGTGACCTGGAAGCCAAGGCCGACGAGGGCCAGGAGCTCCTTCCCTCCTCTGGAAGGCACTGGGGAGCGGACGGACGCGCCGGCTTGGCCACGGGAGCCGCCAGCGGCGCGCCGGGCTGTTTCCTGGCTGCAGCTCGGGCAGTTCGCGTGAGGCCTCCCGCCCCGCACGGAGAGCCAGCGCCTCTTGCTCGAGGCCGCAGCAGCGCTCGCGCGTCTCCGAATGGCTCCTCGAGGCTGGCGGCGCCCACGCACCCTGTCTAGGTGATGATGGTGCCCGTGCCCCCGCGGCACTGCGCGCCGCAGCGCTGCCCTTGGCCTGGCGGCAGCGCAGCCCGCCGCACAACGCGCTCGCTCGTCAATCGTGCCGCATATTTGGCTGCTCACCTGCTGGATTAACGAGCGCTGGGATCCAGGACGTGGCCATGCCCTCTTCCTAATGGCCCGGGCGCATCCCCTTGCCCCATTCACTTGCAGCCACCTCTTGCCGGGAAGCGGAAAGCCGCAGCCTAACCCTGCTCCGTGCAGACGGTGCTCCTGGGTTAACCTTCTCCCAGACTTTCTCTCGGGCTCGCACGGCACGAGCTCTCCGTCTGCTCCGCAGGCCTGTCCCTCCCTGCAAGGTGCCTGCAGCCGCACCAGGGCACGGGACTCTGCCGGTGCTGTCGCAAAGCAGAGGCTCTACCTCCCAAATTGGCTCAGAGAAATTAGCAGGAAGGAAGGAAGGATCAGATGAAATAATAAACCTGCTTACCTGCTCATTAATTTAATCTTTTCCTTTTTCTTCCTCCCTTATAGCCTTGTGGTTTCTGTAACCATGGAATAACAAGAGAACAGCAAAGTCCTAGATGAAAGGGAAACGAGGTCTGGAAGCACAAAGATTAAAGGAGAGTTTTCAGGATTAGTCTTTGGTTACTATTCTCGATTTTACCCTGGGTCGATGGTGATTATTCCTGCTCCTCTCAGGCAGCTTCCCACACTTCTCCAAGGGCATTGGAGCAAACAGGCATCAGCAGCGGAGCAGACACATATCGGAGCCCGCTACCTTTCCCGGACAGGAATGTGAGAGATGCCGTAGGGCTGCGAGGATTTCTTCTTGCGCACGGGGGAATCTCTGGGACTTGCAATCTGTTCTTTGCACAGCTTCCTGCTTGGGGGAGGAGGATGTCCATCCAGGGGAGATGTCCCGAAGGACCTTCCTGGTGGGGCAGCTGCCCCAGGTCCATTTTGCACGTCCGTGAGCGGAGGTGGCGAGGCCGTGCTCGCCCAGGCTGTGCTCAGGGCTTTGCATTTGCAGCCGCTTTGCAAAGCGGCCCCTCGCTGCAGCCCTCCTGCCCTTTGCCCAGCTGCGGCTGCAAGCACTGCTTTCAGGTGGGCCATTTCAGCAACAGGGATTTGCACAGAGGTGGAAAAGGACAGGTGGGGGAAGGGGCCGCCAAGACACAGGTCTTAAATTAATCAGCACAGTTTCCTAACTGCTGCCCTTTATGTTCTACATAATAATACAAAGCTTTCTTTGGAGGCAACAGCCTCCTGCATCAAAGACTCCCCTCTCATATTGCGAACTTCTGAGCCCTCTGCCACGCAATTAATGCAGAAAGATCTAAATAAAGTTACACGGAGCGCCTTGCAGATAGTATCTGGAGCCGCGACGCCAGGCTCGCTTTGCTCTGCGGGCGCGAGCACAAAAGCCGCTTTGCTCGATACTCCTGCTGGCGGGGACCGCGCTGCTATTGTTGGCCGGCGCGTGCGCGTCTCAAAGCGAGGCGGTGGGAGCAGCCATGGCGACTGCGGCTCGCGGGGCGCTTCGCCCCGCGCCGCGCACACCGATGGAGCTCGGCCGAGGGCGACGCTTAGCCTGATGCTGCAGAATCAAAGCCCCTGCCCGGGAAGCTCGGCACTGTGCGCCGCACAAACGCCGCGGAGCGGCGCGGACAGCCCGGCCGGGACGGCCACGGCAGGCGCCTCGCTGCAAAACGCTGCTGCGGGGCCTGACCGCTGCGCAGAGCGCGGGAACCCTCCCCGAGCCGGCACTGCACGCGGGGCGCGAGGAAGCAGGCGCCGGCTGGCTCTGGAAGGCGGGCAGGCGCTCCCTGTAAGTTCCAGCTTGCGCTGGGGGAAACGCTGCCTCCGTGCAGCTTCCGACACGCGGGGTGCTAAAGTTACCACCAGTACCCACCGCGGGTCACCGGCGAGCAGAAGCATAGCGAGCAGCAAAGCAACACCCGGGCACCGTGATGCCAAGGCAGACAACGTGCCCAAGGCAGGGAATTCAGTGGCCAGGGCTCGGGCGGGCACCCGCCTCGGCAGGCCCGAGGACACGGTGAGGGGCACCGCCGGGAGACGGATGTGGGCAAACCCTGCCACCGGCACGGAGATGCTCTCCGGTGCTTCTGGACCAGCTGCTTGTGGTAGTCCTCAGCATATAAAATATTTATGTGCTCCTAATTAGGCGTAATTGCCACTTAACCCAGAGCAGGGAGGTAGGCGGAGTGCCCAGCAGCTCAATGCATTTACTGCCGTCTCGCCCCCGCTGCCGCTAATTAGAGGCGAGGAGCTGGCGGCCACTCTGCACCGGCGCCAGGACCACGGAGCAAGAAAGTCCGTCTCAAAGGGAAGCAAAGATCCAGGAGACATGAGTGAGTGAGGAAGCAAAACAAGCGAGGCAGCCATTGCCCCCGAACACAATCCCAAGAACAACTGCAGCGCTTCACAGTTTAAAACAGGCTTTGCAACGCTTTTCTTAGGCTCTCTTTTCCTCATAAGACATTAACTTCCTCTTCAGAACACGCACCACTTTGATGTTGCTTGAAAAAGAGGAAAAAAACCCACAATTTTCCGTCCATAGCAGAACTTTCTCTTAATACTTTTAAAGACAGGCGTCGCTTAGCTGGTTGCACTTCTAACAGCTCATGCTGGCGTGGCGGAAGCAGTTCTGGCTCAGCAGGAAAGCGGCCGCAGCAGTAGTGGTGCAGGAAGAGCGGCTCCGCCAGAGGCGGCGGGCGAGCTCCGCAGCCGGAGCGGGACGGCGGAGCGCCGGGCAGCTGCTGTGCCCCATGCGCTGCCCTCCGTCCCGCTGGCAGCCCGCGCCTTCGCGGGGCCGCGTTCGCCTTGTGTTCGTCGAAGGGCTCTCGCGGCGCCTGCACGCGCCACGGCGCGCGCGCCTGACGGGTGGCGCCGTCGCGGGGCCGCCGGGGCCTTCGACCTCATTGTCAGCAAAATGCTGCCTGATTAACTAATGGATAAAACCCAATTAAGATTCCTGCTCCTCCTGAGGTCCCTCCTGACTCCTTTTTCTCCCTCTCTCACACCATGTTTCAGAGCAAACCCAAATTAAGCAGCTCTGCCTCCCTTGCCCCTGGCTGATGATGGCGCTGACACGGAAGACGTGCTCAGAAGGGCACGGACATGCTCAGAACCTCAGCGGGTTCCCAGCCCGTCTGCAGCTCGCCCCACCGTAAAAGCCACTGGAGGGAACGTTAAACCGGAGCGTAGAGGCAGTGGGGAGTGCATACTTCACTCCCCCTGCTTTTTTTTCATTTCTTTCCTTAACTGAATAAAGCCACCGCACAGAAAAGCTTCTTGAGCACATTTGCTTTGATGTGCAATAAGTTAATTACTATAATAGGTTCATCCTTCTCCCCCACTATTGAATCATGTAGAACATCCATATGAATTGTCATGGCGCTGCTCATTTTGAGTCAATTTATTCTTTAAACAGACCTAGGAATTGTGTTTCTGCTGCAGGTTCAGAAAGATTCCTTTAATGCCCATCTCAGAGGGGCATTCGTTACCACGGGCTCTCCGGGTGCTCATTTCAGCTGCATTCAGTGCATGGCAGCCCCGAGCAGACAGCTCATTCAGGGCCCAGTCCTGCACCTCCTCGGCTTCCTCCTGGGAGGACCAAAGGGAGCGGAGGCTTCCAGGCGGGAGAACAGGACGCGGGGATCCTCCTTTGTCCTTCAGCACTTTGTCTGGGCTGCAAAGCTGCCTTCTCTGGGGGCGCCCGACATCTCGTGCCTGTCAGGAAAGGCTCCGTGCTGCGCGGGAACGATGCACCGAGTGAAGCAGTAGAAAACCCGCGACCCTCCCCATATTGTCATGCAAGTGACATTGTGTTCTGCCAGCCAGATGTTGGACATCTTCTGTTTCTAATTGTGTATGTTAGCGTGAGGAGGGCTGGCACAGTTGCAGGTGTTTCACAAGGTGACACAGATGCCGGAGAAAAATTGGCTTTAATTTTACTCTGTTTCCTCGTGGTTCTTCTCCCCCTCCTCTTCCTTCTCTTCTCTTTTTTTTTCCCCGAGTAATCTCTAGGCAATGCATTCAGTCCTGCTGGGCCATTTTGTATCACTCGTGGTGTTTGCCAGTTCCCTCTCTCCCGCTGAGATCAAGTCTCTCATCACGGATTACGCCTGTAGCTCGGGAGCGCAGCTCTAAGCGTGCCGGCGAGCAGGCGGTGCCGGCCTGCGCGCGCCCCGCGCGAGCCCCGCTCCGGCGGGGATCATCAGCAGAGCCCTGCGGATACGGCCGACCTCGGGCTGCCAGTGTTGTCCTTGGAGCCCAGGCGGAGGCCGAAAGGAAAGGCACGTCCTTCGGGCTGCTGTCATACAAGGGACCCGAATCATCCCTTGCCCCGCTGCCCGTGTCAGCGGTGCCGTGGCTTTGGCAAGGACTGAGTTGCTCCTATCGCTGGTGGTCGCAGCCAGAGCCCCCGCGCCACGGCAGCGTCATGCGTAAGCTCCAAACCAGCAAGCGCGAGATCGGATGGGCAGGCAGGAAAGCAGCCGACAAGTGGTCCAGAGGCAAACGTGGTTGATTAAATATACCCGAGGTTACGTGAAATCTTCCGATCTGCCCGTCTCCAGGAGAGAGGATCTATAGCAAAGGCATTTCCAGGGCAGCATGCCCGTAGGCAGCCGCGGCAGTGAGCGCGCGCGCTTCTCCTGCACCCAGCCCAAGCGCGACCGGCGCCCGTGCCGGGCAGCAGCAGCCACAGCTGGCCCCGCGGGCCCCCGCAGAGGCAACGGCAAGAGCAGCGACGAAGCACAGCTAAACGGCCGTTTTGTCCCCAAAACGAGGACGGGTGTCTCGGGGGAGAGATGCAAGCGTCTCCCTGGAGGAGGAGAACCCGGAGAGCGTGGTGAGGAGCCAGGGTCCCCGGGGAGCCGCGCTCCCTTGGGACTCACGGGCGTTTGCTCTCCTTTCCACAGCCACCACTTGCAGCTCCCAAGGAACCGCACATACGGTCGGCAGAGAGCCTGGAGCTGGATCCCTGCATCCCGGCACCCCTGGTCTATATTCCAGCCTGCCCACGCACCCCAGGGCATCTCTGTGCCCTGTGCAGCACCAAGCCTTCCTCCAGCCGCAGCCGAGGTCCCCATCACGCTGCTGCGGAGGGGAAGCCCCTCGGCACACCTCTGCAGGTAGGGCACACCCAGCTCTCCTATTTTTTCCAATTTCCTGCTCTTGATCCTGCTCCACAGGCAGGATCAGCTTGAATGGGCTCATCACAGCTGCCTTAAGCTCTGTGGAGCTGCACTGCTGTTCGCATGACAGCAGGAAGTGGGAAGGAAAAGGCTAGCGCAGGCAGGGTCTGCAGCTCGCGGGGGCCGGCGCGCCGGAGCCGGCCCCGGTGACCTTGGCGGAAGGCAGGAGCGTCGCCGGCATGGGAACGCTGCCGGCCAGGATGCCGGAGCGGCGCCCGCCCGCGCTGCCTCCGGAGCGGCGGGCAGCGGCTCTGCAGAAGGGGCCATCAGGGCTGCTTGCTGCGCTCCGGGGCTATCATGTGCTGTGCCGCCGCGGGGGAGCGCAAATGACTTTATAGTTATTGTTCCTCAAATTGGACACCCCCTCGGCGCTCAGATAACATGAGATGAAACAGCCTGCGGGAGGCTGCAGTCGAGCGGAGCAGGGAGGGAGGCTTTTCCCCTCTGAGCAGGAGCACGCGCGCATCTCCTCGGCCTGCCCCGCTCCCGGCGGGGCGGCTCCCGCAGCAGCGCCCTCGGGAGCCCCCGTGCGCCGGGGCCGGGGCTGCGGCCCCACGGAGAGGGGGAAGCAGAGGGACCGCGGTGCAGCTTCTCGCCCCCGTTCCCGCTGGGGGCGGTTTGCAAGGAAATGTCAATACCAGCAACGCACACGTGACATTTGGTGCCATTTGGGGTCATAGGGCCCGCATAGCGGAGAGGCCCACGGCGGGCCTGGGGGGCAGCGGGCTCGCGAGCCCGGGAAGGGCCCATCGGGACGTGGCCCCCGCGCGCTGTCCCCGCGTGCCGTCGCGCCGCTCTGTTTGCCTTTCTCCACGGCACATCTGATGATTTAAATTAGGTCTCGATTCTTGTTTAAATTATAGTTTACTGTTCTGCGCCCCGCTCAGAAGTGAATTACCTTAAGCAGCAGTATTAATAACACGGTTATAATTAAGCTTCATTACTGTAGGCAGTTTGCTGAAACAAATTGCTTCTTCATTATTATTATGGCACCTTTGGTAAAAAGACATTTCCCCAGAATGCGACCTTGATGCTTTATATAGCGAAAGCTGAGAGATGATAGAGATGTAAGGATGAATTAGCATCTTTTACCTTCTATATCAAGCTCATTAAAAGGAAAGCAACTCAAGTCAAAACCAGGCAGCCTTGATGGAAAGCCTAATCCGAGTGAAATGGATAATGAATAGGTTTGAACTTTTCCCGACATTTTTATGGTGGGGCTCTATTTATGTTGCGCTCCTGTTAAACATAAATAAATAGAGCTGGGAGGGTGCGGGATGGATGGGGAGAGGGGCCCCTAGCTTCCTCTCGCACCTCACGGCCAAGCAGCAGAAACAGGGACTTTGGAGCCAAGAAAAACGAAGCTGGAGCAGTTCTGGAAAGGGTCAAGTTAAAACCATGCCGAGCAAGCAAGGAAGCTGCAAGACAGTACCAGCCTGGAGGAGCTGCGGAGCGGGAATCCCAGCAGAGCTGATCCAAAGCGGGATGGCCAGGCGGTGGCTCTCCTGGGTGGGTTATAGACCCCCTCCCGTAACAGTTTGCAGCTGTGCTGCCCACAGCACAAGTGCTGGGTGAGCAGGGCAGCCCCTGCACCCTGCAAGCTGCCAGGAGCAAGCGCAGCTTCTGTGCCCGCCGGTTCCGGGCGACTGCTGGGGAATTTTCCTTGCTGTATTCGCAGCAGGAGCCGCCGCTCCGCGTGCACGCGGGCCTCGGGGTGTGTGTGTGCACACACGCTCACTAAACAAACGCTAGCTCTCCGCCTCACCCAGCGCTTCTTCTCATAATAGCTGTATTTATCATTTAGCATCTCTGGATGCAGCTCGAGTTTAAAATCTATTACGGGTATTACGATATTTAATAACTGTGTTTTATTTAAAAATGCAATAAAAACTAAGGATAAGGGGAGCTTTCTCGCAGCCGCCTCCCGGGCCCCGCATCCATCTCTGTCACGGACCCGCTGCGCGACCTTGGAGCGCTGCGGCCGCCCTCCGTGTTGCACGGCGATGGCCAGAGGAGCCGCTGCCCGGGGCTGTTGTGGAGCCTCCGTCTTAATTAACGTTTGCAGAGTGTTTATAGAGATGGAGGGGGGAGGTGGCGCCGATGCTTCACTGGAGAGTGGCCCAAAGAGCCGCTCCACCAGCAAAACCCCTCTGTGGCACGCGGATACGTGGGCCACCTCTGCGCCCATGTCCCCGAGGCAGAGGACAGGTGCCAGCAGCCACCGGGCACCATTATTAGTTTTTATTAGCAATAATCCACTTACGTGCAAAGGCTTCCGGCTTGCTGCCCCGTTCGTGCCCCGGCTGCACGGCCCAGCACCCTCCGCTCGCTCACCACCGAGTGGACAAACAATTTGCATAACTTAATTAAATTTACCCTAATCTGTGCCAAAGTCAGCCTGTAAAGGATGCTGGGGACGTGGTCTCGCAATGAAGCCCCGTGCATGATGAAAGAGCCCATTTCAGCTAAGCGAATTATGGGGAGGCGGGCGCTGTCCTCGCTATAATAATTTCACGTGAATTATTTATATGGGAGCTGCAATTACAGCGCCAAGCGGCGCTGGGTGCATAAAGCACACGAAATTACGGAGCACCCGCGAGCCACATCTCCAGCCAGCGGCCGTGCGAACCAGAGAGGGCAGGGAAAGTCCTTCCAGCAGAGACCCGAGGCGGAATTCAGCCCAGCAGAGCCCACGTTCCTTCCTTCACCTCCAACGAGGGGATGCTCCGGGGGGAGCTGCGTTCCCTAGCCGAGGACGTGACGCCGCGGAGCACATGCTCCTGGCCCGCCAAACCAGGCGCCGGTCCCAAATGCTTGATGGCAAAGAAATGAGTGTTTTTTCCTTCCAAGATTTACCATGTATAAATGTATGAGAATATTAAAGGCAACAATTAACTTTATTGGAAACTTTATATTCTCCAGCCTCATTAGAACTGCCAGCAAGATCTATTATTAGTATTACTATGCAGATTATGTAATAAAAAGGGTATTTAAAGCGAGTGGTTTTGCACTGAAATAAAACCGCTTTTCTTTCCCGCTCTACCCTCACCCCGCTTTGCCCTAGGTGGCAGTGCCGCATGGGCCCGCAGCATGACCTGCGTCTTCTTCGTCCCTCTCCTATCGCTGGCATCCAGGCAGGGTCGGGACCCAGCCTTTAGCCTGGAAAATAGCCCCCTGCCACCAATGGAGCAAAATCACTGCAAGGCCAGAGAATTATAGACCGAGCTTGCGCAGCAGCCTGCGGTCCCAAAGCCGCCCTCTCCAAGCACTCCCGCCAGCAACAGGTAGCAGCGGGAGAACAGCCATCGTTTAAAGGAGAAAGCAGAGAAGGTCTCCTTCGGTGGCGCGAGCACCCGGCCTCCTCCTGCCCTCGCCGCACTTTTGCTCTGAGCAATGTTTTTAAATACCACGTTACCAACTTGTTGGCTCCACGCATAGCTCCACTACTTATAAATCTTCACCGAGATTTGCATTTTTATGAAATGCTTGGGCTGGAAATCTTTCTACAAAACCCCTGTACATATTAATTCAATCTAATGTTGGTCATTTTGGGTTCCATAAGAAAGCGTTTCCATAAAGGCACGGAGCTGCCACCTGTAACTTTGCAGCCTCACCAGCGCGCACACCTCCGTGTCCAGACTCGCATTTATCTTTGTGGCGGTGTTCATAAGGAGTGCCAATAGGGCACGCTGCTTGCGGCGGTTTTGCCAAGTTTGGCAACGCAAACCCAAGGGACGGTCACTCGCCCTGCACAGCCCCTGCCCTCCCACGGCTCCCGTCCCGCACGAGCCACCCGAGCTGCAGAGCCCAAAGCCCCTCGCACATCGCATCCCACAGAGGCTGCGTGGTGAGAAACCCAGAGCTTTCCTGACATTTTTATCAGCAGAAAATACCGATCCATCAACCTGAAAAGCTTTGCAGGAAAGGTTGACTTTTAGTAAGTTTTATTGCATTAAATACACAGAGACAGCTTTGTTTGGTAAGCGAAAAAATCACATTTTCCAGTTCCAAATGATTTTTTTTGCTTTAGAATAAAGTTGGAACGCAACATCTTTTTTTCCAATAGCCAATAGAAAGCGGTCTGGACTGACTCCAAGTGCCATCTCCCGATTCCCCTGATTTTAGGGGTGGTTGGGGAGCGTCGGCCTGGCTCCCGAGTCCAGGCTGCAGGACGAGCGGCGGTGCAGAGCCGGCGTGCCGAGCTCCGCTCTGCAGAGGCAGCCGGAGCGTTCCGGCTGCTCCACAGTGCACGGCCGGCCCCGAGAGGCTCGTCCTTCACTCGGAATTAGAGACAAGATCCCAGCGCTTCCCACCGCCATCTGCCCCGGCTTTCGTTGAAATGCACCGTTTTACTGCGGCAATCAGTAGGTAATCTTGTCAGCATTACTTAGAGAAGCTGTGTCTGTCCTGCCCATCTGATGCACTGCGCAGCCCAGGGAAAATCACAGTTTCCTCTTGAAAGGAGGGAAAAAATTAAGGTTGACTTTGGCACAGCAAAACAAGTGCAGCCGAGATGACAACGTGCCATGGGAGCTTAAAATAAGCATCAACTAATTCAAACAAAAACAAATCTGCATTGAGAACAGACACTTCCCCAGACCGCAGCGCCGCTTTCAAGCCGCTCTGAATCCTCGCCGGCACGCTTAGCGCGCGCTCCGCTTGCAGCCCCCCGCTCCCTTCTTCTCCAGCAGCTCATTGCAGGCAAACAGCATAGCGGGAATAACCCCAGTGCCTTCTCGGCAGGAGACGGGCAGTCTGCAGCTGCCTTTAACCCCCCCCGGATTACATCGCAGCGGTCCCAGCAAGGCACTTGGCACCAGGACACCGAAAGGCCACCTGGTAACACAGGGTGCCGCCAGGTCCCTGACGCCTTGCTCTTGCCCCCTCCCCTGGTGCTACAAGGACACAGAGCACCGCTCCGCCAAGCCCACGTCCCAGAGTTTGGCAGCGGCCGTCTCCATGCGGGCTGGGGCGCGTTCGATGCAGAACGCAGCAAAAGCGCACGGCCGTGAATGCCAAGCATGTTAATAGGTTAAAGGAAATCTGAAGTAACATTTGAAAGCTGAGAGATGAAAGTAGATCACAGGCCAAAGATCAAACAATCTAGCACCACTTCTGAGCCTTTTAGTGCTGGAGATTATTAGCATTTGAAAGTGAAGAGCCTTAGTGAAAAGGAGGACGGGGGAGCAGGCAGGAGCTGGTGCTGCGCGCATGGAAAGCGAAAGAAGTGACGCGCGCGCGGGGGAAGGCGCTTTACCTGGGGCACTGAGCGCTGCCGGGGACGGGAACCTCCCGGGTATTTTTAGCTCTCGGGTAAACAGGGCTGCTGCCAGGGCTTATTTATAGCCTTGCATATCTGCTGGCCCGCAGAGCCGATACCTCCGCGTAGGTAACTGCACGAGGAGGCTGGAGCCGGCGCCCGCAGCAGCCTCCGGCACGACGGGGAGCGGGGAAGCACCGGGATTGCAAACAGCAAAGCCGGCAGGAAAATAAACAAGCAGAAGGCAGCGCTATGCTAGGAAAACATTGATGTTTGCTAATAAAGCCCTTCAATACCAATACATATATATTTACAAGCTGGCGTCTGCAGGCAGTATTTGCTACAGACAGTAATCAACACGGACGCTGGCTCTTCCCGGGGGCAGCTGCTAATAATGGGAGACGGACTCAGCGCAGCGCCCAGGGCCGTGCCCGGAGCTCTGACTGCGCTTCCTGAAGCATCAGTCCGGCCTGGCCACCATTTTTGACAGGGGCCCTGATATTAATCCCCTCCCCTTGCCAGCAGCTGCACCACCAAAGGCGTTAGCGATCTTTAACCAGGCACAGGAAGCACGGCACAGGGAGAGCAGGATTCCTGGCTCCCTTTGCAGGAGAAGAACAATACCAGCCAGGCTCTCCACAGGTGATGGGCTTGCACGCAGCCGTAGCAATGAGCGCGGCGGGCAGCGCGCCGCAAGGGAACCTTCCGCCCAGGCAGCAATGCCTTTGACCGTGCAAAATCGCACTCTATTCTAGCCAAATTAACGAGGTAATGCCTCGCATTAGTGTAAAATCCTTCATCAAACCGTGAAAGCTGTCGTTAAGAACACTCCCGGCCACGGAACGTGCTGGCGGCGGGGAGCAGCTCTGGGCAGGCGCCCGCGCGAGAGGCCACCTTGCCCCATGGCAGCGCCGCCCTCCCAGCAGCGCTTGCACAGCAGCGGCTCCGCTTCCCGACGTGGGGCTCCTTCTCCCGCCGTTCTCCGCCACCTCCTTTCCCCCCTAGGTCCTCAGGGCGCAGCGGACTGCGGCTGTCCGGGGGGATGCAGGGCGCTCGAGCACCTCGAAGGAGCTGCCGCGACGCTGACGGCGGAACGCGCGCACATCAAACGCGGCTTAATTGGGAGAACACGACTTTCCTATTAATGCTCCCCATCCGTGTGACACAGGCAAAGGGAAGGGAAAGGAACTGCCAAGAAGCTCTTATTTGTTTTGCAATTACGGATGAAATAAAAAATTACTTGGTCTAATTAGGTCTCTTTTAGGAAGAGAACCGTGCTAAATAAACCCCATTTCACTATCAACGCCAGCGCGCTTCTCTCTTGCGCTTTATATGTTTAAGTAAAAATGTGGAAGGTCAATTTGCTATGTAAATTTCCGCAAATTTGGCTAAACTGAAACGATTACCCTAATGTGTATGCAAATTAGCTTAATTGATAACGACTTCTCTTGGTAACTTTAAAGAAATTATTACGGGGGGGAAATTATTCCGATTGCAACAATTCTCTACAGCTTTTCTTGGCCCAGCAAAGAAGTGATATCTTAACAAATTAAAGAGAATATAATGAAATCAGATTAATTAATGCTAAGACCAATTAGCACATGCAAAGAGAGCAAGAGACTTGCGGAGGCCCAGCTCACTGGAGGAGAGCAGAGGAATTCATCACCTCTCAGGAAGACGTTTCCACGGCTTTGGCTTTTCTGGCGCAGGAAGCGGTGCCCACTTAAAAGCACATTAGTAGGCTCAGCGGGGATGGTGCTGCTCCAGGTGAGGAAGGGCAGGAAGGTGCCAGTGCCGCCACCCCCTGCACTGGCGCTGTAATTTGGGGCTCTCCTGGCACACGTTAATCACATGCAGCAGCTAAAAACTTGCTCAACTACCACTGTAAAACTCACATGGAGCAATAAAAATAATTACCAGCAACTCCGCGTATGTAATGTCCTCCTGCGCCGCCTCGCTCCTGTTGGCAATAAAGCCACCTATCAAATTAAGTGCGAGGGAGGGCACGCGTATTTACGCTGTAATTAGGCTGTGCTGGCAAAGGGGCAACGCAAAGCGCCGTGTCCCTGTCCGTGAGCACGCGGTGCCGGGCTCGGCGAGCTCCCGGCACGCACGTGGCTGCTCCGGCTGCGGCAGGTGCCCTGTGGGGCGCTGGAATGAGACCTTTTGCTCCATTTACTTCCCTGCAGTCAATGCTGATTGCCCCCTTTGCTGGTACCTTTATAGCAAAACAGGCTCTTTCCATCTTGTCGCTGTCATGCATGAGCTGGGACGGGAAATGAGCCAAGCTGCTGCCTGGATAAACAGCCGCGAGAGGGGCTCGCTCGCCTCCTTCCCCGCCTTTTGTCAGCCTTCTCTCTCCCTCTTCTTACCTTGTGGCATGTGGCTGCCTGCGAAGAGAAGCGTGGAGAGGAGGAGAAGGCTGTGCCTTCAGCTCAGCATTCTCCTCCTCCTCCCGCTGTTTTCCTGCGCTATTTGGTGAACTGTGCCATTACCGACAGAGCTGAGCAGGGTGGCGGGGGGAAGCAAAGCACTTCCTCAACTTCGCCTCTCGTTTGGTAGTTGTGCTCATCAGCTAAAACCATTCGTGGTAGAGATGGGGGAGCGAAGAAAGCAAGCAAGCTGGAAGCAGCTGCTCGTATGCAGGGGAAATAACTCAGATGTGAAAATACTTCAGACTAGGAGATCGCACTATTTATTCACACAAGTGTCCTGCTGTGCCTCCAAAATGCTGTGATTTAATGAGGTGCCGCAGAGATATTTGTTATTAAGAAATGCTGCCGGCAGTTTTGGTGCTCGCCATGGTGGGGACAGAGCCCGGCACGAGCCCGGCCTTGGCGCGCTAGTCAGCATCTAGCGGTCAGCTCTTCCTCCGCGGCGCCCGGGCTCCCTCGCGACGCGCTCCGGAGCTAAAGCCCGGCAAGGCGACCGCCGCTGGCCCCAGCTCCACGGCGATTTTCAGCACCCACCACGCAGCTCGTCAGCTGCGGTTGCTTTGCTGGAGCCGAGCGCTTCTCCTTTCAAGTCGCTCGAGCACCGCTATCACTCGGAGGCTAAGCAGCGCTAATGGAGAAAGCAGCCCGAGTTTCATTTTCCTCTGTAATGGAAAATGCAAGAGCGAGATTTCAGTCTGTGAGCACTTCTATGGAAAAACAAATATCTTTATTGGCACTGGACAGCCTGCCAATCAGCCACAAAATTGCTGGCTTCTCTTTCTCCCCTGCAGGAATGCCTCTGCATACAAAGATAGCGCAAACTTCAGGGCCTGCAGGATAAAAGGGCCTCTCTGCCTTTCACTGGGTGATTTGCAATGCATTGCTTCGGCATAATTTCCCATCTCCAGCACTCACAAAGGAGGCTCTGTGGCTATCTGCGAGTTTAATAATTTCTGCTCCCTCCACCTTGCATTCCTAATGCAGCTCCCAGCACCTCGGCTCCTGCCGCCAGACCGGCCCGCGCTGCCGTCCGCGCTCTGCCTCTTCCTTACGGCGAGAGGAGGCAATAAAGACACAGGCTTAGCATTCCAAAGGCACCCGGAGCCGGGAGCGGGCAGGGAGAGGCTGCTGGCCGTGCAAGACCGCTCGCTTCGCCGTTCCCGATTGCAACGCGACGAGGCAGAGTAAATCCGCGAGTTTCCCCACCATCACCAAGGGGGAAACTGCACAGAATTTGTTACCACCTGCTCCGAGCCGGCAGGATTTGCATAAGTTATTCCCCAAAGCCTTTAGTCCCCATAGGACAGATTCTTTATCCATTTAGCTAGGAATACAACTATTAAAAGCTTGTAGACACACAGCATTTGTAAAATTAGTACGAGCAGCTCCAAATAATCCGCGATCCCATCTGTTCCCCACGCCACGTGCCGCTTGCTCGCTTTCCAAGCGGGAATGCCCGGTGGCTGCGGTGAGGTGAGAGGCGGCGGGCACGCATCCGCGCGCAAAGGCCACCGCCGTGGCCCGTCCCCAGCGCCTCCTCCCCGCCTAACTGCAAAATTATTATGCTCCGTGATTTTAATTTAAATTGGATGGAGAAACGTTGTACCGCGGCTGACTCATTTGCTATGGATTTTCACTTAACCAAATTGATTAGTCAACCAGCTAGACTTAACTTGAAAGTTGTAATCATTCATTATTAGATCTAATTTTCACGTCGCTCCCAGCCTGCGCTCGGAAACGGAACGGCAAAGACCTGAGCAGAGTCGGGAGGACGGCCTGGAAACCCCGAGGCTGCGTGGGCTCGTGCTGTCCGTCCGTCCATCCGTCCGTCTCCATAGGCACTCGACGGCCGCCACGCCACGGGTGCCGTTTTCCTGGATGCAGAGGCATATGCGCACACACTGTGAAACAGCCCGCCACGTTCCCTTGCGGTGTTTAACAAAAGCACGCGCCTCCTGGGGCTCGCAAAGCCAGCTGAGCTGCAAAAGCTGTGGGAAACCTCCTGTTCCACCCAAAATTTGCTGCCTGACCCTAAAACCCGCTCGTTCAGCCCAGGACACCCACAGCAACTGTGAGCTGGGTGCTGCAAGAGCAGTCCAGCACATCCCACATTGCCACTCGCTGCTGTGAGGCCAACCCCGTCTTAAACAAGCAGCCTGCGTGCCAATTAGCACCTTTAATTAGCAGAGGGGGCACGTGGAGGGTCGAGGGGAGCAATGGGAAGCCATGGTGCAGGTGGCAAAGCTGCTCGCTCGCTGCTTTAAAGGGAATGGGAGCAAAGCAGATGATTGCTCCAAGCAGCGGCTGGGCTCTGCGCGCAGCAGCTGCAAACGGGGGGCCGTAGGGATATCTGTCACCAAAGCAGCGTGTGAGAATGTCTCCAAAAGCTTTTAGCTGAGCCCGTTATTCCCAGCCCGCGGATCGATGCGTTTTCATTCCCCCGGGCTGTTTGTTTGGCTTTGCCTACGTTTCTCAAGCGCGCGAGCTGCGTTTAACCCAGCGCGGCACCGCGCGCGAGGGGCGGCGCGTTGCATGTGCCCCTGCAACGGGCCAGTTCATTTCAGAGCAGGGCCCTTTTCTGGGAATCGACGCGCATCACCTCGGATCGATAGCTGCTCGACGCAGACGGGCCGAGGCACCGCAGCGAGAGCGCCTCACTGCGTTTGTATCCACATCTATGGATTTTCAACAGGTCAATGCGTTTGGGCGGCTGCTGCTCTCCTTCCACTTTAAAAATAATCTGCTTGCAGCTAGGACCGTCCCCGTGCATGGAGTGCAGTAATACCCTCTGCGTATTCGCCCGCGCCAGTATGCAGTTATGTGCATCAAAACATTTCCGCTAAAGTCCAGTTTTCCTCAGGCTGCCGTGCTGTGCCCACACGCACTCATACATCCCGCTCTGCTCCGTGTCCCAGCCTCTCCCAGAGGAAGGCGGGCGTTATTTGGAACTCAGTGGACGCTTGGCCACCCCAGGGCAGTGGTTTGAAGCAGCCGCGTGTCCGCGAGCCTTAGGAGAGAGCAGCGGTGCCAGAGGAGGGAGAGCCGCACGCTTCCCGCTTCAAACCCCAGTGCTCGGCCAGCGCCTCGCTGCTCAGGCACTGACCTACTTTGCAGGGCAGGGAGCAGCCTCCATCATTAGAAAAACAAAAGAAAAGAACTAAAAACTGCAAAACGCGTCGCAGGGAGCTGGAAGAACAGGGAGGCGGCAGCCTCCGCTGGCAGGAAGCCCCATCCTCAGCATCGCAAAGGCAGCGAGTTCCCCAGCCAGGAAGGGGACAAAAGCGAGGCGAGGGCACAGATGTTTTGTCCAAACTTTTCTCCCCCCACGGAAAGGAAGGTTTTCCATCAATCCTTTGCCCGTGCCGGGCAGGCTCACACCCTGCCGCCTTCGAGCCGCCGCTGTTGGAGCTGTACGGCAGCTCGTAAGCTGTCAAGTCACATTTTCGGGAGCAAATTGCTTTTATAATTAATTTAATTATTATAACAGCGGCAAGTTTTTGTAGCAGCTTAATAAACGCAATCAGGTTTTGCCCTGAGCCTCCTTCCCTCCTGCTTCCCTCTCCGTGCGCGAGCCGGGCGGCGTGGGGAGGGGAAGGAGAACAGGCGCGGGCTGCATAATTAAAGTTGCTGTTGTTGTCCCTCGTTAGGCGGCACACGTTTTAATTATCCCGTGAGCCTGGCCAGGCTGCCACGCCGCCCGTGGCGCGCCGAGAGGAACGCGCGGCGCGCCGGCAGCTCGCGCGCCAGGGTGGCTGCCCCGCGGCGTTTGGGGCGCTCTGGGCTTCACCGCGGCCGTTTCCAGCGCTGATTGCCGCTGGTTACCTTGCTGCCTTTACTTTTGTATTCCTTGGGGGCGCGGCAGCTCGGCCCAGGCGCACCGTCACCCGCGCTGCCCATTGCTGCTTGGAGCGCGGCACGGCGCTGCTCCCCCGGCCGGCGCCCGTGCGCCCGCCCCAACGCCCTATTAATTCCTAATTTCCAATTTGCGGGAGGCGAGACCCTGAGCCCTCCATCGCGGCAGACTGGCAATCACAGCGACGAGCCAAGTACCTCTGGACAGTCTTTAATTTATTTCCCGGCGCACGCGGACACTGCTGAGAGACTTGATGGCACCAGCTTAAACATAATAAATTACTCAAGTACTAGAGATTAGTTAATAAAGTGTCAAGCGCCCGTAAAGTGCTGCTTTGTCAAAGATACAAAATATTCCCCCGCTCCTCCCAAGACGGATGGCTCCGGCAGAGGGCGGGCACCCCACTCCTGGGATGCTCTGCCTGCTCCCGAGGCAGAGCGGGATGCTGCGGGACGCCCTTGGGGCAGGGCTGGCCCTGCGTGAAACCGTCTTGCTTAGGGTTTCTTCTTAAAATGCTATCCCCATCAGATTAACAAATCCTGAAACCAGATTACCAAAGGGGAAAAAGAGAGAGAGAAACCCATATGAAATCCGTAGAATTTCAATCACATTTTTGAATAAACTCCAAAGCATTCGGCAAGAAGCCGTAATTCCCGTGTGTGCGCCTCTGCATGCTCCGGTAGAGTTTGCAGAGTCTATTTACCACATCTAAGAACAATTTCCTTCCCTTCAGTTGCTTTGAAGATAATTGAAGGTCCCCGCATTGTCTGCTTCCCCATGTAAAAGGCGGCTAATGCCGAAATCGATGCTTCCTACTTAATGCTGCCTCCGCGCTGGCATCGAGCGCCTCGAAAGCAGCGTGGAGCGCCAGGCTCAGCACATCCGCGCTCGCTTAACCACAGGGGCCCGAGCGCGCCCTGCGCCTCACGGGGCACCACGAGCCCTCCCTTGCCAAGGCCGCCTTAAATATTTAATAGCAAACTGTGCGAGGCCGCGCGCTCCACCGGGAGCTGCCACGGGCAGGAGCAAGCGCAGAGCTCGCGGGGCCGCGAGCGCGGCCGGCGGAAAGGCTGGAGCGGGAGGCAGGAGCAGCGCGGCAGGCTGGGCACGCAGCGAGTGGCGACACAGTCAATAAAACAAGTGACCCCTGCGCAGAGCCATAATGGGGTGGCGGTTCTGCTATTTAATTCATAGACTGGCTCTCCAGAGCATCCCGCGAGCGCTGCCGCCGTCCGTCTGCGCGCCCCGCTCGGGGGCCGTGGAAGGGTTCTAACCTCCATCTCCTCCCGCGCGCGCCGCCGGCAGCTGCGGAACAAAATGGATGTGCGCAGAGCACTGCTTCTGCTGCATTACTTAATATAGCTCTCGGCTAAAGATATAATTGAGTTGGTTAACTAATCAATCTTCCCATAAGCACAGATTTCATTTGGGTGCCCGTTTACCAGGAAAAAGGAAAAAAAGCGCGACGCGGCACGGCGCGAGCTGCAGCGGCAGGGCTCGGGGACGAGGCCGGGAAGGAGCGCGCGCCTCCCGCGACCTCCCCGGAGCGCAGCCGGCCGGGGGCTCCCGCGCGAGCGGCCTCAGGAACCTGCTAGCAAAAGCCCTGCTCGAGCTGCCGCTAAAAGCTTCCAAAAATAACCCCGGCGCATCTCTGACTCAAGCCATCTAATTCAGGCGCAGGATTGATCCTACTCCAACTGTTGTTTCACGGTGTTAAAAGCAAGATTGATTGTAAATTTATGTTGTAAAAGTGCATCATTATTTCGGCACATTAATGCAGCGCCTTTCTGTGCAAATTGATGTTATTTTTATGATGTTGTTTATGGCCTTGAATAATCGGATTGATTCCTAATTTCGGAGGCGCTGCTGGCAGCGCGCGGGGAGACTCTGCGGCCCCGCGTGTGGCCGGGGCGGCTGGCGGCAGCTCGCGGGGGAGCGCGGCGG
>VZSV01000348.1:237938-264019 GCA_013398735.1 Nothocercus julius
GGCCGCCCTCCCGCGCGGCAGCACCTCTGCGGCTGCAGTTGCCATGGCGAGCCTCATGCTTGGGGCCAAAATCCCAGGGCCAGCTGGAATCTCTCCAGAAACAGCCCCGTAGCTTCCCCTCTGCACAGCGGAGGGGGGCAAAGCCACTCGCGCGCAGTCCGTCCGGGGCAGGAATAACGTGGAGGAACGCAGCAAGGGCAGAGGTGGCAGAGGGAAAAACAAACAGGCAATGCAGTGGCCCAACATTAGGAATTCAGATTTCATTAGAAAAGCATTGATTGCTGCCGACTGAGTTAGCTCCCCGTGTGATTGTCAGGCGTATGGTGGAGCCAGCAGAAATGCGTTACAATTTGGAGTTACTTAAAAATAAATAAATAATTAAATAACAAGCAGCAGCAATGCTGCAGGGCGGGAGTGGAAACGCGGCACGGGAGCGCTTCGCGCTCGCCCCTGCCGCAGCCGGACGCCTCCAGCCCCTGGAGGCCGGGGTGCGCCCGGCTGCTTGCAGAGGGAAACCCCTCTGCAGAGGGGCCGCCGGGACCCCCCAACAGCCCAAGCCAGGAGAAGCCTCCGGCCCGGGTGCTCCCCGCTGCAGGAGCCCTGCGCGCACCGGAGCTGCAGCCCGCTCAAGGTCAGTGTGGCAGCCGTGGAGAGACCCGCAGGAAAGCAATTCTGTTGTTAGCACGAAACCTGTCGCTCCTGCAACTCATCCACAATTAATTGTTTCACTAGAAGCAAGCAAAAGACAAATTGCCTTTTTTTGTTTAAGAGCAAATTACTAAAAGAATATTTTCGACTCCATGGAATCTATTTGTTTTTAACAAGGGGGTACAGGAAGCTTCCATGCTCAGCTGGAACATCCCCTACCCCAACAGCAGCCAGGCTGTTTTCCCTGGAGCAATCCTTGCTTTTACAGAAACGTCATTACTAACTGGAAACCCCTGGAATTTTCTCCTTGCAAACTGGTTTTATGCCACAGAAGAAACACTGAAAGCACTTACAGAAAGCAGCGTTTTTTCAGGAGTGCGGGAAGAGCGGCTGCCCATGGCTCTGCCTCCAGCTTCCTGGGATGCAGCTCCCTGTGGATGGTGGTTGAGGGATGCTGAGCATCCCAGGAGAGCGAGCAGGGAGCTCAGGACCCTTGCGAGAGGCGGCGAGAGCAGGAATAGCCGCGCCGGAGCGGTGCAATGCTCCAAGACAGCCCGAGGAGCGGAGCAGGGAACCAAGACGTGTTCCCAGCTTCGCCTCCCCGCTTCCCAGCAATGAAGCGCCGAGGGATCCTGCAGCCTTCAGGTTGCCCCCGGGCTGTGGCTGAAGAGCATCACCTAACGAAGGCAGGTAGCCGGCCCCTGCACGGAGGCCTTGCCAAGCGAGCCCCAAGCCCGCGCGCCCCTTACCTGGCTGCCCCAGCAGATCTCATGAGCTGCCGGTCGCCAGGCTGAATAAGCCCATCTTTTGCTAAACGGAAAACGGGAGATCTTGGATGTGAAGAGACACTTATTTATCCTTTTACCAGACGGTCTAATGAATAATTTCATGTTTGCAAAAGCTCATTTTGAAATTTGAAGACAAGAGATATATTGCCAAGACGGCTGGGAGACTGCGACATTAATTTTGCGCTGAAAGATTTACTTAAAAATTAGATTTTACAATTTTAATGCCTCCATTCTTTTCTTTAAATAAGCTGTGAAATGCAGTTAATTAGACTTAAACCCTAGAAGCTTAGACATTTGGGCTGCAGCGTAAGCTACAAAAGAAAACGATCTTTTTCACTTGCAAATTAAATCTAAATTCATTACATGGCTAAACCTCCCTTTAAACAGAGGCGGGCCCGCAAGCTGCTGGAGCGGGGCGGGGGAAGGAGGTGCTGAGCACGCGGGATGCAGCGCGCGGAGGCTGCGCCGCGGGTGATGCTCCGCGCGGCGCCTCTGCTCCTCGCCCGGTGCCCGTGGCCCCTGCCACGCGCCTGGTGGTGCTCCATGGCCCAGCGTGCCAGTTTTGGGGCCGCCGTCCCCCCCGGCAGCCCCAGCCCCTGCTGCCGCGAGCTGCGGCGAGCGCTGCTGATCGTGCAGCACCTGCAGCCTCAGATGTGCGCGGGCAAGGGGAAAGAAAAACAGAGCGAGAGAGAAAAACAAAGTGTTTGACTCATTAGCCGTGTATTAAATTCCTGCGTTTGGAGCCGGTGGAACCATGATGGGATTTATAATACTGAATTAATCCCTCGGAGGGAGACAGGTTTGCAGCTACGTGGTTATTAGCCGCCTGGGGAGCCCAGGAGGCCCTGCCGAGCAGACGCGGGCTCGGACCTGTCCCCTGCCAGCTGTGGCGCACCGGGGAGGCCAGGGCTGACGGCCGGAGCCTCGGAGACCCAAGAGGTGACAAAGATCTCCCTCCTTCGGACGGGGTTTGAACATTTGGAGCGATGCCCTGACCGCGTGCGGCGGCGGCTCCGCTGCAGCGCTGGCGGCTCCGCTGCAACGCCGGCTGCGCGCAAGCGGGACGGGCCCCTCGGGAAGGGCCTTCCCGAAATCCGCCCCGCTGCAGAGCGGGGATGCTCCCGCGCTTCCAGGAGCCTTCCCGCAGTCCTAATTGGTCGCTATGGCAACGCGGCGGGCGCCCGCGGAGCCGCGCCGGCAGCGAGCCGCGAGAGGCTAGGCCCGCTCCCGGTGGAGCGCGCCGCCTTGCACAGCGCCGCATCCCCGCGCCGAGCTCCGGCCCGGGAGCCGGCCGCGGGCACGGGAAGGGAATGCAGGATTCCGAGTGGGGCCAGACTGCGAAGACAAAGCAATGTCTCCGCTTGGATGCTGAATTTACAGTAAATACCGAGTCCTCCCTGTGACTACAGTCGCATCTCTCAATATTATCGGAGCACACCACAGCTGGCGTCCGCACGGCTTCAAGCGCGCCAGACAGTGTTCTCCAGGGGCCTCCGGGCAGCGGCACCCTCGGGACGCTGCTCCGCACGGCGGCTCCCGCGGGCCGCTCCCTCCCATCCCGCACGGCCATCCCCCTCTGCCCGACACCTCGCTGCGTCGCCAGGGATGACAAAACGCGTATTTTAATAAGCGCGCTGCGCTGAGCGCGCCCAGGCCGCGTGTCAGCATCGGTTTGCAGTATCGGTGGCAGAAGGATCTCAAGATAATAGGAGCCTCTTCATCTTCAATGGAGCTGGATCGGAGCAATTGAATGTCTGCGCAAGATTACAAGCAGTTATGGATATTGCTTGTCATGCTGCCATCAGCAGACGCCTTCTCCAATTGACTAGTCGCACGCATTTCCGGAATAGGTAATGCCACAAGTATTTACCGGAGCAAAACAAGCCCGCCGTGGCCCTTGGGAGCCAGTTGCGGGTGCCACTTGCTGACGGGGCCGGCCATGCCTTAACCCTTCCTCGCCCCAAGCGTGCAGCACAGGGGACCACGCAGACCCGACGCCTGGCATGGCCCCAGCGCCTTGGCACCTTCCAGCAGGATGTGCAAGGATCACACACTTGCTCTGCACATGGATGGCAACCCCCAGGCCTGAAATAGCCTCTTTTGCCCAGCTTTTGTGCAGAGGTGCCTGCAGGAACCTGGTCCCCACGCGCCCAGGCTGGGCCCAGATCCCTGCACAGATCAGAGCCGGGGCCACGCGGGCCAGGATGGCACCGTGCGGATCGTGCCGAGCCTTCCGCTAGCACGCGGAGACCGTTGCTCACCGCTTAACGGCTTTGGTTGGCCGCCAGGTAGCAACTGGTTAATTACCGCACTGTCGTTAGCACGTCGCTACAAGGTAAACATGGGGTTATATGCCATCTGTCTCCAAAACCCTAACGGTTAACTAGGAATATTCAGTTTGTTCCTATTAGGGGTAATTGCCCACTAATCTGTAGGAGCCTTTTATTTCTACATAATCACAGGATATATAAAAAGTAAGCTGGAGAAGGGTGGGAGCCATTTGGGGGGATGTAGTTAGGTGCTACGCTGCTTGCCCATGCCCTGGCAGGGAAGAGAAGGGATGCCACAGGCTTCCTGCACCACATCCAGCTGTCTGGAAAAAAGAGCAGGACAAGACAGTCTCAGCAATCCCCTCGGCTCACACGCTGTGAAGAAGGGAAAGAAAAGTTGGGAAAGAAAAAAAGAAAAAAAATTCTTTTTTTTTTTTTCCCAAGAACAGAGCTGTAATACAGCAAGAGAGACGAGAGCAGCAAGTGTGAAAGGTCCAGGGAAACGCAGCCGAGCAGAAAGCCGATACGTATGTATTAGGCAATCTTTATCGCACCTTTCCCTGCGGTACCTGGCACAAACACACAACCGAAGCGGAGCAGAAGTGTCATTCCCATCAGGACCATCTCCAGCTGCAGCAGCTCCCTGCTGCCTGGAATACCCGGGAGTGCTGCCTCAAAAAAGGCCCCAGGCACCCTCAGGCCATCTGCATTATAAGGGGTGGGGTGAGCCAGGCAATAATTGCTTAATTTAAAGCAATTTATGCCATTAAGTGGCTCTTACCATAGGCCTTTCTCAGGCATTCAAGTGTATTTTTCATTAGTGCTGCATAATCAAGTAGTTGCAGAGATAGGAGGGAATTGGCTGCTTTTTGGCACAGCTGCGCTGAGGAAAAGCCCCAGAGCGGCTGCCCCGTGCTTCGCCCCGGCTTTCGCCCACAGGGTCGAGCCTCTGGTGCGCGGCACCTCGGCGGCCGTCCTGCCCCTCCCGCTGGGAGCGATGCCCTGGGAGCCTCCTGCTCCGCTAGATCCCGCAGTCCCAGCGTCCGGGAGGCGGTGCTCATGCGGGCGAGCCAGGGACACACGAGTGCCTCGTGCCCGGGCACGCAAGGACAAGGGCTGCGGAGCGCGCAGGGCTGGCCGGGCTGGGAGCCACCTCCGCAATTCCCGGGGGCTGCAGCTCGGCAGGCCCTGCAAAAGCGCCAGCATCTGAGCTCCCCCTCATGGCTCCGGCGCAGCAGCGCCGGCCCCGCCGGAGCCGGAGCATCGGCATCGATCCTGCCCGCAGCATGGCATGCTTGGCTGCGCCCGGCGCGGCCCCCGGGCAGCCAGCAACCATGACAAGCCCCGGCCTGGGAAATCGCTGCCGGCCGAGTGGAAAAAGGCCTAAAGCAGCGCGGAAAGGGCATCGATGCCCTCCAGGCGTGGCGGGCAAGCCGCGCACACAGGGAAGCAGCAGGCGACTGAGCAGCTGTAAGCGAAAGTGACTTTTCTGGGTGCTTTTAAGGATGCAGCTTGTTCCCAAGCATGGAGAAGCAGGGAGCCAGGGCTGCCAGAACCCGCGAACGGCCCATGTGCTGTGCTACTCCCTACCTGATCCAGGCCCTAGCTTGGGCTTCTCCATCCTCCAGCCCCGACTCCTCAAACACCTTTCCCATGTGCCTGGGAGCGGTCTGTCCCTTGGGAGCACTTGGCCATGCCGGAGGATCCCGCCCCAAGCACATCCCAGGCAGACGGGGCACAGCGCACCGCAAAGAGCAAAGGCAAGGTTTTTGTTGGCATCTCGAGGAAGGAGCAACCTCTCTGCATCCCCTGCGCCTCCCTCATTCATCACTGTCACATCTACAGAGGTTTTTTTATTTAACAACCAATTTATTTCCAATTTGACTAATCTCGGTGTGGAGCATCTCGCACAAGCTCACCAAAGATGCCGGAGCTGTAAATAGACTTGCTGGCCTCACCGGCTAATATAAACTCCCATCAAGGTGCATCAGGCAGGAGAGATGCTGCAGGGAGATCGCAGGAGCTCGCATATGTGGGCGGGCGCAGCAGACACCCCCCACCTCCTCCCGCTGCCGTGGGAGCTGGCGTTTGTGTACTTGCCATCCGCACAGCCCTGTCTTGCCCTGTCGTGCAGGCAACAAGCTCTTGGGTGACCAGCTCACAGGCTGTGCGGCCGTACCCCTGCCAATAAGGGGAACGCAACAGGATAAAGGCTCGGCTAATCGGAGCCTGGGATGCCGGCACCTCTCGAGGCATCCATACCGACCCGCGCGAGGTATCCACGGTAAAATGAAGGGTTTTGCCTGCGCCCGGCAGAGCGCCCGGCGCTGCGAGCCCGGAGCTGCCCGCCGCCGCTTGCTCTTCCCAGAAGATAAGGGCTCCTTGGCCCCTTCAAAGGCACCGGCTGCTTTTTTAACTTGCAGTCATTAAAGCAGCCTCCCGATTCTGATCTTCCCAGGAGCCCAGAATGCACCGAGATGATCGACTCCTTTAAAAGCCACCTTATCTCTGCTGGCTCTCTCGGAAGGAGGCAGCCTGGCGGGGCCGGGGGTCCCGCTCCGGGTCCGTGCTTCCCAGGCTGGAGCGAGCCGCCCTGCCCCGGGCGGCAGGGCTGGGCGAGCGGCGTGGGGACGCGTGCCCTTCCCTGCCCGCAGCCAGAGCTCGCCAGGCAGCCTTTAAATCACGTCTCCGAGGGGCGCTTTGCTCCCTCCTTCCACATCGATTTACACGGGGAGTTGGTTTATGCTAAACAAACACTGCTTGATTATTAAAAACATATTTATTGAGGGCTAGCGGCTGCAGGAGGAGCGCGGTGGCTCACGCCAGCACAAGCACGGCACACACTCCTCATCTCCAGCAGCCGCGGGGACACGTCTGGCACGAGCTCCAATTCCTCGGAGCATGGCTGGGGCCGCTCGTGCTTGTCACCATCACTTGGGCTGCTGCAAAGCATCAGGTCTCCCGAAAGTTTCCCCAAGGAGCCCGTGCTGCCCCAAGGAGCATCCGCAGAGCCAGCCCTGCCACAGGGACAACAGCGCCCGCGAGCAAGGTAAGGAAAAGCTCCCCTTTCCCCAGCTCCCCCGGCCCCAGGGTGAGCAGAGCGGGAGGCAGGACAGGCTCCTGGCTGCCTCTCCGTGCATCCCGCTGTCCCGGCCCTGCATCCCGCTGCCGCAGCGGCGAGGAGCCTGGCAGACCCCCTGCCCCGCACGGCCGCAAAGCGCCTCTCTGCCGCTTGTGTTTTGATGTTGCCATGGCGACTGGCAAGCGATAAATCTCCATTATCATTGCCCGCCGCCGCAAGCTGCAACCAGAAGCAGCCTCTGCAAGGCTGCCGGGCTGCTCTGCGCCCCTCTCCGCCGCCTCCCGCGCACTGCACGCGGGCACCCAGTCTCCCCCGTGCCAGCCCGGCACCTCACGCTGCACAACAACGCGCCCGCCATGGGCACGTTCGGATGCCCAAACCCCAGTGCGATGAAAGCTCCTCTGCATCCCTGGCGCGTGGGGACACCAGTGTCCCCAGAGCTAACCCTTCCTAGAGGGGCCTCCCCATCCTGTGCGTCCTGTTGCTGCAAAGGCAGCCCAAGCATCGGTCGTGTGGCCCGAGCCGTGCAATTATGCCGGCTCCTCGCCCGCCACGGACGGGCATCGCGTGGCCTCTCCGCAGGCAAACGCAGGGGCCCAGCGAGCCCATCTCTGCGCCCGAACCGGGAGAGGCTCGCCCCGGAGTCGCTGCAGAGCCCGGGGGCTGCAGGGGCAGGGCAGGGGGCTGCGCCGGCGCCGAGCACCAGTCTCTTGTTCCCAGGAGGATTTCTGTGAAAAACATCACGTAATTTCTCAGCCGTCTCCAGCTCTTAGCAGCAGCAAATCACGTTACACTTGCAGATTCGGATGAGCATCCCCAGATCATTTTTGCGCCGCCTGCCCGGCTCTAATCAATACCTCTGGAATCAAAGCAGTGCTGAGGGCTGTAGCAGGGTTATCTGCTGCTCTGCAGCGCTGGGGCCGCTAATACCCACCCGGCGCCCCAGCCAGCGGCCTCGAGGGCGCCATGGCCACGCTGCATCCCACAGCCCCGGGACCTCTCCTGCTGCCGCGCGCTCGCGGTCTCTCCTGGCCAGATGTCATTTGCAATGTATATTCCGGGCTCTGCTTTCATCTCGCTCCCTTTTGTGCTTTGCCAGAATATTTCTCCGTGTAATTCCGCCCCGGAGGAAAGGCACGTCTGAAGTGCTGCTCTGCAGCCTCCTGTCCTCGGCAGCCCCAGCTCTGCCGCGGCACGCTGGCGTGCGCTCCGTAGCGCACTCGCCGCCCGGTTTTGGAGCGGCGCTGGGAAGCGGCGGCGCGAACCGGCCAAACATCCCGAGCCATTTATCAAAGCTCCAGCAGTTCCTATTTCAGCGGGAGCTAAACAATAAAACACATTGAGCATAGAAAGCGGCGTCCAGAACATTTTATTAAATGCAAGGAAAAATAAAGTGCGGGCCTGTTGGCTCATGCCATCTCTTGTTCTACATCAAACGCCTCAGCCCCAGACTAATGGCATTGTGCAAACTGTTATATTGGCTCTTTGCTTTATGGCACCGTGCATCCCCCTCAACGCTGCAGATTTATTTCCCTGCAATTATGTGCGTATTGCCCTCAAACGCTGCTTGCTGTATGGTGCTGCCAGGCCTGCCGCTGCCTCCGAGCGCAGAGCGCACCCGAGAGCGCCGAGCGCGCCGACCTACCCTTACGCCTGCGGCATAATCCACAAGGATCCTTTCCTTGGAGATACCGCCTTGGAAAGCTGCTCCGCGAGGGACGTCGCCCAGGGAGGGAGAGCGCCAGCGCCTGGCGCTCATCACCCAGGGCGCGGCGCTGCAGGGATTTACGGGAGGTCGGGGTCGGCGGCGAGGGACGTAATCCCTAATAGCCGCGCCGCGCACTAATTCTCCTCGGCCAGCAAGGGCCACGGCAGCATGATGGACTTAACGATAAGCAGATTATCTTGTCCTCACTCGCACGGGAGCCCTGACCCACGGCCTGTCAGACCCAAGATTAAGGCTGCATTAACCCCCGGAGAGGAGGATTCCCAGTGGAGCACGGGAGGCTGCACGGCGGGGATTTCCCTGGGGGAGTCGACATGGAAAAGAAGCAGTGGGGGTGTTGCAGACATCCAGGGCAAGTACTCGCACACCATGGGGACGAGCGGCCTGGAGAAACGTGCACAGAGAGGCAGACAGATAATTAAAGGCACTCAGAGACCTGTCCCCGAGCACAGAAAGTGCGCCGCCTTCAGCAGGTGTTGTTACGGATTATGTGCAATAACACCGCCTGCACCCTGGGCACATTCCCACTGCCGGGGGAAGCCCCCCGGCACCGTGCGTACCCACCAGAGAACGCAGGTAGAAGGCCCGGCCTCTTTGCAAACTTTGCTGGCTTGCTTCTCCCCAGCGGTGCGATAGGAATCATGTGTGAGCGCAGAGGCTGAGCTCTGCTGCTGCAGCTGCCTTTATAAAAAAAATATATATATAGGCACAGATATGCACGCGTGTGTGTGTACAGATATATATATATATATATATACATATATATATATGAAAAACCTGGCTTAGAATTGAGGATACCTGGTATGAGGCAGTTTGTCACCTGTGCTTTTATGATTACAGTAACTAAGGGGAAAAAGATGTCCTTTCAGATAAGCATTTGAAAGCGGGGGAAAAAAGGAGCTTTCAAAGGGTCTTTGTTGTGCTGAAGAGCTCTGGCTGCCTTGCGCCCGGCAGGCTCCGAGCAGGGGGAGCGCGCACCGCACCGCTTAGAAAACAAAACGCGTCCTCCTTTCCAAACTGCTCCTTATTAGCAGTCATCAATTATGGAATTTGCCTTGACTAATGTTTCGGGCCATTATATCACCCTCCGTGTTTATAATTGGATCCCAAATTAGGATTAATTTTCAAAGAAAAGGCTCTGCGCTAACCAGGTGATTTCTCTCTCTTGCCGAGCCCCCATGACATTCTCGTTACTAAAATAATCATTTGCTTTGCCGTAGAAGCAAAGCCCTGAGCAAGCCTGCACGAGGGGCCGCGGCGAGCCGGCGGGGGCTGAAGAGCAGGGGCCCCGCTCCTTGCCCCACTCCTGCTCCGGCCGTGGGAACGGGAGCGGAGCCGACCGCAGCCCCAGATGCGGCACAGGCAACGACGATGATGATGGAGGAGCCCTCACCATGCAGAGCTGACCTTTAGTGTGCCATTAATTTATGGGCCAGCCTAATTTCCTTTCTCACTCGAGGGCGTAATCAGATCAATTAGCGTGCTGGGCTTTGGCTTTCTCCTTGCGGAAGAGCCTGGTCCAGGGGCTCCAAAGCACTCGGGGCCCTTCTGGGCGACTAGACAGCGGGGAATTGTTATTATTTATTAAACAGTTGGTGTATTTCTTAATAGAAATTTCATTAGGAGCTCTAGGTATAGATAGTCACCAGCCCAGAACCTACAAGTAATTATGTTTAATTATTATGCCGCTATGTTTGGAATAATGATAGCTCCCGAGCACCAAGATTAAGAAGCAGAGTCAATTGGAACAGCAGCTATTTATTTATTTCTTCTTTCTGCTTTAACACTTCTCCTCCATCCTTAATTAGGTTTTGCATTTCTTAAAGATCGGTTAGAAAGTGCAAGAGACACAGAGCCGAGGCCAACGCTGATGCCGGGCGGGCTGGAGCGAGCCACAGCCCTTGGTCGGGAGAGCATCCGCGCTGCTCCCTGCCGCATACTCCCCGAGCTGCATGAGCCAGAAGGAATTACTGCGCTTGGGAAGGAAAACAGAGCTGCAGAGAGACAATGTTGAATGTAAACACCAGCTAAATATGCACTGCCATATGCCCGCGCCTTCGCACTCTGCGAGGAGGCAGCGCGCAGGCGCGAGGAGCCGGCAGCACAGCCAAGCATCCTGCTCCGGCAGCCCGGCACGTGCCGGAGCCGCCCACGGCATCGCCACGGAGCCCAGCTCCGCAGGCACGCAGTCCATTTCGCAGAGAGGGAATCAGGAATTGCTGCTCCTGGCTGGAGCAGGAGGGATGGCCTGGGGACCTGGATGCTCATCCTTGTGAGCAAACTGTCCCACACCCCCGAACCAAGCCTGGCCCGCTGCTCGCTCAAAAGCTGCGCCGTTCCCCTCTTTGCACTGAGTCTCGGGGACTGGAGCAGTAATAAAACTATTCTCCGGCAAACATTTTTGCAGCACAAGTGGCCTTCGCCATTCAGGCAGTGTGGGCAGCTAATGAAGTCCGCATGATTCATAGGCAGGCAAAGGACAAGCTGCTCTCCCGGACTCGTTGGCATTGTTAGATCCGTACCTGGAACCAGCGACGCCTCTAGTTCAGCAGCACAATTATCCATACACTTAAATTGCAGCTCCTCGTCAAGTGCTCTGGCTAATTGGAAATATATGAAACCCAGGTTTATAAAAGTTAAACACACACTTGAATACTTTGCTGAGACACGGAGCTGCACGCATGCGTGCCGCTTGCCTGGGCGCTCTTAGGCAACCTTGGGCGGCCACAAAGGCCGTGCAGGAGGAGGAGGCGGCAGCCTCCGGTCCGAGCGCGGCAGGAGGCTCCTGAGCTGCTCCTGCAGCAGCTGAGGAGCTTGTGCCAAGCTTTTGTAATCGTTCCCACGTTTTCTTTGGAGATTTCCCTTTCCAGGCCAACTCTCTTTAATCCTGCTGCTTGACAACCAAGAGCAAAGGCACAAACTCCGCCGCGAGGGAGGAAAGGGGCAGGCGTCATCCCAGCGTGCTGCTAAAGGGGCTATGAAGCAGCACGTTGTAGGTTCTTTTCCAGCTGCTTTCTGGCGTGTGGATCTCCGGAGGCACATTCGCAGCTCCGTGCAACAAAGGCTCTCTTCCAGTTTAGCAAATATTAGATGTGGAGCTCGAGGAACGCAGCAAACACCACAAAGTGCCGGGTAAATCGTCAGCCCGGGGCGCAGCGGTGCAGCCCAGGCGGGACTGCCCCTTTGAAGGAGCCGGGCGAACGCGCCCTGTCCCGGGGCTAGACAAGCGCGCGCGAGCGTTCCCTGGAAACACGTGCGGAGCCGCTGCAGAAATCCATTACTGCAGCCGAGGCGGCGGCGTGGCTGACAGACGCGCTGTTTGAGCTGGCTGTCAAAACAGAGCGGCACAGAGGGGACAAATGAGCAACTTCCAACGGGAAGCAGGGACGCTCTGTCTGCGAGGGGACGCACAGCTGGGTGACGCAGGGCTGAAGCAGTGGGGTAGCTCGCGTTGCCCATCGCTGGGAGCTGCCCCCAAGCAAGTGCCCCCCAAGTTTCCTGCCAGCTTTATCACCCAGACCCGGAGCAAGTGGCTGGCAAAGGCAGCAGCACGGGCAACGAGAGGTTCTTCATATTGCCCCAAGCTCGTGGACGGTGCGTGTAACACCAGGAACACCCTTGGGAAAGCGGTCACCTTCAGCCACGTCCCAGCCTGGGACAGGGCGCTAGCCGGCACGCGGCCCCCCCGTCGCGACGCAGGGAGAAGAAAGGATGCTCCTTTGCATTCTTCCCGAGAATTGGACACAGACACGCTACATTTCTCCCGCAAGTGCCTGCATTTTCTAGGTGACTCTATTTACATAGCATCCATCACTCCCTCCCCACAAGGTCTGCAGGGGTTTGCCTTGCTCTTTCTATTACGGAACGCATCACTATTATTTAGCTCTTTTTCATCGCTCCACTTCCAGCCCTATCACGCTGCCACAGATACTCATTAGTTCGGGCCACAAGATCCTTCCTGTGCTACAGCATCGTCCGCTTAATCCAAGTTACGCATAACTAATTGAGCATGTCATATTGTTGCACAAGGCGACATATCTGATAGGACGGATGTGTCACTCAGTGAGTGCAGCACCACAGTGACTTTTGTTTCGATGCCTCAGCTGCGTGCCCCGGGTTGCACGGAGTCTCTCGGATCAATGATGCTCGCTACTGAAGAACATAACTTATCATCAGCCGTATAGATCGTGCCGCGCTGGACGAGGACCACACGGGCGCAGCCGGTGGAGCATCACCGTGAAGCTGCCACGGGCTGGTGGGCAGCCCCTCCCAGGATGCCTTCTGCACCTCCAGCACCGCTCCGCTGCTCTGGGGTACCAGCAATATGTTTTTAAAAGAGAGCCTAGGATTTCTCTGAAAGGGTAGCGAGCAGCTGACGTTTCCATCTCGCACCAGCGCCTGCATCGCGGTCACAGCCCCATCTGCTCCGCGGGGTCGGCGCGGTAAAGCCTGGTGTTCCTTCCCGGCTACTCGAGCGATGCACGAAAGCGAGCGGATCGAGGCCCCGGCAGCAGCGGCACCTTCGTGCCGCCCTGCTGGCCCGGGCAGGCTGCTCGAGAGCGCTGCCGGGGGGGCTGCAGTTTTTGACCTGACTTTGCTCGGCTTCTCTTTGCAGCTCCGGGCAATTTTTGGCTGCTCTCCAGCTTCCCTGGCTGTTTTTCACGTCTCCCTTTTGGAGCCAGGCCAGGAGCAGCCCCGCACCAGCAGCTCTGCGTAATGAACTCTGCATTCGGCACGGAGCCCTCGGGGACAGCCGGGCCCCTGGTGCTCTCTTCTGGCTGCCCGTGCTGCAGCGGGTGCCTCTCAGCTCACTGTGCCTGCTTCCCGCTGCCAGCCGAAGCAGCATCCAGAGGCGCCAGCAAGACCCCTTCCCGCCGCGAACACCGGAGCGAGCGGAGCACCCAGGCGCGCGCTCCGCTCCGCCGGCCTCGCGGCAAGCGCACAAAGCGCGAGGAGGGGAGGCGTCGGCACCGGCCCACCCGGGAGGCGCTCCCAGCCGCCAAGAGGGCCCGGCCCACCCCGGCTCATTCTCCTCTACCATCTTTTGGCAGGGACGCAGGCAACTCTAATTGCAATTTCCATTCTGGTGACTGCACTCTGCAGGCAAAGTGGGTTCCATCTATATAATGAGTCACTCCTGAATATCAATCTGCCCAGGATAAAGCAGAGACAATAGCTGCTTACATGCACAGTGAGTTAATTATGAGCATCTGCTATTAATCTTGCTATCAGACTGCTAATTGCTCCTTCTCCTCCAGAAAGAAGTGCTGGAGGTGAAGCAGCTCCGCCGCCCTTCCCAAGGCCCAGCTCGTTCCTGCTTGGAGCTGTCCATGGCGGCTCCGCTCCCAGGGCTTTCCCTGGCCTTCCCGGAGACGGTAGCTTATGCGCACCTGCTGGCAGACACTTTGGCCAGCTCAGAAAAGCAGGATGAGTGAATCCCTGTCTGGTTTCCGGCCTGAGGGAGCCTCTGTCCCCCACGGCGATGCGGCAGGGCAAGGGGAAGACCGAGCCTTGCCGGGGAGGTCCACGGTCGGGAGGGGATGTCGAGCCGTGCTCTTGCAGGCGAGGACTTGACATCCGCGTGTAATGAGGAGAGAAAACGCATCGGGAGCAGTTGGGGAAGTTGACAGCAGATCACAGACGCCTCCTTCTCCCACGGATTTATTTTGTCAACCAGTCACTCAGGAAAGGGGAGCGGGGAAGAAGTGCCTGTCTCCGGAGGAGGCCTGCGGAGGAGACTGGGGAAGCTTCAACAAGGTTCCCTAGCAAAGACAAGGAAGAGACCTCCTCAGCATGTCAATGAAACGGGAGATTAGATCTGAGCCCTGAACATTCACCACCCGATGTAGGAAATGTTTGCTCTGTGCTCTCAAAAGAGGGAGAGGAACCACAAAACAAGACAGTTTGCCCAGGGGGAAGGGGTAATCCCTGCCCTTAGCGGGCGGGCACCCACCGCAGCCCAGCCAGAGCCCCTTTCCCAGCGCCAGAGCTCTTCCATGGGCAGAAGCCTCGAGCACAGCGAGTGCTTCTTTGCGTGAGCCCACATTGCTGCTTTCCAGCGGACCCTCCCAAAGTTCCTCGCCTGGAGCTGGCAGGAGTAGCTTGCAGAATACATATAACCTTTAGAAACGGACAAACTCATTTGTTCATTTATTTTTAATTACCTCCCTTTTCCCACTGGCCCAAAAGGGAAGTTTATCGGTGCCCTTGGAGCGCCCGGCCCCCTTTCCGGGCTGCTGCTACTCCAGCGGTTGCTGCAGGCTCGCAGGCTGGAGCGCGCCACGCAGCACCGCGACGCCGGCCACGCGCGGCGCCTCCGCGGCACGAAGCCCAGCCACGGATATTTTAAGAGGCTCTTGGAAACCTTCTGTATCGATTTCCCCTCCTCGGCAATTAGACGCAGCGATAAGAATCTCCTTTCCGTTCCCAGGCAGGTGGCTCTAAGCAGAGGCTGCGCGGGGAGCTCACCGGCCGCTCGCTCGTGTCCCTACTCCGCATGCACGGCAAAGAGCCCGACTGCACCACCAGCCCAGCCTCCCTGCAAATCTGCCATCGGGACGCCATATACATAATATATAACAACCATGTTTATCAGATGATAACACATCGCGGCTGCTGTTAAACGAGCACACCAGCCCTGAACTGCACAGAAACTTCATGTATTATTTAAAATACTTTCCCAGGAATCCTGTCAAATCAAACGCAGCCCGCGCACCCAGGAGGATAGTGCTCGGGCTACCGCGGCAGCGGCTCTCCGTGAGAGCGGCTGCTGGAGCGGCGGCCGCGCGGGCAGCCCGGCCGGACAGCGCTGTTCCCAGCAGCGCGCTGGGCCTGGTGACCCTCCGCTCTAGATGAAACACCGGTCTAAACTACATTTTTTTCCATTCGCTTCAAAGCAGCTCAAGGGGAGGAAGGATTAGAAGTCCTGGGTGCCTTTAATGCTGTGCTTAAACGAGCCCGCTCCGACCTCCTTGGCCTCTCCAAGGGGACTGCGGAGCCGAAGCTCTGCGCTACGAGCACATCAGATGGGTGAGAGGACACAAGGGCAACCGAAACCCAGTGAGTTTGTACTTTGCCCCTGCAGAGAGTGATTTAATTGCACTTGTAGCGATTTCATCCCTTCCTTAGGGGCTTATGGGACCTCTAATGTCTAGAGGGCTGGAAGGAACGCCAGGCAGAGCTTAAAACCCCACATCGGCTTGTCTGTACAGCAATTCTCACGGATGCGCAAGCGCCCAGCAGCACCCTGCACTGATTCCTCTCCTCCCATGCATGAAGGGCTGGCGCAAAAACCAGGGTCCCCTCCCATAGACGGGCCATCCTTGAGCCTGCCTCTTGCACCCGGGCCAGAGAAATGAGGATTTAGCACCAGTTCCTCCAAAAGAGCTGCAATGGGCACCGCGCTGTATTGATTCATTGTAATGTGAGCAGCCAGTGTAACCTTGTTTGCTCAGAAACGGTATAATTTGGAGATTATGCTTTAATGAACAGATGATGTATGTTTCAATATACAGAACAAGAAAAGTAATGGAAATTTCAGAGCAGTAAATAGAAAGCATACTTCTGGACCGATGTTAACTAATCCCGGCTCCCCCCGGCCAAGCAGCAGGCCACCGCGTGACAAAATCCCGGCGCCAGCAGAGCCGGGAGCCCCGGACTGCAGGGCTCATCCTGCCCCCAATGCTTTTCCATCAGGAGCAGCACGGGGGGAAGCCGCTCCTCGGGAAGGGGAAGGACGTCGGGAGCAGCCTCCCTGCCAGCTGCTGCTGGAGCCCGTTTGCCCCGAAGCGACGGTGGGGCGGCAGAGCCGGGCCGGGAGGCGCCGGGCGCCCGACGCGCACGCCGCTCAGCCACCGCGCCGCGGGCCCGGCCGCCCGCTTCGGCATTCACTTCCCCCCCAGGCTCCACCGGCAACCTGGAGGAAACAGCACAGGGACTCTTTTTTTTGCTGTTTGGGAAAAGAAAAACTGCCATAAATTTATTTACTTAAAGGATTTCTCACCAGAAATAGCCCCTTGAGACTCCCATTTTCCGAGAGTGAATCTCTCACCTAATCACAAAGTGCTGCTATTTACTGTATCTGCTATCAAGGCAGGCAGTCTCTGTCCCGCCTTCCCTAACATCTATTTACCAAATCCATTTGCAAGTCTAAAATTTAATCAGCCAGGTTTCATCTTAGAGGCATTAACATTCAAATGGGTCTCACTCCCGGAGACGGAGCCGGAGTAAGCCGCCGATTCAGGGGGAGTTGGCGCATTAATAGCGGGTGTTTGCGAGCGGGGCCGCTCTCTGCCTGCTGATTTAGATATTCATTGCCTTCTTCACAGGTTAAATAGGAAATGAAACAGTGCAGAGGAGGCCAGGGTCGCCAGGGGCTTGGCCCCGTCCCTCGCACTTAGGGGCGTTTAATGCATTTAATGAACATGACAGTGCTGGGGCCGTGTCAGGGGTGCAGTGGCAGCAGAGCAGCGGGAAGATCTTCCTTGGGATGCTCTGGCTCCAAAGGGAGGGATGGCAGCCTCCTCTGGGTCTCAGGGCTCCCTCCGAGACGACGGCAACTAAAGCAGCTTTTGGTGCGCGTGTGTTTGCCGGAAAACAGCATCATTTTGCCATGGAAGCTGCCAAAAGCACCAGGCAGGAGCACAAGATCATGACGTGGCACGTCCCCTCCCCGCGCCTGGCCAGGGGACAGCACCACTCTAATGAAGTGCCTGTTCCAGGTGATATATCGCGGGTGTCAGGCATCATCTGGGCTTCTTTCATTATCTTCACCTTTCGCTGTCTCCAGCACTGACAGGTTTAAATTATTTGCACCACTTTCTTGCATATTTCATTAGGTTTGCTTTGGAGCCTCTTAACGGCACCTGCGAAGCTCAGGGCACACCAGGGCCCGGCCGGGCTCGCGTCCGTGCCTCCTGGGAGGCGGGATGCTCGGCGGCACGGAAGAGCCCGGAGCCACGCTGCCGAAACGGGTCCCGGAGGCCCAGGGTGCTCAGGACCACTGCGCGCAAGAACCCAGCGAGCTGGTGCTCTTGCAGTGCGCGCAGCCTCGCGCGCCTTGCTACCATCACGAGCAGGAGGAGACGACATCGCTTTAAATAAATACCCTGCGGTTGCCTGGGGACCCGGCGAGCGCGGCGTCCCCGCTACCAGGTGGGCACCAGCACGCCTCTCTCCTCATGGAAATAACCTTTGCTGTGATTTATTGCAAGTCATATGGAGAAGGAGAGCGAGCCCGAGAGAGAGACGTTATGTGTCTTACTGCGATAGCCAGTGATATCTTCAGGTGCCATAAATAAGTAAAGGAAGAACCATTCCCACAGGTCGCTCTGACATCTCTAATTGATATCACCGGGGATCTCCCGTGAACGAGCAGGAATCCGATGCATCGCCTCGTGCGGCCCCGTGGGAGCAGTGGGTGCCTGCCACCGCGCTCACGACGGGGACACGCGCGCCGAGCGCGGCAGCGAGCCGCGTGCCCAAATAACAGAGCGGCGTGCCAGGGGGGACATGCTCTGTGCGTGGCGCGGGGCGAAACAGCGAGCTTGCCGTGAGCTCGCCCTCTCTTGCCAGTGCCCCAGGCACCACGTGGCCCTCCCGCGTGTACCGAGCCCGTTCGGCGCTGCAGAGCCCCGCGACGGCACGGCTGCGATGAAGCCTCCCTCGCATCGCGTCTGCGCGGCATCCAGCGAGCGGGCGCGCCAGAGAAGCCCCGCGCTGCATGGCCCCGGCAGACTCGCCCTGCACCGCAGCAGCTGCCACCTCCCACCTTCCCCGTTTAATTAACTCCCTCCTGATGCAGGTAATGGAGCTCTGGAGCTCTTAAACAAAGATTTAATCAGCTCAGGCTCGGCACTCGCAGCAACCGACTCCCTTTGCTAGATTGGTGCGAAACCCGGGGCAGCTTTGCCCACGACAACATGCTTGCTGCTAATAGCTGTGAGCTCCACGCGCCTCCCTGGAGAGCCCAGCCCGGCGGCCTCTGCACTCTCCTGCCTGCGCAGCCGAGAGCTGCCCGGGCTACTGGTTCTTTGCATCATGCAAATGGAGTCAACGGGGAGCTGGCAACTCCAGCGCAGTATTAGAGAGGATGGATAAACTCGCATCCCTACTTCCCAGCACCTCGCCAGAGCAGGGAGGCTTCCCGAGCTCCCGTGATGCACTGGCAGGGAGCGGGTCTCCGGGAAGCCCCGCAGCCTCCCCGCCGGCAGCTCCGGTCCGACCCACAGCTCGTCGCGCAGCGATCGCCTCCTGCAAATGGCAATAGCTTTGCAGAACGCCGTCTTAATAAGTGCATCTCCCAGCCAGGGGTGAGGAGCAGCAGCTGAAGCGCCGGCGCAGATGTCAAGTCACAAATGAGACATCCTACTGCTTCATTTATTAGAGGGAATCAATTCGACTTTTCATATTCACTGGGAGTTTCAGGCAGAAAGGACCCCATCGTCAGCCAGCTCAGCCCCGCGCCTCCTCGTGTCGCAGCATCCCTACAAAACAAAGGGATTCCTATGCAAACCCATCAAGGAGAAGTATATGGAGGAGGCCGCGCATACCCTAGCCCAGTCCTCGGCGTAACTCAGGAACTAAAATACCCCTTCCAAATACAAGAATTTCTTCCCTGCAGTCAGAAGCTACTGGCACACACTCCTGGTTTACACTGCTTGTGGACATGGCCTTCGTCAGGACAAGCCAGAGCAGACCTGGTGCTTTGCACGGGGGAGCTTCCACTCTGCCCTTTGCACAAAGTTATAGGGCTGCACGTGTGCGCCTGTGGTTTAATCCTCTAAGAGCTGTAATTGTGACTGTACAAAAATATTACAGGGCACTAGAAGCAATTTAATGATAATAAAAATTAAAAAAAAAAGAAAAAACACACAGAGAGAAAATGAAGCAGCTGCCATCCTTGATTTTCAGGCTTCTTTATCATGTAAAAACCTCCTGTTCTTTTCCCAACAGACAATTAACATCTCTGCAATTGCCACAAAAGTGCAGCTCCACCGCCACGTGCAGGGCCGCGGGGGTCCCGCTGCCGGACCCGCGTCTGCTGGCTGGGGACAAGCCCGGATGGCACCGCGGGGCTCCCGGGGCACTGCAGGCTGCACTGCCTGCACACGGGGGCTAATGCCAGCGTCCCTGGCCAGCGCGGAGCTGACCTCGGAGCTGCTTTCCCTGGTAACGCGCATACACTCGCGCTCCTGCTTCAGCCGCTCGTGGGCTCCGAGCGTGAGGAAATCAGCCCATGGCAAGGCAAGGTGAAGAGGATCGGAACTTCCCATCCTCCTGCATGGACAGAGGACAACCCGGACATCAGGAAGCACCAGGAGACCTCCAAGCCCTCCTGCCTTTCCCTGCTGCCTTTCCTGCTGCCCCGGCAGAGCTGTCACTCGGAAGTGCACATAAAACACGACGCGCAATCACACGCATGTCTGTCTGTTAATTAACAAATAAATCAAGCCCGTCTTGCCAATTAAGAGAATGCAGCGAGTGCTGCACTCGTGGCAGGAAGCCTTTCTCCCCGTTCTGGCAGATTGATGGCGTTTGTCACCAGAGGCACATGCTGGTGCGGGAGCAGAAAGCAGAAAGCCCTGCGGCAAGACGGGTCTTTGCAACCCGGCCAGGAGCAGCCCAAGAGAGCTGCTGCCTGTACGCACAGAGCGGGAGCCCAGCTGACCCCAGAGCGCTTGCAGAAACCAGCCCGAAAAGCTCAGCGCGCTCCGTTGCCATCTCTTTTTGGGACATTTTGCCATGAGCCCAGGCATCTCCCCGAGGGAGCGGGATGATCCAGGCTGGCAGTAATGCTCCAGGGTGGGCATTGCGGCAGGCTGTGCCGCGGCCACCTCCGGAGCTCGCGGAAAGGTCGCGCTGCTGGAGCGAGCTTCCCATCTCGCACAGGGCGCTAGCCATTATGATGCTGTCATATCCTCTCCAAGACACTTGTAATGAGAAAGGGGAAGAGAGGGGAAGGAAAAACACAGAGCTAAATTAATTCTGATGACAAAGATAATAACAAGATCAGGAAATGGTGCAAAATGAATCCATTATAATTACGGTGTCAGCACCGCCAGCCCCCGGGTCTTCGCGCGGGGCTGCTGGCGGATGAGCGCGGAGCAGCGCGCGGTGCCGGGCACGCTCGCGGACGGGCTCTGCCGCAGTGCGGACGAAGGCTCGCGCGCTGCTCCCGAGCCTGGCGGGACGGCCGCTCCCGCCAGCACCAGCGGCCCCAGCAACTCGCACCGCAGGGGCTCCGGTCCCGGCCAGGCCCACGGCTCCCGAGCGCCTGGGCAAGGGATTTGCAGAACAGCCTAGAACGCACCAGCGCGCCTCGCCACTGCTACTTTTCAAGCGACTAATTGATAACATTTGGCAATCTTTCAACTCTTTTCAATCCCTTCAAACACTAACTAATTAATCTTCACAACCAGAGCTTGGCTGACTCTTGAGAGCGAGTGATTTACCCCGTTCACCTGACCCTTTGCTTTGCTCAGCTAGCTGCATTCAGAGCGGTTCCAGCAAATTGCTTTGCCCATCGCCATTGCTCGCTGGACTCGGTGCGCTCTCTGAGCCGAGCAGGAGCACTGGCTTTGCCCGTGCCGTTGGGTGCAAGACGCTACGGGGGCCGTGCCGTTGGGTCCACCAGCTGAGCGGCTCGCCGGCTGGGCAGCCAGAAGACGCAGAAATACCGAGGTGGCTGCAATGTCCCTGGCACAAGCAGGGACGGGAGGCACCACTCCCCGCCTAGGGGCCGGAGTGAACCGAAGCAAGGCGCTCGCACGGGGAGAGCGGAGCTGCTGCTGCCACTGGAAGCAAGCATGGGCTGCTCCTTTCCCTGCTCTGTACGCAGAGCGCTGCCCCATGAAGGAAGTGTGCCCGAGTCGCAGCAAGACCCTCAAAGGGGCCGAGGAGAGCTCCACGAGCCCCTTCTGCTCCTGCTGCTTGTCAGCGGCAGCCCATGGCGACACTGTTGTTATACATGGCCTCAAAGCCCGTTCAAGGCACTGGGAGATGAATTATGTTTCATTTATATCAAAGAAGCAATCTCAGAGCCCATTTGTGATCAAATTTGCTGTCAGAGAAACTTTGCTTTATCTCATTACATCTGATATCTCTTGGCTTCTTGTCCTTGAGACTATTAAAGTTTAATGTCAAATCCGAGATGAAATGGAAGCGGCGCCGAATGGCCGCGCCGGGCCCCGGGCGCGCCCCCTTCCATCCACCCGCGTTTGACAACTAATTACGACGGGGCAGCTGGCGAAGAGGAAGGCAGGGAGCAGCTCTTCCTCTGCCTCCGCGCTCACAGCAGAGCGCACTGCAGCGAGCTGCTGCGCGCAGGTGCCACTTTCCGGGGGCATGGAGCAGGCCCCGGTCCCCGCTGAGTCGCCATGGCCTTCCCGGAGCGGTAGACATCGGCAAGCGCGTTGCGGCTCAGAGCTCGGAATGCAGAGCGAGGCTGGAAGCTGGGCCGCCTGGAGGGGCGGCGTCCGTCCAGGGTTTAGGCTCGCCTCGAAGGTGCTTCCCGCAGGCGCGACGCACCGTTGACGGCAGGCGCAGCCGGCTCCCCGGGGCCTGCGCAGCGCTAGCGCGTGTCGCCTCCCCAGCGTGCCGCGCTGCCGGCTCGGCATCAAAGCTGGGCCTCCTTGGCTCTGCCACAACAGCGCTCGGGACTGGCCATCCCTGCGCTCGCAGCTCCCCAGGGATGGGGCGGGCAGGCTCGGCCGCTGCTGTCCCCACAGCTGCGGGAGACGGGCGCTCCAGCGGCGGACGCCCGCGGAGCAAAACGCCGCAGAAGAGGATCAGCGGGGAGCATCCCCGGCGCCCGCCGGCCTGGCGCAGGGCATCGGCCACGCGGCGCAGCGCTGCGGCCGGCAGCGAGCACTGCCGAGAGCCGGCGCTCCCTGCCAAGTCCGTTTCCTAGGAGAAGTCATTATCCGCCACAGGGAGGGAAAAAATAAAAGGGGAAGAAAACGAGGGGAAACTTTCTGACCGAGTCGGGAGCACAAGCCCCGTGCAACCTCAAAGGCCTTTGCAGAAGTGGGCGAGACGCACAAAGACGCGATGGGGTGAGCTCTCCAAACAGCCTGTGGTGCCCAGGTGCCCAACCTTGGCCTCTGCGCCGGGGCTCTTCAAAGGCGCGCGGGGCCGCGCAGGCACAGCGCCTGCCTCATTGCTCCAGTCTCAAGGAGTCCGTGCTTTTCTGATGCACAAAGAGAAGGTGATGAGGTGACCTCATCAAAGCCTTTAAATACCTGCACGGAGAACAAAAGAAATGGTAATAGAGGCCTCTGCAGTCCAACAACAAAGGTGGAAAGACTCGGCAGTGGAAGGCAGACGAATGCAGCGCGGGCGCGGAGGCAGGCTTTCCAGGCGGGTAATTAAACAGCAGTCCTTAGCCAAAGGATTCCCGCGGCCCAGAAAGGGGCAGCCCTAAGGGTGCTGCTGCAGGAAGCTCCCGGCTTTCAGCGGGCAGCAGGGCAGGGCCGTGGGTCTCGCCGGGGCTGCTGCTGCTACGCGCTGCCCAGCGCACGGGGGGATCCGCACCCCGGTACCAGCTGCGAGGGGTAAACGCGGCCTCCTTCTCCCTAGGCACCAAGCGGCTTTTGCAGGCACCGCTAAACCTTGGGCATCCGTAGCTGCTAAACACATCATCAGCCTCACTTAAAAGAACAAACAGCAGCCTTCATTAGGGGACCAAGGCTGGGGCCAGCGCTTTCATTTCTTGCTTTCCTGTTTTTAATGGGTTAGTTATGGCACTTTCAAAATGAATGAACTCGGAGCCCAAAACCCCCGGTTCAATTGTCAGTTATTGCTGGCAGTTTATCAGCATTAACTGATTAGGCTCAGGATGATGGATTCCCCTGCCCGAGACGGGTGCTAAGGAGAGGAAAAGGCTCCTTCCTCTCGCTTCCCCGCCACCAGGCAGTAATTGCTCTCTCTAATTCGCCCCAACCGCTCCCCCAGCCGCGCGCTGCAACCTCGAGCAGCCGCCGCCTCTGTTGTCATCCTCTCGCAATCATGGAGAAGAAATAATAACAAAATAAGATTCAAATGAGAAGGAAGCTCAGCCCCGGCAGAGCATAATTGATGATCATTACATTTCGGCATCCGAGCTCCTTTAATTTCATTGTTGCGGGGAGGCGAATTAGGAAATTAGGGCGGCCCAATTACCCGCGGTGCCTCCGCTCCGCGCGTCTCCCGCACGGTGCCGCGGCTCTGCCGGGGCCGGGCGGCTCCGCGCGCAGCCCGCGCGCTCGGCAGCGGGAGCCAGCCTCCGCTAGGGAGCGGAGCGAGCCGCGCAAGCGCGTCCCCTGCGGCGCTGCCGCTGGGCGCGCAGCATCGCGGCGCGCGCCTTGAGCCCGCCGTGCCACCCGCTGCTGGCGGCGGGCGCCTGCGCTCGCGCGTGCTCCCCAAAACCTGGCGCCAACCCTCCGGCTAGCTCGGAACACGGAGGTAGTGGCCGGGCCGCACGGAGCCCATCCTCGCAGGGGTCAGCGGTAGCTGCACCGCGAGGACCAGCACAACGGCTGTGTTGCTGCCGATGGGTTTCCTTGCGGAGCTGCCTCTTGCCCCCCACCCCCACCCCAGGGCTGGGCAGGAAAATAAAACCTTTTGCAAAATGTCACTCCAAGAAAAATACATGCCACCACCAGAGCCTCGCAAAATAAATAAATAAAAAGTGATAAATTCTGGCTGTCTTAAGAAGACAGACCAGTATTGCTTATCAGCCACGATTTGACCAGATAGCTGCTTCAGAAAACAGACACCGGTCTCTTTATAATAAATGGAAGCAATAAAGGCAGAGTGCCTCCCCAGCAGGATAATTAAGCCGCGCCTGGCGGCAGAGCGAGCGGCGCTGGTGCCCGGCAGCCCCCGGACACCGGCGCCAGCCCTGCACCCCACTGCAACCCGTGGGGTGCCCCACTCCGTCCCCATGTCCAAAACCTCCCGTGAGCTCCGGGGGCAAGAGCGCCTGGTGCAGAGTCCGTGGCGCTCGCTCCGCCCGCTCCGCAGCATCCCGCGCCCGTTTCCATGGGGACGAGGCAGCCGTCCACCAGCCTCTTCCCACTGCCACTGCCCGCACGGGAAGCGCGAGAGCCGCGTTTGCTGGCGGAGAGCCGGCGGCCGCGGGCGGCGCTCGAGCCGAGGCTCTGAGCAGCCCTGAGAAGCCTCCCGGCGCTCCTCTCGCACGAGGCCACCGGGCACAGGGGCCTCCGCTCCCTGCTCCTGTCCAATCCACGGCACGTGTGCCAGCCTGAGCGCTCGGCATCCCACAGTATTCCCACTCCTCTATGACTCCTGACTAAAAAGAGCTTCCATTTTGGATCCAGACTTTGTTTTAAATTAGGAGACATCCATTAATCCCCCTACACTCCGCCAGGCTTCATAATTTCCCTCACCTTCCTCTGCTGCTCCAGCACCAATCTTGTGGGAAACCATTACCGGGAAGACGCTTTGAAGTGCCAACTTTATTAAGATTGATTCCGCCTGCTCCTAGTTTTGACAAGTCCAAAGCAAACACACGGGGCCACAGGGAGATTTGGTAATAATTACCATCTTTAATTACTGCTAAAACATCAATTGCTCCTGTTCAATTAGTATCACAGATTCCGGCATGGCAAATTTTGTAGCACAAAATAAGCTGAAAATTGATTTCTGAACACTTACTGCAGATCCAAAATTGCTAACCCGATAAGGGGGCAAGAGAGGAACAAGCACACCGTCAGCGAGGAATTTTGTGCTGATGTAATTGCTTCGGTGGAAGATTAATAACTTGTATACTTACATCTTGTACATCAAGCAGGAGTTACTCATTAGGGGGAGCGCAAAGAAGGGGAGAGCGTGTTAACAAGGACGGAGGCAATTAGAGGAGGCATCGCAGCAGAAGCACTTGCAGCCCATTGACTGGCACGTGGCGGTGCCAGCTCGCCTGCCCGAGGAGCCTCGGGAAGGGAAGAGCCCCCGGCCTGGGGCGCTGCCCGTGCTGAGCGCAGCCACCGCGTGCAGGAGCTGCATCCACCTGGGCAGCATCCCCGGAAAACCAGCCGCGCCCGCCAGGATGGCGTTGCGATTCCAGCAGCCGCTGCGGAACGCCCCGCGTGCACGTGCCGGAGCACACCGGCCTTCGCACGTCTTAATGCCGAGAGGAGGAGGAGGGCGGCGGGGCTGGGGGAGACGGAGCGGGCGGGCTGCTCGCCAGGCGCCAGCCTGCACGGAGCCCGGCAAGGCACACGCAGGGAGCTAATTGGCGCGGCCACGGCCAGGAGCGTTTGCATAACCAAGCGGAGCAGGGACGTTTGGCTCGGGTGTTTTTTAGAAGGTTTATCTCTAATTTTATTTCGCTCCGGAAGGGCACGTCGCTCAAGGCGCGCTGGTCGTTTCCCGGAACGCTTCACTCGTGGCTGCGCGGAGCCGCGCTCCGGCCGCGGCGGCTCTCCTACCGGCGCCGAGTGCCGACGGCGGCTGAGCCAGGGAGCCCGCTGTTAACCTGGGGCCCCCACTTTGCCTTCTGCTGCTGTCATGCACAATGGCGAGCAGAAAATCTCCACCTTTTCATGTTGTACCTAGGGCTCCTCTTC
>VZSV01000348.1:297118-308555 GCA_013398735.1 Nothocercus julius
GGTGCGGCCGACGGCAGCTGGCGGGCGGCCCCTGCGCACCTGCTGGGCCCGGCCCGGCCCATGCCGGCCCCCCAACGCCACCGTGGCCTCCGGGTGTCCTCTGCCGCCGTGCGCGACTCGGGGCTCTGGTGGTGTCCGTGACAGCCGGAGTTACAGGCAGATATGGCAAAAATTAAAGAAACCAAAGGAACAACACACAGGATGAACTGATTATGAGGAAAGGGGCCATGGTATTCCAGTTAGTCAGAAATACTACGGCAATTTGGCGCAATGCTGCTAGATACTGTTGGTTTAAAATGGACCTTTTCGTTTCAAAGCTGTACGTAAAACCTGCAACAGAGAGAGAAGAGGCAGAGACGTGTTAAGGGGCAGCTCAGGAAGGCGATTCTGCCTCCGCAGCCCTTTACCAGCCCTCCGTGCCACCAGAGCCACAAGCTGTGCCGCCCCAGAATAGAACGGCAGGAGAATAGGGGAAGCGGCGCTGCCCCTGCGCGACTGCCGGCCACCGCAGACAGCCACGAGGGCAGCAGCTGCCAGGCGCTTCCCCGGCTCGTGCCAAGATTAGAGGCAGCTGACAGGGCAGGAGGGACAGCGAGGGCGCCGGGCACTCACCCCGGCCTTGCTACACGCCGGCCTGCTCCATGCCGAAGGGCACCTCCGGGTGCTTGTAGCTCAGCAGGACGTCTGTAATACACGTCGCCGGGTAGCACGACGTGCTGAGGTGTTGGCTGCCGTCGCCCAGGCCGGCGTGCTCTTGACCTTCCAAAGCGTCCGCGCACTCTGCGAGATGCAAAGAGAGTGTCAGTGCTTGCCCGCAGCACCGTGCAGAGGCGAAGCCCTGCAGGTGCCCGTGCCCCGCTCCCTACCCTCGCTGTCCCTGCCGCGCAGCTGCTGGCTGGCCATGAGGGACGACTGGCTGAGCACAGCGTCCGACATCCGAGCAGAGCTGAGCGCCTTGCCTGCCATGAGGCTCATTCCAGGCAAGTTGTCCAGCTGCACCTGCGGAGACAAGGCAAGTGGAAGGGGGCTGGCAGGGGAGCTCCCACGAGCTCTCTGCGGCTCTGTGGGGGGCACTAGCTAGTATCACCACCAAGGCTCCCTCAGGGGCAGCTTTTCAGGGGCACCACTACGGCCTTGGCAGGTGAGGACACACGGGACGAGCTGAGAGCCTGCCCGGCCTGCGTCTCACTAAGGAGGGCAGAGCCCCTCTCCTCAAGGCACTAGGGAACCATAGCAAAGAGCACGTGGATACCTGGGCACGGCTCTTTGCGGCGGGAGCCATGAGCAAACTGGCCGTACCGAGCATGGTGCCCCGTGTGTACTGCCTGCAGGCACGGCCAACACAAAGCTGCCCCACGCCAGGCACCCCTGCACGGCTACACTGCACCCTGCCTGCCAGGGGCTCCTCAAACCTACATAGGCGTCATCGCTGTTCTGGATGGTGTGATGTCTCTGCAGGGTCCGGGGCCGTGGGTGCTCGCTGGCTGCAGGTCGCGCCGGGTAGCCCAGCCCGTTGTGGTCGGGCACCTGCATCGCTTGCCCCGGGGAGCTCCTGTCCATGCAGTTGGCCACGATGGATTCTTTGAAATTGGACAAGAGAGACAAGTGACAGATTAGCGGAAAGCAGCTGCAGCTCATCTCACACCGCCAAACTGCGGGGGCTCCCAGGGCTGCACGGCGCTGGCCCTCCTGGCTGCCGCCCCACGCCAGAGCCCCGCGGGCCAGGGACAAGTCCCTTGCCGCCGCCCTCTGCCCGCAGAGCCCGCGCGGCCCCAGGAGGAGGCGGAGGTGGAGGTGTGGGGCCGCCGCTCCAGGGCCGCCAGGCGCCTGCCGGCCCCCAGCCCTGCGGCGGGAGCTGCCGGGGCGAGCGCTTCTCTGCCCACGCCCGCCGCCACCCGGCTGCACGGTACACGAGTGCGCTGCCTGGCAAAGTCCAGCCGCACCGCAGGCTCCCGGGGCCGGGGGTAAAGGCTATGTTGCTATCAAGCGAAACCCAGCGTCATCGAGGACACAATGTTTTGGATAAAGTACTGAGCTACGGAGGAGTGTATCATCCTTTGGGTGCACGTCAGCAGCTCTTGCCACGAGGAGCTCGGCGGAGCGCGGCCACGCGGCCCCCGGCACTCCCTGCGGAGTCACCCAGGAGCGGCCGCGCTGCAGCTGGATCCCCAGCCCCGCACCCGCCTCTTGTCTTGGGCCTTGGGCACTGGGGAGGCACTTCCCAGCGGTGCCAGCCGCTGCCTGCCTGCGGCTGAGGACTGCGAGCGCTCTCCAGGGAGTCGCCTCTCCAAAAGCCCCGACAACTTTGCAGCCAGAGCTACGATCTGAGCAAGATCTGCAAGGCAAGCAACCGTCCTCAGCACATCAGCTCACATGGCCATCCCTATAGGAACGTTCCACCCTCTGCACAGATACTGCGGCATTGCAAGAAGCGCTTTGGGAGCAAACCAGAGACACAGCTGGCCTTTCCCTTGCTTTGCACAACCGCAAGGTTAAGTTCGGTTAAATCTCAGCTTTCCTGGAAAAAGCAAGAAACAAAACACAAGGCACGCTGGAAAACAGTGTCGAAGAGAAGGGGGAAGTGCCACCCACACACCGCTCGGGCTGCCCCGCCAGCTGCGCTCGCGGTCTCTGCGTGGGCTCACGCGGAGCCGCAGGACAGGGTGCGACAACAAGCTCGCCGCAGAGCCAGCGGCGGCCCGCGGTCACAGCGGACAGGGGCCGGGGGATGAAGCGCTCGGAGTCATGAGGTGCCACGCAGCTCCCAAGGTGGGGACGCCCCGCAGAGCCCCGCGGCCGCCCGCGCTGCTCCCGGCCACAGCCGCAGCCTGTGGCGGGCGAGGGAGCAGGCGGGGAAGCGCCGCGCGTCTTGGCCCTTACAGCCGCTCCGGGGGTGCCCGTGCTCAGCACTCTGGAGATTGTGCGCTTGGGGCATGCTACAGGCAACGGAACGTGGCACTCCCACAGTAGCACAACTCCCCGCGAGCTTTCACGGGACTGAACTGCGGATCAGGGGAGCTGGGCTGCGGGGATGTGCAGCCCCTTCGGGACTGAAACGGTGCAGGCCATGCTCCAACTGGGTTATTAAAAGCAGGAGGAAAGTCTGGCCAGTTGCACGTCCGGACATAGCTCACTACAGGAGCCCTCCAAAGAGCCCCTGTCAGGAGGCCTTGCACAACTCTATTTGTAAACATTTACTTGCTTTTACTCATTTACAAAGTCTTGCAGTCTAAAGTCCTCCACCCTTGTGTAACTCGTTCTAGCCCCCTCAGTGCCCAGGCAGAAATCTGCCTTCTGACTTCATTAAATCTTGGCATTTCACATGGAGCTTGTCCAGCTGTGCCTCCCGCATTATGCCAGCAACTTGCCGTTCAGCGGAAAGGGAGCTCCAGAGCTCACAGATGTTGCTTAACCCGGCGCAATTTTCCCCTCCTGTGCCCCAAGCACAGCAGGGAACTTGAGGTCAGACTCCGAGAACACCTCAGTAATGCAACGCTCGGCAGCGCTTCCCAACAGCCTCGGCCTTATGCGGCTGGGTGACTCGGGGCGCCGAGGCCGGGCCGCTGCCGTGCCCCCGAGCAGCTCTGCCCAGCACCGCCCGTCCCCAGGAAGGCTGCGGGACTCAGCCGCGAAGGCCTGAGCTGCCAGCACGCGTGGGCTCGGCCGCGGGGGACGGAGCGGCGCGCCGCAGCTGCGGGAGGCTGCTGCCTCAGCTCTTTGCGGCGCATCGCACGCGGGCGGGCGACGTCACCGGGTTGGGGACCGGTGGCTCACAGCACCTCTGCGTCGCGCGCCTCCTCTCCCTGCTGCTCGCCATGCGCGCAGCCAGCCCCGCGCGCGCCGCAGCGGCGGCGGTAGCCCCGCGCCTTACCTCTGCTGGGCACTTTAGTGCGAGCGAAGGCAGCCGCGGGCTGCTGTCTGTACGGGTGCGCCGCCAGCTCCTGCGCGTGACCCGCAGCTCCCAGCAAAGAGTCTGCGTCCCCGGGGCCTGCTGCGCTTACGAGCAGAGGGGCATCGTGGCAAGCTTTGGTCAAAGTGTGTGAATTCTTGCTGTCTGGAAAGCTGTCCCGGGCGCCCTCGCACGCACAGTCCTCCTCCATGCTCTCCGAGTGGAACAGGGCTGGCTGGTGTGCGTACCCGTGCGGCGGCACCGGCGTGGGCACCTGCTGGATACATTCGTGCGCCCTGATTTTGAGGAGATGCTGGGGGCTGCTTTGGGGATGGTACGTGTCAGCGCTCGGGTAAGGCAAAGGTAACGACTGGCGCTCCGAGAGGCTCTGTCCCAAGCTGGCGCCCATGTTCCCAGCGTCCCCTTGACTCATCTGCCTGAACAGCTCTTGAAACTCTTGCTGCTGCTGCTGCTGGCGCCGCTTGATGAGCTGTGCAAATTCCGCTTGGGGCAGCCGCATGTCCGTGTGCCCTGTGAGCGAGTGCCGGGGCGAGAGCAGTCCCTGCAGGATGTGCGGTACCTGCTGGTGGCGGCTGTAGTCGGGAGGCGTCGGGGACAGCAGTGCCTGCTGCAGGGCCGACGCCGTGTAGTGCTGCTGCTGCGGCGGCTGCGCGCTCTGAGGGAACGCGGGATACTGCTCGAGCTGCGGCACCTTGAGGGCCGCCTGCGCCACGGGGAAGCCAACTCCTGCCGCTGCGCCGTAGCTGCCGGGGGAGCCGCGAGGCTGCTCTGGGAACACGTGGGCATGTAAGTGCACCTGGTCGTAGCTAGCGGGGGGATACCTGTTCCCACTGAGGCTGCGGAGAACAGAGAGACGCGTGACTGTGCCGCAACGCTGCAGCCAGGGGCAGGGCTCCCCTGCGCCGTGCCCTGCACCGCCGCGCGGCAGCCATGGCCTGGCTGCCCGAGGAGCTGCAGGCTGGGACACGAGCCGTGAGGGAGCTGGGGCAGCAACTCCAGCGCGAGCTGCCCGAGGGGCGGCCGGAGCGGTGCAGTGGCGCAGCACTGGCGCCTCACGGGCACGACAGCGCAGGGAAGCAGCTGCCGCGGCGGCACAGAGGCAGCCCTCTGCTTCGGAGGCGCTTGCCGCCTGGCGAGGGGGAGCCTGGCGCGAGGCAGGGCTGCCACGAGGCTCCCGAGAGGATGCCACCCTGAGCCACGCGCCTCCACAGCCGTGAAGGCTGCCAAGCCGCCGCTCGGACTCGGAAGCACGGCCAGGGGCGACAGGCTGATGGCTCCCGGCAGCGGGAGCGCGGGCCGGGCGGCTGCGGCGCACGCGGCTCTCTACCCCGCGCCCACAGGCAGCCGGGGCTGCTGCCCTTACCTGTGCGACTCGGCGCTGTCAGCGCTGAGCTGCTTGGACAGCTGCCTGTGGCTGTACGTGAGGGAGGCCATGAGGCTGGCGCGGTGCTGCATCTGCACGTGGTTGGCGCCCGGGCTCACGGACAGGCCCCGCGAGTGGGAGGCCATGCCCTGGCCGGCCACAGGCGCCCCCGGCAGCAGGTTGCTGCTGACCATGTCGCCGGGCTCCTGCACTTGGATGGTGACTGGCTGAGGCTGCGACTGCTGCTGCAGGCCCAGGCACGTCAGCCCCATGGCGGGCGGAGGGGAGCGGTTACCAGGCTGCGGAAAGATGGCGCCGTGGGACGGCATCCCTTGGAACTGGGGCTGCGAGGCCGCACCTGCGAGCAACAGAGGCTCTGAGCGCCCGCGCCGACGCTCGGAGCGAGCCCTGCCCGTCCGGGAGCCGCGCCTGGCGCTGCGGGTGCCAGGGCATTTCCGCGGGTGGCGGGAAGAGCTACTCCCAACTGCTCCTCCGTGCTGCCTCAGCGCGCAAAGGTCGCAGCTGGAGCTCCTTCCCGGAGAAGAGAAACAAAGCCGAGTTTACAGCAATTTGCATAAATCCGAGAACATCAGCCCTTCCTCCCCACCCCCAGGAGCGATAAGCGGGGATCTCATGACACGAAATGTAACAACACATTCCAGCTGGCAGGTCCTGGCGAGCTCTCGATAACACCAGCTCTTGTTGCCAGATGGAGGATCCTCGGCATCATCAGCAAGCCACACAAGGAGCCCGACGTAGGGGAAGAAAGGAAAGCCCCCAATGCCCCGCAGTGCTTTGCCTGGAGCTCTGGGGAGGGCGCGCGGCTGTGGCGAGCGGCTCCGCGAGCTCCCGCCGCTCACCGTGGGGCTGCAGCACGCTGCTGCTCCCGGGAGGTGGGCTGCTGTTCGGCTGCCTGAAGAGGTGGTTACTGGGGTGGCTGGGCGGCGGGCTGGAGGGCTGGATCCGTAACCTGCGCGGGGAAGCAAGCACCTCTCACCACGCGTGCTCCGCGTTACGATGCCTTTTCGGCTACCGGAGTGGAAGCCGAATGCTGCCTCTGTTGTCTTCCAGAAACAGCCCTTATTTAGGGCCCTAAGCTTTCGCCAGCGTGGTTTCCATTCTGAGGCCCACATAAACTTCCTTAGGTCATGCAGGGAGCAAGTATGCCCCAGCGGGCAGAGGGAAACCCTGGCACAAGGACACCACCAGCTCTCGTGGCAAAACCCGCCTTTCCCCGTCGCAGCAGTCTCGCTGGCCTCAGCTGCGAGGCCAGGGTGCTGAGGACAAGGAGTGCTACCCAGGAAAGCCTGAGGAGGAGCTTCGAGAAGCCTGCAACAGCTCCCAGCAGAAGACAGCAGGGAAGCTCACGTACCGAGGCTAACGTTTTCCATCTGGGCAAAAGGCAAAGACTCTCAATTATCTTATCTCACTTATTTTTGTTGCCTTCGAAGCACATTTCTGCTACTTTCAAAAATCCCTTGGACAGAGTCCAGCAGAAAGGCTGGCCCAACCAAAGGCACATGCCCCTGGGAACTGGCGCAGTCATTCTCCCAGACCTTCTGCTCTTCACCAAGCTTAAGTAAGAGAAAAACCCCTTCCCCAGAGCTGTGCCGAAACAGCTTCTTTACCTCTGCAGCTGGTGAGTGAGCAGAGCTGGCTGGTTTTCGCACGGAGCTTGCAAAGGTGGAGATGGCTGAGGCGGCCGGATACAGTCCTGAGCCAGGTAGCAGAAAAGAGAAGTATCTGTGACCAATAATGCTCAACCAGTAAGCTTAGAATAAAGAAGTTACACGGGATGAAGCAGGATATATCCCAATTCTGCAGACATTCAGTCCTGACTGCAGCTCTTGCTGTCACAGCAGCCGTGCAAACATGCACTGCCTCCAGCTCCAATACCTGAATCTGCTGATGAAGAATCTGATGGTGCTGCTCTTGCTGGTACAACATGTGCTGCTGCTGCGTCTTCTCTAGCGTCCTCTCATCCATGTGCCCACCGTACATCTTCTGCAGCTGCTCACACTCCTGCGAGGAAGCAAGCAGCACACCCTTGAGGTGACCCTTTGGTGCACAGCAGGCTCGCTGTGCCAAAAGGCACGAGTCTCTCAGCTGTCTGACAGAGGCAGCGAGAAAACCTAATCCATTTAATTTGGGGAAGTCAGGTGTTTAATAACAAGGCTAAGCTCAATTCTTACACAACAGGACAGAAACGTACGTGTGAGATACCACACTGGTACCATGTCATTCCCTCAGAATGGAAGCACAAAGCTCTAACCGCAGTAACTTCTGGGTGAAAAGAGCATCTCCTACTTCCCCTGGGTTGCAAGGTGAAAGTCCTCCCCAGGGGACAGATGCAGCTCAAGTCAGCACTAAGACCTGCCCTGGCTGCCTGGGAAATAGCTCGCAGCCTACTCCAAAACACAGCAATAAAGGAGGCCCCTTTGCGGGAATGTCTGGAGCAGCTGGAGCACTCGGCGGCCACCGGAGCCGCGCGGGACGGCGGGTGCGCTCCACCAGCGGCTCGGCAGCCCCCGCGAGCGGCCGCGGGGCCTGCAGGGCGCCCCGCAGGGCTGCCACAGGCACGCAGCAGGAGAGCAGCTCCTCAGCTGCAAGGCCACCCACGCACCCCTGCCACGAGGCACATCAGGGGCCAAGATTTCCCCCTTTGCTCCCTAAAGTGGTAAGTGGGAGGCAACAGAAAGCCCTCGCAAAGGCTCTTGCAATGCCTTTCTTACCTGTTGAAGCTGTTTGATGCTACTGTTATTGCCCATCTTCTCCAGGTGGGCTTTGAAAGCCTGGATGCTGGCAGCACCATCAGAAAAACGGCGAACGGGGGAGAAGCGCTCCGTAGGGAGGTGCAGGGTATTTGAGTCCTTGTAAATAGAACTGAACACATGCGGAGGCAGGTTAGCGATGGCAGCCGGGAACCGAGCTCCGCTACAGAGACGCTTTTCCTTTATGGCGGCCACGCCAAGGTCTCCCTGCCCGCTCACCCAGAGGACACCTAGGACTAAAGCGCCATCCCCACCACCACGAATGGAAAACAGAAGTATCAAGCAGCCTTCGTGCCTGCACAGATAAACACCTTTATAGGCTGGAGAGGATTCCACAGCAAACCAGATTAGCGACGAGCAACGGCTTGTCTATCCCAAGGCACCCATCCCTCGGATGGAAAAGGCCTGGAGAAACCGCTCAGCACTGTCAAAATGTAGATTCGCTAAGGCACTCCCTGAGCCTTTTAGCTCACAAATGCCCTGACTGCTCCAACGCGCTCTCCATTTAGAGAAACCCTGCTGCCCTCGACCCTGCCTTGCTGCTGCTGAATCCCTAACAGCCCCTCACCAATCCCTGACTCTCTCCCAGAAGTTCGTGTTTGGAGAGCAGAAGCTCAGAGGGTGTTCCTTCACTTTAACAGCCAAAACGCGCATTGCCTTTTTTTTACAGAGGTGCCTTCCGTGATCAGGGCTCCCTGTTAGGGCATCCAAGCAGCAAGCTCCTTTCTGCCTCCGAGGTGCATTCTGCATGAGCAAGGCTAGCCTTCCCTACACGTGCAAATAAGTGTGCCTTGACACAAACAGTGCCAAGTTTCTCTCTCCACCCTAATGGTTTCTGGGCAAATCCAATCTAGGAGACACAACCATGAGTACGGGACGCAACAGTGGCCCTCTGAGAGCAGCTCAGGGAGCGCAGGTTTGTGCGGAGCCCCGGCCACGCTGGCAGCAGCCCCTGGCTGCGCGCTGGTGCCCCGCGGCGGGCAGAGCAGTGCCGCAGCGCTGCGCAGGACAGCTCTTCGCTGCAGCCTCTTCCGAGAGGTACGGCAAGCTCTCCCTTATCAGAAGGCGAGTGACGCTGGAACGTTTCCAGGGTGTTGGCGCTGCTTACCACCTCCGAGCCTGGCTGACCAGAGTGCACTGCAGCGTCTGCAGATCACATGCAACTGTCTTCTGAGGACAGAGCCACGGCCTTTCGATACAGTCCCATCCATCTCCCCGACCCACCTGATGTGTTGTCTCATGGACAGGGGGCAGATGCTAGTGAGACCATTTACGCTGCGGTTCCCGACGCCTCCCAGGCAGACCGATGGTGCCTGCTGCACCTGCAGCACACTCTCTGCTACGTGATCGTAAGCAGACGGGCTAAGTCTACAAGGTGGCTTAACAACTGCTTGGTGCCGGAGTAAAACCCACGAGCCTGTTCCACAGGCAAGCTCTCTCTAAGCGATGCCGCCGGACCGCTGGTGGTTTGTGCAGCCCGGGCCTCGGACATAACTGGGGGCGGCGTCCGGGCCACGCTCGGGAAGGGCTTCCGCACCTGCCGGGCCGAGGGCAAGAGGCCGCCTCGGGGCACGCTGCGGCGCGGGGCGCGCACCGAGCAGACGCCACCCTGGCCGTGAGACAGCAAAGCAGCCGCAGCGCTCCAAGGCCGAGAGGCAGAGATCGCCCCAACGGATTTACAGGCTTAAGCGCGTTTTAACAGTCTGGGAACAAAAACGACTCCTGCAATGCACGAGGAACCCAGCTTACCTTTACTAGATGAAGCCATCCTTAAAGTAGGATACAGCATTCCTGGTTACTTTTCAAGCTGTACTTTTAGGGCTATCGAGCTTTTGCTGTGACTTTAGAAATCTCTCTCCCTTCCTGCTCTTCCCATCCCCCAAGTATCTCCCCGCGGGAGTAACTTCAGGGTACAGAGGTGCTTATCTTGGCTCTTCCAGAGTTCCAGCGTGGCACTAACACTGTCTCGGTCTGCTCAGAGTTCACCTGTCTCTGCTGATTACATCAGTGCTCAGCTCAGCAGGTATCTGGCTACAATAAAAAGCGCTGTGTCAAGCTTGCCAGCGTGAGCCGGCTGGGGGACTTCACAGGAACACAACCCTAGCCTTTCCCAAGAGGCGAGAGCAGCGAGCAGCAAACGCTGCAGTTTGCAGCTGCTTTGCACCCTCAGCGCTGAGGGCTTGAGGGCAGTTTTTAGGCTCTCCCTGTGGCATTAGCATCTCCGGTTTGCTGCTCTGCCAGGCTCTCTGTGAGAGGAACAGCTCTCTCCACCCACGCTCCCCACGCACACCCGTTGAATGCATTTTGGTCCAATGTGCAGCAGTTGCCCCAGGCCCAGACGTGGTGGCATTTCTTCCCACCCCACATTGTTCCCTTTAGGGGGGCAGATGGGCAACTAAATGACTCTTGAGGAGTTTTGCAAGGAGACTTTGCAGTCAGAACACACAACTCTGGTGCAGAATAGTGAGGATTTTAAACTCTGGCATAGGAAACTCTGTGTGAGGTCCTTCCCCTGCATCTGAATCCAAGGCGTGCTATAGAAAATCTGCTATTTTCTACAGGATTCACACCTGTAAAAACAGTAAAGAGGTTTCCTCTACATTGAATAGCTTCTTCCCCACCCCTGAACAATGGCAGCCATTCTGGCAAATCACCCACAGAACCCTTCAGTCCCCAAAAGGAGGACTGAAGGAGAAGAGCCAGCTGATTCTCGCCCCTGTACCACTTTCTGGGCATCAGCCCAGCAATCCAGCATCCCCAGCACAGGCAGAGAGCCTCTGCTCTGCAGGTCTGCTCGTCACGCTCCTGCCTCCTCCTCCTCTCCCCTCCCTGCCAAGCGGGATGTCCTCAGTGCTCCGCTGCAGCCGGCATCCGAGCAGGTTTCGTGGCGCAAAGCTGCCCGAGCGGCCGGTGCCATTACTCACCGGTGCTGATCGGGTACCAGGTGCGGAGCCCAGGCCCGGGGTCGGAAGGACTGCTGTCCTAGCTGCCTCTGCAAGTCTGGAGGGATTTCAGCTGTAGGGTTGGTCAGTGCCAGAGTGTGTCTTTTTGACCTATTTGCCAAGTATCTGCAACAAGCAGGAGCACATTTTATAAGAGACTGATGGGGGCACTCCAAAACCAGGGAGCGTTAGGTAACCCGCAGTAAGGGCGGAGGAAGGATGCCTGCTGCGGCGCTCCAAGACACCTAGGCAAAGCGAGACCACGCTTTGGCGCCTGCAGCGCTTCGGGCACGCCGGGCGTTTTAGCTGCCTGCCTGCCAATGCCAGCCTCGGGAAGAAAAGATTCCCGCCTCTCCAGAGGAGCAGGCCGCACGCGCCGCTAGCACCCCGACGCGGCCGGCTGCTCTGCGCGCGGCAGGGCGCGGGCGGCTTCAGCGAGCCTCGGCGGGGG
>VZSV01000348.1:308938-339271 GCA_013398735.1 Nothocercus julius
GCCCTGAATCCCTAGCTATGCCGGCTACAGCGGCGCTCGCGTCATCCCGGTGGAAAGGGCAGGATAACCGGGGAGGGTCTACGCGGGGTGCCCTGGCCGCGACAAGTGCTGCGGCCAGCGCCTGGCCCGCTCAGGGACAGGTAGGAGAGATGCTACTCATGGCCCGGGGCAGCCTATTTCCACTCCTGGAACCAGCAGCAGAATGGCAGCTCCGGCCAGTTACAGAAGCTCCCTTGGCCAGCGAGAACCAGGAATACTAGTGGGAATTTTCACCTTTGGATTTTTGGGATGGCTCTCTGCAATGCAGCTTCTAAGTTGCGCAGAAGAACAGCAATTAATAAAGTGGGGGCCTCCTGCAAAGGCAGCCTTTCTTCACTAGCTACCGCAGGCACTTAAGCAGAAAGCAGCAAGTTAACAGAATGGCGGGTACTTAGTGCTGGGTAACCTGCCAAAGCCTGGGCCATTAGCTGTTTAAGAACCATTTGATGGAGACAGAGAAAGTTTCCCAAAGAGCTTTACACTTGCGGTTTGCTAAGATGATTTTATTTCAGACCTCTAGGGAACAATCAAATCATGAGCTCTAACAGCATTTTGGGCAGAAGAAACTTTTCCAAAGCTCAAAGGAGATGTGACTGTTCCCTGGAGCACAGAAAAGAAGAGGCACTATTTTCAAGGTCAAATTAAGCAGGACAAGAATGGCTCAGCGGTGGCTGCCTAAAGAGTGTTCAGGGCACTGTTCTGAGTAGCTAAATATTTGCATCTGGCCCTTATGTTAATACTATTTGCCCTTCTCCTTTGATGACTAGTGGCACGTTGCAACACAAGGGGTGGAGAGCAAGTTCACTCACTACATGGACAGGGTTTTTGCTGGGCCTCTGGTGGAAGGAGAACACAAGGTATTAAGAGAAGACTAAGGCTGGCGCCACCGAGAGTGCCTAAGCGACCTACGAGCCCAGGAAATCCTGCCTTGCAGCAGCTTCCAGCCGTTTGCACGGCTTACACCCCGTGATGCGCTGCACACGCGCTTTGAGATCTTCCCAGCTGAGCCTCACAGATTCAATGGAAAAGAAGCTGTAGAATGGGAAAAGGGAGAGTCTGGCCAGGGAAGATGCCCACAGGCCTCCCTGCCAAGTCTTAGGAAGATTTATCTGATGTGCACGGTCAGAAAGACTGTAACTGTGTCTCCTGTCTGAGGGGTTGCCAGTAGAGAGTACAGGCCTGAAATTACAACTTCTAATACGCACCTGGGCAGCAGAGCCTGGTACAGCTGACAGCATAGGACCGTGTGTGGTGGTGAGCCCTGCTAGGGTGCACAGTCAGAGAAGGGCAGCTTCGCAGCAGCCACCGAACAGAGCGCGCAGCTCAGCGTGTGCGGGTACGGCCGTGCTCTTCCCCGCCTCGCGGCTGTGCCTTGCCTTCGGCTCCTTCAGCACGCTGCCTTGTGGCACGGGCACCTTCTCACTCTAGTGCCTCACCAGGTAAGCAGCAGCTTGGCAAGCTGGAGAGTACTGTGCGAGCGAGCACAAGGATGAGGGCCACAGAAAGAGCAGAGTACTGGGCTACGCGGAAAACCTAGGATGGGTTCTGCTGAAGGGATGACTGGAGTCAAAGTGAATTCTCCCTGGCACCAGCAGGGACTTTTTTTCTAAGCTCAAGCAGGCAACAGGATCATCAACACACTCTGCACAGCCCATCACTGCGCACACCGCACTGTTCAAAATGCCCCTGTGCTCTGAAACACCGAGCTGAGAAGAGCACACAAAGCCTCGGGACCACCAGCTCCAGCTGCCTCCCAAGCACCCCTCTTCCAAGGCCTTCTCCCTGACGCGATCCTTGAGGAGAGGCTACCTAACTCGAGGTGCTGCTCCTGAGAGCTGGGGGGAAATCCTGGCAACCCAGGAAGTCTGAGGTAGGAAACAGGAATACTCTATAGTCATACCCACCACATGTAGTGCACCAGCTGGTTAGCAGGGAAGCAACTACGCAGAAGCTACTAAGAGACAGTTAGCAACATTGTTAGTCTTTCCAGGCTCTGAGGAAGCAGAAGCCTCCTTTACGGGCTTCCCGGGATCTATCTGAAGCCGACAGAGAGAAGGCTCCAGCCTCATAACTAATAACCCTTCCCTTAGTAGGGCTGACCTCTCTAAGGCCTACAGCTAAAATCAGAACCCTCTGAGCCTAGAGCAACCCAGACTTCAACCAAGCTCACTTTGTTTACGGCATCAGAGTTGGATGTTTACTGCATGTCTTCATACAAAAGCTGCATTTACACCCAAGGCTGCAGGTGTGATCTTCCTACCTCCGTCACTCTGCAGCAAGGGGCGAATCACTTAGCACCCATTTTGCAGGTTAGTTTGGATTACATGCTGCTGCACACTAAGCAAAGGAAACGAGCAGTTTCAGAGGTTCTGGACAATGTAGCGCTCCAGTGGCTTACAGAAGTCGAGCACAAGCCCAGCTTCATGAGCACCTGTCGGTGTCAGAGGAGTACCTGCCTACAGCAATCCGCACCCGCAAGACCCAAAGGAATGCTGAGCCCTCACTGTAATCAACACTGTCACCTCCTGCTTCCATTCAGCTGCGCATCACTCACCACAGGGTGAGCCTCGTGGAGGGTACTAAGGGCAAACGCGAACAGACTGGAGGTTACCTCTGCACAGCTTCCTGGTCCGGCTCCCCATCAGAGCTCTCCTCATCCACAGGAGTGACCGCCGGCACAGCCTGCAGAGAGAAGCGAAGCCGTGGGCTCCAGAAGGCAGCTGAACGGCAGCCCATCCGCGCTGCGGACCCCTGCCTTCCTCCCGCAGGCTTTGCCAGGGATATGCACCAGCTCCTCCGTGGCACTGAGGCCACGTGCCCAAGAAACCCTCCTGACCTTTACCTCCTGCACAAGACTGCTTCCTCTTTTAGTCCCACCAGGAAAATTCTTTAACATACAAACACCAAGGATGAAAGAATCTGCATTAAAGCCCAGGACAGATGCTTTAGTTTTCTCTGTGTGATCAGCAAAAGAGAAGGAGAGCAAGGGCAAGCACGAGTTCCCAAGGAGCGTGTCAACGGCCAAGTGCTCGCAGCGAGGCGCCGGGACCGGGAGAGCGCGAGGGCGCTGCCACTAGAGGACGGAGCGGGCCGCCGCATCGCAGGGAGGCCGGCCCGGCCCTGAAGAGCGCGTGGAGCCTGCTACTACTCTGCCTCCCAAGGCAGACATTTCGAAGCACGCCACCAACTCTCTTCTGCGCTTTCGCTACTTACTGGCGTCATCGTGACGAGCGGAGAGGGGCCTCGGGGCCGCTTCAGCAGTTGCTGTGCGTGCAGCTGGATGTTCGCGCCGCCGTCCGATGCCCTGCGCCCCAGAGGGCCCATGCCGTTCAGCAGCTGCAGCGTGGGGGGCTGCAGCAGGGACTGCTCCTGCGAGGGACACACAGGGCTCTGAGCAACCCCGGACGAGCTCCCTACCGCTCCGGCCACAGCTAAGGCACGAGCAAGCTCTAGTAACCAGGCACACTGCGCCCGCAGCTCCCAAGCCCGACAGCTCGGCCCTATCTAACCCAGCCTGTGCACAAGGGCCCTTTTGCAGCATTCTTTTACTCATGATTTTTTAAGAAGTAATCAGCTAGAATCACACCTAAAGAGACAGCAAGACGGTAAATCTTAAACCTGAGAAGCTGGCAGAACATACGCAAGAGCATATGAAACTGCCCACCGCGGCCTCCAGAGCGCAGGGTGCAACAGGCAGCGCCCGCGTCCCTGGTACCTTGTACTCCAGCTGCCCCGTGGGCTGCAGGTTCTGCCTCGGCAGCACGTTGTGCATGAAGTTCACGTTGGGGGTCACCTGCAGGAACGGAGCCTGAGGAGCGACGCGTGGGAAGCCAGGCAGGAGTTTCTGCAGATCTTCCATCACTTCCGTCCTGTGCAATCACATGCAGACAAGCGACTTAGCAAGGATGCGAAAAGAAAAAGCCATGGGCTCAGTGCACTCAACTTCCCCTCACTAACAGGCTTCTTGCGGCTCCAGAAAACGGTCACAGAGAGTAGCCAGGCCATTCTTCCATTCCCATTTGTCCCTCTTTTTCCCCAAATTCCCATTGACCAGCATCAGGCCTTTCCGTTACCCTTGATTACACTTCACATCACAAAGCCTTTAGCTAAGAGCGCAGTACTAACCGAGGATCAGCTACTCCAACTGTGTGCCTTCTCATGGAGAGGTAACGCACGAGAGCTTCAGGGGACGGTTCTTCTCCTTCGTCACTGTCCAAGTTCATCGTTCCATCGGGCTGGGTGTGAGCAATATTGGAGAAGTTGAAATACCACGTGAGGATCCCAAAGGCTTCCCCGCAAGGCCAGGGAAGGAACTGCTCGCAAGGCTCGTGAAGGGAAGCGCCTCACCTCCACTATCTGATTTTCAGGGTTGATGAGCTGGACTTGCGGCACGTTGATGTTCAAGGTATTGCCTGCCTGTTCTGTCTGCTGAGCAGAGGGACCAAGGGGCCAAGTTAGCGCATCTCACAGCCCCCTCCCAAAGGCTGCTGGATTAGCAGTAGCGCACAAGCAGAACCCACTTGGGCGTGGGGAAGGAACCCCGAGGCCAGTCAGGATGTCTTTATTCCTAATTCTCAAAGGACCTTTGATTCTCAAGATCCTTTGAGAATTAGGAATACAGACATCTCCCATCCGGTCAGATGGCCTCAGCATCTCTTCTGCTGGGCACTGGCTGCCTTTCCAGGGCTGGCAGAACATTGCACCGGCGGGATCTACCTGGATGTTAGCTGAGGTGGGGAAGGTCATGGTCCGGGGCATACTTGGAGACGTTGCGATGCGCAGGTTCTTGTGTCTCTTCAGACGGTCACAGAGCAAGCTGTATATTGCACTGTAGTGATCGTAAGCATCTGCTCTTAAGGACTGCAAGGGAAAAGGGCACAGGCGGTTGGACGCTTCTGCCAAGCAGTATCGCAAGCCCTGTACTCGGCTGCAGTCACTCAGGGCGCAGAGGTGGGAGGCGACAGACATGCACATTTGGTCACTAACGGGAAGAGAGAGCCTGGGAGCAGGGGCTGTGGCATTACCTGAACTGTGCGCTCCTTGTCCAGCCCCATGTCCGCCATGGCCAGCAGCACGTCCTGGTTCAGCGGCTCCATCTGCCTCTCGGTCTTCAGCTGCTGACACTCTGCTATGAGCTGCAGGAACACAGACACGGCCTCAGTGCGTGCCTTCCCGAGGGTTCCTCGACGACCCAGGTGCCCGAGCTCAGCTGCAAGCTGAGGCCGAGGGCACAGCACGGCAAACCGCAGCACCTTGCGGCTATCGGTGCCACGGGGAACCGCTGCAGAGAGACAGGGGAGCGCAAGGGAGACGTGGCGAGCAGGGCACTCCGGTCACCCAGCCGAGAGGCAGTGCCGCAGCACTCTCCATAGGAGCCTTCCGACAGGCCCAAGGAACACGCAGGTTACGTGCACGTGCAGCCCTGGCCGGTCCCTGCTCGCACATGAGCGCCCTTCGGCTGCTCACCCTGTCGAACTCCGCGTCAGACTCGCCGAGCTTCATCCACTTGTGTTTGCAGATCTGCTCCATGGAGAGCCGCTTGCTAGGGTCCAGGACCAGCATGTGACGGATCAGGTGCTCACATTCTGCACAGGAACACAAACAGACCGAGTAAGCCGCAGCCAGGGACAAGGCTCCTGCAAAGGGCAGTGTTCTACTGCAATGGCAAAAGCTCTTTCGCTCTTTCAGAGCAACCATCACCCTGAGGTGGGAACAAAGACAAGGCATCCATAAAAAAAACCTAATACTTTAAGCTAGCTTGCTCTCGGGGAATAAGCGGGCAGGCTTTGGGCAACCTCCCAAGGCTCAGCAGGATGGCAGTACCTGCTGAAAGGCTCCAGAGCAGCCCCACGAGCAGCCCAGGTGCACCGGGCAGCTGCCAGGCAGCAGCTGAGGGCAAGCGAGCCTGCAGGGGCCCAACGTGTGCAGCACAGGGGAGCAGAGCGCAGCAGAGCATCGCCTCCCATCGGCAGCGGAGCAGCCACGCCGCAGCGCCGCGCGGTGCTGCCAGCGACCGCTCTCCAGCTCCGTGTGTGCCTGCCACGAGAGCGGGGCCCAGCTGCGCGCAGCACCTACGCTGACTTCGCTCGTCCTGGCGCTCCCACCGGAACTGAAGCTTTGTCCCTTACAACCATCGGCTAAAACATTGTAAAAGAATTCTGCCTCACAGCAGGTATGGTGCAAGGCTCTGCACCCCTAAGTCACTGCTCCATACACCATTTCCTCGCTTCCCCAAATTTAGTTAAAGTGCCTCTCTGCTACAGTGCTGCCACAGTTTATACAGTTACACGCACAAAAGCCGAGACTTTAAATAAGAACACTGGGGCTTCCGGCGTCTAGATTCCGAAGTCACATCGAGTCCTGTTACAAAGCAGGGCCAGCGGCAGCTGCGTGGCGCGGCCTCGGCTCGCCTCGCCTCACCCACCTGTGGACATGAAGAAGGGAATGCGGAACTTGCCGCTCAGCACCCGCGCGCGCAGGTTCTGCAGCGTGCTCCCGTCGAAGGGCAGGGCGCCGCACACCAGCACGTAGAGCACCACGCCGAGGCTCTGCGGGCAGAGAGGGCTCACCTCAGCAGAGCGGCAACGCGCGGGGCGCTGCCGAGCCCGCGGGGACCGAGCGCGCCCCTCCAACTCCTCCTCTCTGCTCTGCTCAGCATGGCTTTCAAGCCTCAGAAATAGAAACGGTTTGCCACTTCCAGCAATATGAGATGAAGCTGCACAACAGTGCGCAATGACCCATTCAACAGCAGTACTGAAGTGACACCTATTTTTTTTTTTTTTTTTAAGAAACTGTATTAAAATGCGTTTCACGGCTGCTAACGTTTTAGGCCCAATGCCTCGCAGTAAGGGAAGGATGCGACACGCTAGCCAGCATAAAGCAGTCTGCACATTTCTTTGAGAAACTTCTTCTCGGCATACTAGGGACTTATCTCCAAGACACGTATAGTTCCTCAGGAAGCAAAGCCAAACCGAGGCGGGGTAAAAAAAGAAGTAAATAAAATGGAAGAAAACAATGTTCGTCACATACCCAAATGTCAACCTTCGGGCCGTCATACTCCTTTCCTTCAAAGAGCTCTGGGGCAGCATAGGGAGGGCTCCCACACCACGTCTTCAGCAGCTGGCCAGGCGTAAAGATGTTACTGAATCCAAAATCTGCAAGAATAAAGAGATAGTGAGAACTGATTAGAGGAATAGATGATGAACTTCAACCGCTGCAAACAACTGATATTTTAACAAGCTGCTCAGTCTCGTAAGGCCACATATAACCCTGTAACGCATAACTGGAACGCAGACATCAGAAAAACAAAGCACAAAAGGTACAAGCAGAGCAAGAACAAAGTTGAAACCACCCAGAGAATGCGCAGCTTTGCCCTCTCGGTACCGAGAAAAAGAGCAAAAAAGGACTATTAACAGCTGCATAACCACTTCATGCAACATCAAGTGCCTCTCATTGAGGCAGCCCTCAGCAAGACAACTGAACTTCGGCCTGCCTCGTACACCACAGCTGCGCTGTCCTGACTTATAGAGGGCCCAAGGATGTGTCTGAAAGGCTGCGCGCCGCTCTCCTGGGCTGCGCCGCATACTGGCGGCCCGGGCAGCCAGCACTGCTGCAGCTCAGAGGAATAGCTCGAAACGAGTGACACGAAAGGCCAGCGCCCAGCCAAGCTGCGTGCTGGAGCAGCAGTACACAGACTCTGGTGGCATCGCTCCTTAACGCCCTCCCGGAAAGGCCGGGCACCAGTGGTGGGTTTGGGAGCGCGGCGTTTGCTGCCCACCTGCCGGGCCAGGCCGGGCTGGGGCCGTGTGCGTTTGTGCAGGATGTACCCCGCGGCTGCAGCGTGCACAGAGCAGCTCCTGCCACTTAGGTTTTGTGCTCCTGAAACAATGCAAAAACTGGTGTCCACCTATGATGGATGAGTTAGAGGGACTGAACTTAATGCTTGGAAAATCCTATAGTAGGAATCAGCTTTTCCAGGCTCCATTTCAAATCACTGCTATCACTGCCGCCAAGTAAAACACTACCACTACATGGGTGGGAACTATCTTCTAGAATCCATTTCTGGAGCAGAGATTTGGAAGGAAAGTAATTTCCAGCTTCCTTAAGGTTAAAAAGGAAAAAAGTTTCCACCATTTTCAAACATTCCTGTAACTGTCAGCAGGCTCCTACAGACATATTTAAGAAATCCAGCTGTATTCCAGCTTCAACCTAGGCTAGTTCAGAAGTTATTTTGCCAGAAAGGCAATGCAGATTCGGGTGTTTTTCCCATTAATACCAGACGGCATCAAGTTGTTAGTGCACGCGCTTGCATAAAGCGGGTCTCCGACAGCGGTGCTTCTGAACGCCTCCCGAAGAACCTTTCTCAAGGGGATGCCAGCACCCCCTTCTGTTGCCTCCGCGCAGCACCTGCACGCTGCCACCCAGCTGTAGGAGGCACAGCGAAGCCACACCAAAATCGCTACTTGCCCCTCACTTCTCTGCCATCAACTTTGCCGCTTTGCTTTTCATTCTCCCTAACTTAATCGGACCCGCTCCAAAGAAATCCTGGCAGCCGGACTCAAAGCAAGGCCAACTTTTAGGATCTGTCTTGCCCCTTCTCTGGTGCGCTGTAAAAGCGCAGCATCTATATCCCCAAATCTACCTACCTACAAAGCCAAACCTGCTTTTCCTTCTTTTCTTTAGCACTACTCGAAGGGAGATATAAATCACCTCACTACAACCTGCCAGTGTCAGCTCCGGGCAGCCGGCCACCCCGAAATCCAAAGCTTCCTTTAGCTTGCCGGCGTTTCCTCCTCTCTGAATAGCTGGAAGCAGCCCATGCCCACATTCATCAACTTCTGAAAGCAGCTGCCTTCCTCCCGCTCCGCTCGTCTTAGCTCACCTGCTATTTTGATGTTAAGGTTAGCATCCAAAAGTAGGTTTTCTGCCTTCAGATCTCTGTGAACTATGTTACGACAGTGACAAAAGTTGACAGCAGCCACTATTTGCTTGAACTTTCTCCGAGCTTCCTTCTCTGCCATGCGTCCGTGGGCTACCAAGTGATCTGTAAGGAGCAAGGGAAGAACAAAGTGGTTAGGGGTTGCAGTTGGGGCCCGGGCTTCTCGTATGCGTGCGGCAAACAACCGCGTGGACACGGTGGTTAGAGGCACTGCAGTGCACGCACTGCAGCGGCGGCCAGTAGACACAGGGTGCCCTACAGAGCACCTCGGGCGAGATGCGCTCGCGATGCTCCGCCATAAACGAGGCGTATCAGTGTATAAGTGCAGCTGCAGAAACATTTGCACTTTTGCAGTGCAGCCAGAGGAACGTGCCACGCGCACCTCAACACACGTGTGCGGGAGCTCTGGACACTTACACTCTCTCCTCTTATGTGCTACTGTCTTGGCGCAAAAACTCTATTTGCAATAGAACAGGAGTCTTCTCTGCAATGCACTTACAGAAATGAAACTTACCTCTACCAAGGAAACCCAAGCACTCTAAAGTACTTTGCTCAAAAGCTGTATTCTCACCCAAACGTAGCTGCTGTTGCCAGCTAAGCTTTCCTCGAGAGTCGTCCTTTCAAAACACGGACACGACAAGCGTGCAGCCGCTTAGCAGGTCACAAAGGAAGGTGTCGAGCAGCAATGCAACTTGGGGGAATGAATCCATTTAAAACTAGGAGGGTCTAGATTAGTAAAAGGAAGGCTTCTTAAAAAATAGAAATAAAGACTTTGGTGAAGAGAAGCCATTGCAAACTCCTCAGAGGCTCGCAGATCTTGCAGAAGGCCCTTCAGCTGCCAAACGATCTCCGAGCCACAGGCTCCGCAAACCGCTAGTCCGCCGCCCGGCAAGCTGCACACAGAGGCGGCGCCGGTCGCAAAGCGCGGCACAGGAGGGGGGCCCACAAACAGCGCCCCTCAGCTTTCTGCTCTTCATAAACTCTGCTTGCACTCAGGAGCTCCATACAGATACCTATTCTCAAGGGTGCTGAGGATAAATCACTTCTGAAGGCTTCCCATCAGGCGGTTGTATTTTTTCCCAGCCACCCATTAATTAAAATACCTGGGACATAATTGATCTGCAGTAAACACCAATTACCTCAATACATCAAAGCAGGCCTGCTTGCTTCTGACTGAGCAGCAACCTCCTTCTCTCTAGCCTGGACTGCTAATGTTGTGCAAGAGCAAAGCTCCCTCTCCAAAAGCTGCCAGTTAAGTTTTATTCACCGGAGAAACGTATTCCACGAGCAAGCCCAGACTGGGGCTGGTGAAGGGAACCCACCGCCAACTGCAGCATGGCTGTTGACGCACTCACTGGTAAAAGCCCAGCTTACTATGCCCAGAACCCTGTGGTATTTCACGCAGCCCTGCGCAGGGCCGTAACCTTCCCCTCACACGAGCGGGACACCCACGAGCCCTTCAGGAGGGGCCTGCTCCCGCTGAACTTTGCTAATCATTAAAAGACACCAGGCCGCTTGCTAAACAAGCCAAGGTCATTCCCATTTTGCCATCGTCTCGACCCTGGGAACACAGCCTGTTGATGTAGTAAGCTCTCCCAAAACACAGCGTGAGATCCCCGCCTCTCCAGAGGAATTCCAGAAACTGCCCCGCTCGTTTCCCTGCCGAGGTGAGGAAGCCAGTGCAGCTCTGCCCGCAGCCGTACCTCAAGGGGGCTCGCAGTGGCGCCCTTGCGCATTCTCCACGCTCACGTCTCACAGGGCCACGGAAGCCCAGGCACAGCGTGGCGGGGGGCCGCACGCCCAGGGCGCTGCTGCGACGAGGGCAGCGGAGCGGCCTCCCAAGGCCTCGCTCTGCTTCCCGGCGGCGTTCGGCACGGCCCAGCCTGCTGCTCGGGCCCCATGGGGTAACGGCCCTTGCGCGGGCATGGCTGCCAGCCGGCACACGCTCCCAGCACGCCGCTGCCCCCGTGGCAGCCTGGCAGAGGCTGCTGAAAGGAAGAGCTCTCCAGGTTGGGCACAACATTGCCCGCTGCGCGCAGGAACGCGGAGCAGAGGCCGTCCCCGAGCGCCGCGCGGCCTTCGCGGCGTGCTGGCATTTCCGTGCGAACTGCCGAGGGCACACAGGAACAACGAGGCTACTGAAGAGCGCGCGTTCCAGGGAGGGCAAGCGCGCCCCAGAATTCATGCCGTTACAGGACAAGCCCGCAGCAGCGCAGCGCAGCTTGCAGCAGGCATGCGCGGGGACCCAGCGCCCTCAGCAGCCGCCAGCAGCGCGCAGCTCGGCGCGTCTGCAGAGCCGCCTGCTGCGGGAGCAAGCGGAGCAGCCACGTGCACTGCAGCCGCGCTGAGGTCGCCGTTACCTCCGGCTGCGCCAGCGAGTGCACAGGAGCTGCGTCCAGAGAGCCTGGCTCCCCTGCAGTGCAGGAGGAGACAGGGCAGCCGTTCCTCGGCACGACGCGAGGAGCCTGCGCGGCGGGCAGGTGACGTGCAGCACTCGTAGTGAGCAGCTGAAACCCAGACATCCAATTAGACTGCGTTCCAGTTGACCTCCAAGAATCAGCACTGGAGACCTGGAGCAAAGAGCATCCTGCGTTTCAAAGGAGACATCTGTTTGGTCGCAATGTGAACAGCGCAGCCGCATGCACAGCACGCGGAGGGGCAGAGCTAACAACTGACACCTCTCTGCCCGAGCCTGCAGCACGGGCGGCGGCAAGGCTTCACCCCGCTCCCAGGCGCCACGAGGCAGAAGCCAGGGAAGGGCTCTCGAAACCTGCTTCCAGCAGCAGCCGACGGCACAAAGAGCGCGAGTACACAGCTCAGAGCCCGAGGGAGACACTGCCCCTGCCACCGACCCCGCCCCTGCCACCGACCCTGCCTGCGGGCGCAGCGCCTCGGCAGCCCCCGGGCCCCCGCAGAAGCGCATCCGCACCGCACCGCGGCAGCTGCTCGGCACGCTCACTCCTGGCACCGCGCGTCAGACACACCAACGAGCCAAGCTCCTAGGGCACACAACGCCGCAGACAGCGATCAGGCCTTCGCTTCGGCTCCTGTACCAGGCTATTTTTGTGAGCAACGGAATTCGTGCCAACTTCGTATATGAGCTTGCACATAGTTCCGTGTTAAAGAAAGATGCGCTGTCGCTGCCAAGCTCCGCAGAAGACAGAAAGGCTAGGAAGTGATTTATGCTTGTCTGCAGCTATCCCCACACAAGCTAGGTCCACAACTGCACGAGCAGCTTCTAGCACACGCTGAAGTGCTTTCCTTGTAATTACAACTTGGTACACAACACAAGATGAATTTCACAAGTCTTCAGGGTTGTCAAGCGTCCAGCACTGTAATTAATTTTTCAGAGACTAAGTGGAAAACTCGGCTGGGTGAGCTCAATTTTTCACCACTTTCCAAAGCCCAGCTGCCTCTTGCTTCTTCAACCACAGCTTTCTCAGAGCAAGAGGAACACAAACAGCACGGAGAGCTTTGAGAAAGCAGCCAGACACTTGAGCATGAAGGCCCTTCAGAAGTGCTGCTGCTTTATAGTCCCTTTGCCACTAGAGCTGCCTTAGGGCTGCGGTTTCTGCTGGGTGCTGGGCACTCGGACACACGTTCTGCGAGCCTCAAGGGAAGCAAGGCCGGAAGGAGGTCTGCACCGGGGCAAGGCAGTCGTGGTGCCTCACGTGCCAAGGAATTGCGTAGCATCTCCACCCGAAACACCCATCCTCATAACAGCCGAGTTAGTCCTCTCACTCCCCAAAAGATGCCGTATTCACCCAAATCAGATAATTTCACCTGCCACCCAGAGCCCTGCTGCTTCCGAGGGAGAGCGGCCAGAAGGGAGCTCGCATTTGCGCACACCAGTCCTCAGAGTAGCTCTGTGGGAGATGCGCCGCCTTTACCTGCCGCAAAACGGATACGTGCGCCATGCACAAACCTCTTCAGAGACTAAACATAAGTAATGCCAGGGAAAGAGAAGGTTCATCAAGCGTCAGTGCCACGGAGCAGCTTTTAATTGAAAGCCAGCCTTTTCCCTTTCGAATTTGCCTTTCTTTAACCCTCTTTCCCTTGATTTGGAGCTCCTCTTGGATCACCAAGAGCTTCATGTTTTGTTCCAGCACAGCCCCTCTGCAAGCAGGGTCAGAAGCATGGCATGCTGTCATCGAAAGGGAAATCTCTGCCATGATAAACAGCACGGAGAGCATTTTGTGTACCTGAGCAGCCCTGTGCATCTGTCCTCACAACGGGGCAGGGCGACACTTGCCAGAAGGCGACTGAAGCCAGCTTGTTTCAAGCACTGCTTTCCCCAAAGAGAGCTCACGTGGATTTTGCCCCTCCTTGGAGGCTCGTGCTAGCTGAGCTCATGAGGGGCGATCTTGCAAGGTCCTGCCTGTCAGCAGCCACCGAATCGTGACGCGCAAGGAAACCCACACTTCTCGGAGGTTTCCCATCGATCGTTTCACAGCCACAACCAAGAGCGGCTCGTGGCTGTGGCCACTGTGCTGCGCACACATCAACTGCTCTTTGAAGGACCTTGTCTGCGGGCACCAAGCTCTGCGGGACCTTGCCAGCAGACAAGCACCTTGCAAAGGGCTGTAGCTAATAAATGCCACAATAACATCAGATACAAAAAAAGTCACAAAACACACGGTTTGGAGAATACAATATTCTAAAGCATCAGGACAGCCTGTTCCTGTTAAAGTCATAACAGATGCCAACATTTAACAGCAGTCAATAGCCTGTATACAACTTGCTAGGAAGTGAAGTATTTGACATCGCATGAACGTGCAACTGGATGACCACCTCTAAAATATTTAACCCCCAAGTCAGAATACAAGAAGAGCTGCACCACCTGTCAGTGAAACCCAAAGAAGAAACAGAGGTTACAAAAGCTATTTTTCCATCAAGTTGGTATCATTTATTGCTTTATCCCTTTTGTCAATGGAAAGTCCTCGGGCTGAAGGGCATCTCTGCTGAAACAGGAGCGTGGGGCAGCTATTTGCAGCTTACTGTGCTACCCAAGTACATTATCTGATTAAAGAATGCAATAAATGTACTTACCAAATATTTCTCCTCCGCTGGCATACTCTGTCACTAGATAAATCATCCTCTCCGTCTCCATAACCTGCACACAAGGACGGAAAAGTGACAGATGAGGAGCACGCCGCGTGCCCATGGGAAGGTCTAATGTTCGGCAACTCATTTCAGCATGCGCGACGGCTTCCTCGGGCACACGGAGCGCGGCCAGGAGCGCTGCCCGCGGGCCGGCTGGAACAGCACGCGGGGCTCCACACGGCGCCGCCTCCGGCTCTCTACGGGCAAACTCGCACACAGGGCCTCCTTGACAGCAGCCACCGATAGCTCCCCAGCGGTTGGGCCCTTGGTTTGGCCACTTTCAAAATGCAGTGAATGTTACCTTCACAGGAAAGGGCCACCAGGCCTGCAGGGAAACCAGGCACCTGGAGGCCACCGTTGCTGCTTCCTACCAAGAACCATGACTCAAGCACATGGCCTTCGTATAAAAAATACTAATTCCTAGCTACCCTGCAGGACACAAGCCACTTAAACAGCTGCTCTTGTATTTGTTTTTTAATGTTCAGGCAGACACAACACAGATGAAACCAAGAGGTTTCTTATTTTCAGCTGACACAGGACATGATAGCTCCTACTCAATAGTAATACCAAGTCCACGTGTCCCATAAAGTCTTAGAAAGTCTTTTTAAAAATATATTCCTTTCTCTAGGCAAACAGAATCTCTTATATTATTTCACTTATTACCGCCACCTTCTTTTTCAGTTAGACCTTTTACATATTACAAGCTCAAGGAAGCATGATCTTCAAATTTAGATTCCCGATGAAAGCCTGCAAAAGGCTTTGGATTCCTGACTTTTTTTTTTTTTTTTTTTTTAAATAAAATGACTCCACAAATCTGGAGAATAAAATGCGACTGAAAGCACCCTTGAGCAGTCAGATGAAACATGCTCCAGATCGAGTGCTCTTTTCCATGAACGTGACGTCCATTCCATTAGTGTAATCTGGTCAGTTTTATATCAGAAACTTTAGACAGAATAAAAGAGGTTGAGGAAGCTCTTTGGCAAAAAGAAATATATAAAAAATAATAAAGGCAGAGCTAGGGAACCAGTTTGCAAAGAAAGGTTCCTGAAACACCTAAAAAAACACCATAATTCTGTGCCTGCACCAGGCCTCTCAGAGCGTCTTTTTCTCGGCCAGGGAGTTTGCCCTCAATGCATCCGCTTCCTAAAGAGCACAGAAAGTTTCCCCAAGGGTGCTGCCCTCGAGCCCTTGCCCCGAGCCCCATGCCATCTGCTGCCCTCTGGCCGGCTGCAGCTTTCCCGCGTTCTGGCTGAGCACGCCGCCAGTCGGAGGGGCGGCAGCAAACGTGCACCCACAGCACAGCCGCATGTGCGACTGCATCTTTGGCGAGCGTGTTTGCGGAGCGAAGATGCCAAGCGGGGCGGAGGGAAGTCTGCAAAGAGCCTCGCTGAGTGCCCCGCTCTGCCTCCTGCTCCCTGCTGGGGAAGCGGCGAGCGCACAGCGGGTCCCAGCAGGCCAGGAGGGAGAGAGCAGGGGAGCAGCAGGCGCTCTGTGCTGGCAGATGAGGCTCATTCTGCCCCGGAGACAGTGCAGGGCAGCCACGGTCAGCCAGGAAGCTGCAAAGCGCACAAGGGCCGTAAGCGAGTGGCAGGAGGCCAGCCCCGCAGAGCACGCCTCCTGGAAAGGGAGCAAGCGGCCGCTGCGCACCCCCCTCCTCCTCAAAGGACTTTCCCCTAGTATTTCCCCCGGGAGAAGGTGGAGGTAAATCCTCCGAGACAGCACAATCCTATCCGATGTGAAGCTATCATGTAGAGGGGCGCGAGACCCATTGCACAGCACTCCTACCTGATATAACCTGATGATATGTGGGTGGCAAAGCATCTTCATGATTTGAACTTCTCTAAAAATCTTCTTGAGATTCTCCTCATCCAGCTGTGTTTTATCAATTATCTTTATAGCAACCTGGCAGAAAGGAAAAAAAGAAGGATGACTTACGTGCACACGTATGTTGGAAAGCGTTCCCTGAGCACAGCGTGCTGCCGAGGCCCCGCCGTGCTGAGGAGCGCTCGGCAGGTCGCTCCGGGAGCGGTGCGGCGCACGCGGCTGCGCCACGGACGGAGCCCGACGGGGCCCGCTCCCCCAGTCCTGGGCTCGCTACCTGGCAAGGGCACAGGAAGCGTGCGCACAGCGCACACTGCATACTGAGACTCTCAAACTCATGGCAAACGCTGCTAGCCCTGGCACGAGGGGAGAGAGAGATAGTGGAGCAGGAAATAATGTACAGGTTCTTCCAGCCTCTAACCTCTCAGCGAGGACATCCCAGCTGCGCAGGCACAGTGACACGGCACAGGATCTGCCGCAAAGTGTCGCGCTGCTCAAACCCGTGCACTGACTGCGGCAAGCGTGACTCCCCTCGTCAGAAAAGAGCCCCGCTCGCAACAATGGAGCGCCTTGAAGCGCCAAACAAGCGGCAGGCATTTGCTGCCTTGTGGCTGGATACCGCATGGAGAGCCACCCGCTGCCTTCCAAACGAGGGCACAGAGCTCGGCTCCGCTCTGCAGCCACGCCGCCCGGGGCTCTTCGGCCGCAGCGCTGCCACTGCGCAAGTGCAGTCCGCGTGAGTCTCCGTGATGGCGCCCCAGCCCTCAAGCCTCGCGCCCACAGCAGCGACTCGTCAAGGAGCCATGCAGCCAGGAGCGAGCGCGACCGCAGAGCCCTCCGTGCGCCTCGCTGCTTGGCAGCCCTCACACGATCTGCTCCCGCCGGGCTGCAGGCCTGCCCTGCATGCAAGCAATCCTCAAAAGGCATGAAACGCACCCAGGAGAGCCGCGCCGAGAGGCCACGGGCAATGCTCAGCGGCGCGCTGCAAGGCTCTGGGGTTCGGCACGAGGGGCCTCACGAAGCTCCTCGCCCCATCGCAGCGAGCCTGCACAGAGCTTCAAGGCATGCAGCCATACGCAGCGTGAGCAGGCTCTCGTGGGCGCTTGCCACAGCGCGGTGCAGCCCGGCACGCCCGCGGCGCAGCGCCCGCAGCAGCGCTGGCCCCAGCCCTGCGAGGCCGTCCGGCAGGAGGCACCGGCATGAGGCCAGGCGAGCGCGCACCCCGCAGCAAGCCTCTGTGCAGCTCCAGGGGATGCCGAGCGCAGAGAGCCCGTGCTCCCGGGCGGTTTCTCGGAGGTGCGTTCCTTCACGTCAGGCACCTGCAGCAACAGGGAAAATGCAAAAGGTGAAAGTCTCCCAAAAAACGCCGGGGAAACCACCTTGTGCTCTGGTTTCAGGAAATTCAGAACCTCCTCAAAAACGTGCGAGGGTGGAAGTGGGGAATTCCCACAGAAGGGAGCGCACCGGGAATGTGACACCGCAGGAGCCGGGGTTGCATTTGGGCCACTTGCCCTGCCCTGCGGAGGGAGGGAGGGCGGCACTGAGAGGCCTTGCAGGACGCTGCCCGCGCCTCTCTCAGTGCGCACAGACCTCCCTGTGCGGCGAGGGCGAGTCGGGATCGCTGCGCCAAAGGGCTGTCCTAACCCTCGTGCCGCATGGCAGCGGCTGAGCTGGCATGCCGTGCGTCCTGAACCGGCCGGGGCTCGGCCGCGAGGAGCTCGCCCTGAACACGGCACAGATCCCACGGCACAACACGGATCCCATGGGACGCCTCCGGGCCATCGCAGCTCCTGGCGGCCACAGTGACAACAGAGAGGAGACAGGAAGGGACCACGGCCACATGTGCGCACCCCGAGCTCATCCAAGAGCTTACTGTGACGCAGCCACCCTGGACAAGCTCCTGCTCCCGCTTCCCAAAAGCTCAGCTCCTTGGTGCTCAGGGGAAATGCCAGGGAAACAGCGGGCGGCTCTGGGGCCGCGGGCCGGGCCCTACTCCTGGTTTGGGTGCGGGAGGTGACACTTCATGGCAGCAGAAGCAGCTTAGGGAGAGCTGCTGCTTAGCGGCCAAGCGCTGCACATGCCCTCACGCCTCCTCTGGTGGCAGCAAGGCACGTGCCAAGCACGAGGGAGCTGCAAGCAGGAAAGGCTTTAAACTATGACACAGCCTTTGGCAGTGAGTTCTCCCTGTGGCACTCTGCTCCCGCAGCTCTGGGCACGCACGCTGCCGTGCACAGAGGCCATGGGCAAGACAACGTTTCCCTTCTCACCTATGCAAAGGCCATGAGGAGAAGCTCCAGGCCCTGTCCTGGGCTAGCGTCCACTCACGCCGCACGCTTGCTTACACCTAACGATAGCTGCAGTTCCCATTCCCTGCATGGGCAGTCATTCCACAAAGAAACCCACCTTTAGCAACAACAAAACTGAAGCGGGAGTGCAGCCAGGGCAGGAGAAGGCGCCGCTGTCGGCCCGAGCACTGCTGCTCTGGGCCGTGGTGCCAGCCGCAGGGGCTCCGCGGAGCCAGCAGCCCAGCTCCCGCGGGCCTCGCAGCAAGGTGCTCGCCGTGCTCACCCTCTGCACCTCCCCGGCCCCCTCTGCTCCCACCGTCCCCACGGAGCAAGGGCTGGCGCACACAGCGGTGCCAGACAGGCACCTCCCATGCAGGAAGGGCCATCGCGAGGGAGCCTGCCGGGATGCTCAGCTCACTAATGGGGAGCTCTACCCACAAACGGGCAAACAGCACAGGTTTAGTCGCCAGGAACTGCAAAGCGCTCCCCACTGGCACTCCAGCTAGCTAGCAGCATGCATCTTCGGGAACAAGATGCAATCTCTCTTGACAAGGTCATGGGCAAGAGGGAAGCATCTACTCCGCAGAACTGACTACCCACGAGTGAAGTAGCAGATAAAACTAGGCCATTTTGCGGCAAAATTGGTGGCTTTTGGAGGTGGTACCAATGCAAGCATTGGCAGTCACAGAGGGCAGGAAGCCGTGAAGCAAAACACATATCGAAAAGTTGCATTTGCTCAGGAAGGAAGGAAGGAAGTTATCACCGTGTCCGCATCCCCCTTCACAATCAAGGCAGCCGCCCGTGTCTGGCACAAGGCGGAGGAAACACCGACGGAGTTTTGTGAGCAAGTCCCCTTGCTCTGCTGTGGTGTTAATGCCCCGCTTGTGCGAACGCTGTGCCCTGCTATGCATTTGCCTTATCCGTGCGGGCGGGCAGCGGGGATTGCGATGAGAGAAGCACAGAAGCAACCTTCATGGGAGCAGTGTCATACGTGAGCTAGGCTGCGGTAAGGAAATGGCATTGCGGCGCCCGGCCCGCACGCGTGGCCTCCCGCGGGCACCAGCTCACATGGCCAGGCACCGCCGAGGGGACTCGCACACAGCACCAAGGCAGGCTGAAAATCGCTTAGTGTTCAAAGCAGTGCCGGCTGGAAGCGGCTTTTATGCAGCTACAGGTCACCTGGCAAGGACTTTCCCATCAAGTGTCCCATTTAGCAGGGGCCCGCCAAAGCTAGGAGCTTCGCCAGCCTTTGCCTGCCGAAGGGATAGGAAGAATGCGGTGAGCGGAGCACGCGAGTAGCCCTGAAACGGCAGAGTTTTCCTCGTGATGTAGTGGCATAGAGGAGCAGGGGCTCCCAGCTTGGAGGTCCGATAGTGAGCTTATTCTTCGTCGGGTCCTGAAGAGCTAGGTTTTCTAATTCCGGCCAATCTGTATTCGCGCGCCTCACCCGTCTATATGTGTTTACAGGATGTTCCTGAGATCCTTCCGGGTCAGGGGTTGAGTTGCTAGTCGGTGCATCTGCTCCTTCAGCCCAGCCTTTCATCTGTGTGAGCTTGGGTTCTTCTGCTCAGACATATTCCTTTTAGGATCGCACCAGCTGCAGCTGTGGGCTTCATTCTCCACATGGTTCTCACCTGGGGAGTCGTCTCCCAGGTGCTCAGTATCAGAAGATGGCTGAGGTGCCCGTTCAGCTCAGCTCTGTTCAAAGTTGTTAATTCCCTCTTATCAGTCTTGCTGAGCCTGGCATAGCTGCATCGCAGTCCCAAGCAAGTCGCAGACAGCACGGCTTCCCTCTCCAGAGCGCTGCTTCTATCTACCGTCCCTGCTGCTGAGCTTCAGGAACGGCCACCCAGCAGAAGGGGCACATCACACGCTGCCCGCACCACGCCAGCGCTATGCAGCCGGGCTCACCAGGGAGCACGGCGTGTTGTTAGGGCAAGGAGACACCGCTCTTTTAAATGCACATTTCAGATTGGTAATTGCAAAATTCTAATTGTGGTTGCCGCTTCTCTTTGCCCTCATAAATCAAGGTCTGGGGGAATAAGACAGCAGCCAATACACGCGCGTGGGCATCGCAAAACTGTGCTGCTGCAAGCGCTCGCTGTGCAGAATAATGCTCCGCAAAGATTTAACTTCTGGGGAACGTTTAAACACTGAAGAGCGACCAGTGAGTCAGAGGTACTCACTAAACCCAGGTAAACGCAGCAGGGGCACGTGGAAGCAAAGCCGCAGCCTGGAGTTCACTCAATGCCTCTCCTTGTCAGCGGGACGCTCGGGGGCCTGCACAGGACAAAGTCTCTTTTATACTTGCAGGAACTGCAAGAAAACAAAACCCAGGCAAATAAAGGTAACGTAGAGCCCCATGTGGGGGTCCTGCGGCAAGCCTGCACAGCGCCTGCGTTTGCACGGCCGCAGCTTCCCCACGCGCACGGGGTAGGCAGCAAGGCAGTCCTCCGGCAGGAACCGCGCGGCACAGCAGCCGTTGAGGAGACAGGGCGCTAGTCTCTGCGCGCACACGTACACACGTCATTCAGCGTCCAGATGCAACATACGTGACTATATACTGGTCCCTGCCTACACATATATGCGTGCAGGAGCGCAGGCGAGGGCTGATGTGTCACACTGCCTGCCGTGAGGCGGCACCACGGCAGCACTTCTGTCACACATGGCCACCCCACCAACTGCCCCGAGAGCGGTGGCCCCGCCATGTGGCAAAGGGAAGGGAAACGGGGCACTTTGAGGAAACTCCACCCATTGGAGCTGGGCCTAGTTTTGTTCACAGGGCAATATCCCAAAGCGCAGCCCCATTCCTCCACGTCAAGTCCCCCAGTTCTGGGATTCAGTTGACTTGGTGGCACGTTCCCTGGGGAAGGCATTCCCAGAACGCCTGTTCCTGAAGGGCATGATTATGAAAGGCAGTAAGTCGGTCCACCAAGTGATTTAGCAATCTCGGCCCAGACAGATTTATGGCAGCCTTGCAAGAAAGCGGGGAAGGAAGAAAGCGCGCAAGTCCCAGTACAGGATCCTGCTTCTGGACGTTTCAAAGCAACATTTTGCCCAAGCACCGACTGCTTGGTCGTACGTAGCTAACCTGCTCGGTAGGAATGGTTCCTCACGCGTGCACGAGCTGCAGGCGCGAGAGGTCTGGAAAAGCAGCGGCCGGGCGGAGCGGCGCGCCGGGCCCCGGGGAGGGCGCAGCGGCAGGGGCCCGGCGAGCGCAGCACGCGCACCCAGCTCCTAGCATCGCCGCCTGGGAGGGCGGCACGCGTCCCGAGGAACGCTCCCGGTCAAGCACAGCTCTGCACCGCCACTCACAGCTACTTGCTCCCGCGTCCTCTGGGCACGGCCCGCTCGATTTAAAGGCGGGCACGAAGCTGCTGCCGAGCCAAGCGCCGCAGCCCACGGCAAAGAGGCTCCAGCCTGCTGTGGGTTCAGGGCCAGCCCCACGCGGCCTACCCGAGAAGGGGGCGCAGGGCGCTGCTGCCAGCGGGCACACCAGGACAGCACCTGGGAGTCTCCTCTTAGAGGGGCCCTCCCACTGCAAAAAAAAAAAGGGCAAAAGGGGCCCCTGCTTTCCTTACCAAGAGCAGCTGGGTCGCCACCAAGCAGGGAGCCCTCAGCACCACCTCCCCACGCTGCCCGAGTAGGCGGCGAAGCCCCTGCGGCTGCAGGAAAGGGGCTTCCCGAAAGTAGGCAGGAGGGCTCAGCGCGGGCACCGAGGGCACCCCATGCTGGAGGGCACCGCCTCTCGCCGTGCCCACGGCGCGGCACTCGAGGAGCGCGATGGGTGACAGTGGCGCGTGGCAGAGCTCACTGCTGCGCACACCCAGCGCTGCGCCCGCCCACGGGCACACTGCTCTGCACTCCCATCGTCCCGGGCTCCTGCGGCTCAGCTGCACAGGGGACACGCAGCCTGGGAGCTTCAAGTGCCTCAGCGTTTCCCTCAGCACGGCAGCTGCCCCAGGGGAATGCAGAACCTTTGGGCGGTTACGGCCCGCGACAGAGCCGTGCAGAGCAAGCAAGCGTGCCACGCGAGACGAGCCGCCCAGGCTTCCCGCGCACGGCGCGGCCTCCCGGCTGGGCGCCCCAGCACTCACCCTTCGCAGCATGCTCACACCGCGCGGCCCAGCTGCTGAGCAACTGCGCGCGCCGGCGGAGCACGCGTCAGCCCTTGGCGCCCCAGCAGGCAGAGGGGCGAGAACCAACACCCGAGCAGGCCCCCAGGGAGGCGCAGCGCCCCCGCTCCGAGCGATGCACCCCGCTCCTGCTGGGTGCTCCAGCCCCCCGCTCCGAGCTGCTGGAGAGGCTTTGCGTCTCGGAAAAGTTATGGGAATCACACGAAGCACTTGAGAGGAATGCCGGCTCACCGAGATGCAATGGAGAACGCAGAGGTCGCAGCGCGCAATCCACACGCGCCGCAGGAAGGCTAGCGCAGCGCTCGCCCCAAGAGCGCTCCTCACGCTCGCGGCGGCCCCACTAGCCCTGCACCACGGCACCCCGCAGGCCGGCAGGCGAAGCACAGAGCGAGGCCCCAGCCCAGGTCCCGCATCCGGTCTCAGCGGGCAAGGTGCGCTCGGGGAAGGGCTGCTGCTACGTCCCGGCAGAGAGCAAGGCAAACACGGCAAGCCCGGCAGGAGCGCGGCACCAGCTCCGCGTTACGAGCGCCGCTTCCTGCGCTTTAAAGGCAGACGCAAAAAAGGCCCATCTGCGGCTGCAGAGCACACGCTTGGGTCTTGGTTTCCTTTTCCAGGGTCAGAAGATATGGCAGTTACTGCTTGGCAAGGATGAAGGCCCACCTCAATGCTACCTATGGCCCACTCTTTATAAGGCGTTTACGCCACGTGCGCCTGTGGCCTGTCCCAACACGTTCGCGTGACCCTGTGACTCCTGTGGAAGACAAGGTACGGGCACCCACAGCTCGCTGGCTGCCGGCAAGCACCATCTCTGTGCCACCCGCCTCCACAAGGCCAGGCAGCTGCTGCCCCCGCAGAGACTGGGCCCTCTGCCAGGGGTGCCCTTTCTCCTAGGGCAGCAGCCCCCACATTGAGAATGACGCCTCAGCCCCGCTCATCTCTCCGACGGCAACAGCCCATGGGGCGGCAGAAGAGAAGCGGTTCATTCACTTACCAAACGCTCATAAACAAGCCCCGGCTAGTGCCGAACCACTCGGTATCTTTGATCTAGACGAAGCAGGCGGGCCTGGGCTTGCTCTGCACAGTGCCGCCCTTGCAGCTCCGGTTGCTCGCAGCTGCGTACTCCGGCAAGGGGTCGGCCGCCACGCTCTCCCACCTTCGCCAAGTGCTGCTGGCAGAGCTCCGAACGCATCTGCTCGGCCGCGCTTCCCACGCAGAAGCGGCCGAGGCGCCCGGCCCGCCGACCCGGCCGAAGGAGGCACACGAAGCGCAGCCAGGCGCGAGGCCGGGAACTGCTCGGCCCCGCTCTGCCTCCCGCAATGCCTCAGAAAGCGCGGCCCGCGCAGTGCGGCCGCGGCTCTGCACGCGCCTGCCCCAGCGGCTCTCCCCGCCACGCGCACAAAGGAGCCCAGCGCACAGAGGAAGGCGCGGGCCTCCTCCCCGCCCAGGGGAGTTCCCTGCACACCAGGCCCCACAGTCGTGTTCCCTCTTGCTCGGCCTCTTTGATGATCCCAATCTCCCGTTCCTTCCTACGCAGCACCCAGCGGCAGCCGGCGCGGCGCAGCGGCCCTCCCGAGGGGATGGCAGCACGGTGCCGGCAGCGCGGGCGTTGCGCGACCTCCCGCGCCCTGGCGCTCGCCTGCCGCGCTCCAGAGAGCCTGGCCGGCTCAGCGTGGAGCAGCGGCACTCACAGCTTGCCAGCCACGGAGGAGCGCCCAGCACCGCAAAGGCCTCCCATAGCACCACAGGAACAACGTGACGCGCAGTGCGGCCGTGGCACAGCCGCCGAGAGCACCCAGGACGGGGGCTGCGCCGCACACCAGCATCGGCGCCTGGCACCTCCTCGGCAGCCACTGAGCACGTGCGGAGGCCCAAGCAGGAGCTGACGGGGCAGGAGAGGCCGCAGCCAGGCGGGAAGAGGGCGACAGCACGAGGGACCCTGCCGTTGGCACAGACCCTCCTCCCCGGCAACTGCAGCCCTGCGTGTGTAGCCGGGCACCGCTTGGCATGGGGCTTCCTGGCCATGTGCGGAGCTACATCAGGCACGAACGCTGCCACCTGCTCTCAGGTGTCTCACACAAGGCAAGCTCCTCTTACACTTTAGCATGGTAGGCTGAGCGCGAGGCTGAAAACACGACAGGCCAGGCACACCCGCAGCCCAGTGAGGCCACCTCATGGCGCACACTGTTCTGGCCGAAACACCGGTGAATGCAAAGCCACCAGAACCACAGCATCACCACAAGAAAGCTTGGATTCCGTTCTAATTTTAGAAAGCCATTGACTGGGAGAACAAAAACCTTATCAGAAGAAAAAACCCCAACGTTACTCACAATTCTAGGGAAGAGACAACACGGCTGGTCTCACAAGGGACCGAAGCACCATCTGCACTGAACTGTGCCGCTCCTTAACCAGTGTGATGCAGCGCGAGGTTTGCCACGTGCGAGCAGGCAGAGCTACCCCCGGGGCCCCTCAAAGCATAGCCCTTGATGGGGGATCTAACAGGGAAAGCCCGCCCTCGGAGACCAAAGCACTTCCCTCGCAGCTGGAGCCTCCGCGAGCCGGGAGGAGCCAAGGCCGCCTTTGCTCCCACCTGCCGGGAGCGCGGTGCAAGCTCGAGGATAACGCGCCACGTCGGGGACTCAGACGTGCAGGCAGCGAAGGACGGAGCACCCGGCCGCTGCCCCGCGAGCCCTGTTCCCCAGCAGAGCAGCCACCTGCTGCCCGGGGCCGCACACCCTCCGCGCCGCCGGCTCCAGCGGGGCCTCGCCACAGCAGCCGGTGCGGTGCACCCTGCAGAAGATACAAGAAAGTAGCACAATGCAGTGCTATACAGAGAAAAATTGCACTTCAGCTGCAAGTGGCTGCCTTAAGGACAAATTGAAAGAGAAGAGAACAGGAAGGAGCAAGTATCACCCCACATGCTGGCTCCGACTGCGTTCCTGGGCTCCTCAGGCTTGGCATTTAGTGCGTGCCAGGACGGAGTCGCTCTGGGGAAGTTTGGTGTCTCGCTGCCCCTCGGAGGGGCAGACAGGGCCAGGCAGCCCGCAGCACGCGCCCTGCTCGCCCAGCCGCACTCGCTCCCAGTGAGCTACAGCACGCCCGGTCTGGGACACGAGGCCAGAGGGTACCAGGACCTACCACGCAGCTCTTCTGGTGAGGGTAGTGCCGCCCAGTGCCCGCTTGCCCGCGAGGCTCCGCAACGACGGCGCACGCTCTTTGAAGCGCGGTCGCCGATGCTCCCTCCCGAGCAGATGCTGTCCTCCTGCGGCCGCTCGCTCCTGCACGGAGCAGGCTGCTTGGAGAGGAGCATGCGAGTGAGCTGCGGGCCCCGCTGTGGACAGCGGGTTCCACACAGCTCTGGGCACGATCTCCACATGCATGGCCACCTCAGGAAAAAACAGTCCTTTCTGGCCACCATCTAAAAGAGACGATGGCTGCAGTGCACCATACTGTGCCACTTGGCGGAAAAATAAATTGAGAGAAATCAAACCGAGGAAAGTCCGTCTGGGAACAGAATTAGTGCTTGCCAACAACCTTGCACTGAAAGTGGCTCTGAATCCAGAAATTGAGCGTGCTGCCTGCTATCCAGCACCTTTGGCATGCACAGCAGCATGATCCCAAGGGATCTGCACCAAATGAGGGCCAACAGAAAAACTGAAGGCTGAAGAGCCATGCAACTGGGAGACTTTGGTATTTTGCGGCACCAGCTGGAACTTTAAGCCATTCCCTTGGCAGCAGCCGCATGCACCACGTGTTCCAATTCGGAAAAGACAAGCGCACATTTTCCCTGCGTGCCTTTAGGAAGGGCTGCGGTGCTCGCACGCGTCTCCAGCGGCTGGAGATGCCAGAGCAAGCACCCAGAAGAAGGCTGGGGAGGGCGCCATGGCTGCCCGCTGCTTTTCAGAGGGCAGTGCAGGCCCAGGCAGTGCATGCCGGGGCCCGGGGGAGCTCGCGGCAGCCGCCAGCCCCCTCGCAATACCCCGCGGGCCCTCTGCTGCGGCAGGTGCGCTCACCTCGAGGGCCATGCCCAGTTGGCGGGCCGCTGCTGCCCGAGCAGCCCTCAGCACGGAGGGCAGGGGCATGCGGCCACGCGTCGGCGTCCTGCGCGGCTGCAAGCACCTGGCGTCTCTGCCCGCCCGCGCTGCCACAGGGACCCTCCTCGCACACACCCCCACATGAGGGCACGGCAAGGGCTGCCGCCCAGGTGCAGGGCCTCCCTCCGCTGGGTCTCTGCGGCACCACGAGCCGCTCGCCTCACCCGGCGCCCACCCACCAACGCCTGTGAGGGGCTGTGGGCAGCGCGCACAAGAGGGGCCCTTCCCACGGAAAGCACAGGGGAAAGAGCACAGTTCCCTAAAAAACTCAGTGCCCGGGGCACACGTCAGCTTCCAGGTGTCTCTGGCCAGTTCGCTCAGCGCCACAGCAGGCTGGACAGTGCAGCTCGTGCTCGTGTGAACGGGCAGACGCTGCAGTTGCAGGTATTGCAGCACGTGTCCCAGCCAGCACCTTCTGCCCGCAGCTACAGCACGCAGCTAACCCGGCCCCCTGGCGTACCAACGGCAACACAGTGCAAAGAGCAGCAGGAAAGGCGGGATGCCCTTGGCAAGCCGGGCTGAGCAGCACACCCCCCCGGGGTGCAGACTGAGGGGCACACGTCTAGCGAGGCCCTGGGCAAGCGCCGCAGCTCGCAGAGAGCCGCCCGCGGCCGCTCGTCTCCTTCCCATGCCCGGTTCCTCTCAGCTTGGTGCCACCTGCGCACACGTGCTGCTGCACAGGAGCTGCGCTGCCCTGGGCCGTGGCCGCTGCTGCCATGCCGGGCACCCTGCAGCAGCGCTGCCTGCACAGGAGCTGCGCTGCCCCGTGCTGTGGCCGCTGCAGCCGTGCCAGGCACCCTGCAGCAACGCTGCCTGCGCAGGAGCTGCGCTGCCCCGTGCCGTGGCCGCTGCAGCCGTGCCAGGCACCCTGCAGCAACGCTGCCTGCGCAGGAGCTGCGCTGCCCCGTGCCGTGGCCGCTGCAGCCGTGCCGGGCACCCTGCAGCAACGCTGCCTGCGCAGGAGCTGTGCTGCCCCGTGCCACAGTGGGCAGCGCACAGGGAGGAGCGAAGCACGCGCACACTACGGAACGCAAAGAGCCGCTGCTCTCTCTGCCGCACATTCCCTGAGGAGTCTGCGGAGAGCGGCCGTTGCTGGGAGAAGAGGAAACTCCTCCTTCTCAGCAAGGATGCACGGGAGCAGACCGCTCCTCAGGGAGGGGGGCCGGGAGAGCAGCAGCTGCTGCGCGCCCCAGGTAAGAGCACGGAAGCCTGCTGATGGCCAGGTGGCAGCCTCACCTGCCGAGCACAGGCTCACAGCTCCTAGCGAAAGGCACACAGCGACTAGTAAGGACCGAGCGCTCAGTGCTTTCTTCGCGTGAGCATTATTGAACGCGGCACAGTAAAGGCCCACACTAGCATTGGTAGAAAGGCCCTGCCCATAACAAACGGGCACCTGCTTTCACCAGAGACCTTGCAGATTGCTGCGGGGAAAGCAGCGCAGGCTCCGGAGGGAGCCACTGGAGCGAGGTCAAGCCTTGCTCCCCGCGCCTGGCGCTGCGTCCGTGGGGACATGAGGTGCCCAGCAGAGCCACGGGGGACAGCGAGTGCTGGCACAACAAGCGGTACCTGCCACAGCGCCCGCAGCAGAGGAGCGGCTCCGTCATGCCTGCCTTCCAGCAAAGGGCATGCTCCTTGCGGAGCTAGCTGCACAGGAGCAAGAAGGCACCGAGCTCTCTCCGGAGGAGCTAGGAGAGCATGTTAATGAAGCGGGGAACGCCGCTACTTGAGGCTGCAGCCAATGCAGCTACCAGCGCTGCGAGGTTCAGCAAACACTCCTCCCTATCACTCCTGCAGGAGCTCTGCTCAGCCATGAGTCCACTTCCAGCTTTGGGGCTTCCATGAAATCTCCCTGCTGCACGGAACTAAAAGAGAAGCGTTTTGCCGCGCAGCAGTGACAGGAATGAGGGCCAGCAGAGCTGCATTACGAGGGATGCGAGCGGAATGAGCGATTCACGTGCACCAGCCTTCCCTTGGCCCCAGAGAAACAGACAGCATCACGGAGAGGCAGCGGCCGATGGCGCGAGGGAGAAGGGAAGCAGAGCGCGCGGCGCGCTCCAGCAGGGCGCGAGGGGAACTGGCTAGGGCCGTGCAGTGCTGCGGGCGCCCAGCACACACAGCGCAGGTGGTAGCGGCACGGGCAGCCCACGTGCAGCCAGGAGAGCGCAGGACAAGGCGCCTCCAAAGCCTCACCCACGGGCTACCCTGAACCGCACACGGAGCCAGGCACCAGCTCTTCTGAGTGCTCGCCTTCACGTGTGGCGCCGTTCTACAGGGCGGCATGCAGCGGGCTCAGAGCAAGTGCAGCTTACTGCTGCCATGTCTTGCGAGCCATCGGACAAGCACGACTCCCAGGAGGCCACGACGAGCAAACCAGCTTGTCTCTGGGGGAGGATGGCCGGGGCGCAGACCACGAGGGACACGTGAGTGCTGGTCGGCTCCGCAGCGCCGCTCCTGTGTGATGGGGTGGCCCCCAGAGAGGCGGGCGGGCACACGCAGTGCTCCTCTCCCGGCCACGCTCGCTGCGCGGCCTCGCAGCAGCACCTCCCAGCACTCAACACGCTCCTTCCGCGACGCTCGCGCTTTCTCCCGAGCCACTTTCACTGAGGTCAAGCGCTGCGAGGGCCAGGGCAATGCGGAGCGCCCTCGGGACTGCTCATCCACATCCTTGGAACGGAAGGGCTGCCCACACAGAAGGGCCCTGTGCCTGTTACACGGCCTCCATAGCTGCCCCGAGTGTGGAGCTCTCCTGCCCGCGCAGGAGGCAGCAGATGGGATGGACACACAGAGAAGCCCTTGGCCTGCGCTACCCTTCCCGGCGCGAATTCCCAGCGACTCTGCAGCTCGGCCTGCAGCCCCCAGCCAGCGCGCGCTGCCCCTGGGGACAGGAGAGAGCCCCTAAAGCCCCCTTCCTTCCCACAACATCCCAACGGCCTGCCACGGAGGAGCTCCAGCGCAGCGGCCCCGACACAGCCGGCAAAACGGCTGCTAACGAAGCGCAGCACTGCTCTCCTCCCAGCGCCAGCACAGCTCCCACACACCTCCCAGCACCACCAGGGCACCAACTGCCGCTCCCATGCCCTTTGGGACGTTATTTCCAGGCACCCCAGCGTTCCACGTGTGCGCGCATCACCCCCCTTCAGAAGCATCTCCCAGCTATTGCAGAGGCAAGCACACAAGCAACAGGACAACACCGAAACAGGCTCTGCTTCGGCGCTGTACCAGCCTCAGAGCTACCAGCCCCTGCGAAGAAACCTCCGCTCAAGGCGGCCGGCCAAAAGCGGCAGAGGCCTGATGAGAATGAGCGCTCTGCGCCAGAAGCAGCTGACCGTTGTCACATCTGCTTCCACCCGGCAAATGCCACGATGCGACGGGCAAAACGGCGAGCAAGCCCCCGACGGGAGCACCGCCCAGGGGCCCGAGCGGCAGCGCCTGGCACAGGAGGCCAGGCACAGGGCCCAGGCGCCACGTGCCACCTGCGGTGCCCAGGGCACCGGGGAGCGCTGTCCCCGGCCGGGGCACACACAGTAGCGCCAGCCTCTCTGATGAGTGCAGCTGAGGCTACAGCGGGGCTCCTCACGCCCCTCCAGGCCCAATGCAGCCGCTAGCAGCGCACAGAGAGCAGCTGACCCAGCAATCAGAGCCCTACCTCAGCACACCTGCGCATGAGAACTGCTTGCTCAGGAAGCCCCTTCCTCCTCTTTACTCCTTCGAGTTTACTCTAGGGCCCTGAAAGACTCAGGAAAAAAAAAGGCTTTTTTAAGAAGGGCCCCAGGAAGCATTCCTCAGGCCGACGGCAGCACCTTCCCAGCCAGCCGGCTGCTCCCCCCCACCCCAGGCAGCCGCTGCAGCCGCACAGCGACGCTCGCCAAGCCGGAGAGCTGCGGCGGGAGGCAGCGGCGGCCACAGCGCGGCCGGCGCCG
>VZSV01000349.1:0-28658 GCA_013398735.1 Nothocercus julius
GCTGCAGCCCCTCAAGCAGCTTCAGGCCCATGGAGCTGTGGGCCTGTGCTTTTGCTGCCTTTCCTGTGGCTTCTCATGTCTCTGGAGAAGCTTGTCTTGTTGCCCTCACCTGTCCTAGCACACTCCAAGCCAGGTGGCCTTCAGCCTTCCTAAGGCCATCCCTGCATGCTCAGAGAGCGCCTCAAGAAGGCTTCTGTAGGGATGCTCTAAAGACAGAAAGACGGAGGACAGTAACAGATCGCAGTGTAATTTTAACTTCTGAATGGTAGCCAGGAACTCTTTTTTGAAGATTTCTGGTTTAACATGGGTCAAACTTATACACGGAAGATTTCTAACAGCTTATTAGTGTATATAAATGTGTTCTACGTATGGGGATTGTTCCCAGGCTATTTAATTTATTAGTATAACTGCAGCCTTAATATACCTGCAGAGACAGTAGTGTTTAAACTAGGAGTTTGTTTCTTTTCCCACCTGTGCTATTTTTATTCCAGCTAGTCACAGTCACTGTGTCTCTGTGAATTTTGTGCTGCATCAAAGATTTATCCAGAGATATTTATTGGGGGAAAAATACTAATGTCATTATACTACCATTGTTATAACTCCCTGTAATGGTACCTATTTTAAAATAAGCATCTGCAGATAGATTAGAGCAAAGTGGTAAAAAGTGTACCAGTAAATTTTCCCATGTAGACAATCCCTAAAGGGATTTATTTTCCAATAGAAACATGTGCAGGATGCCATGTTTTTGTGATATATAATTCTAAAGAAATTATATCTGTGACCAGGAGTTTTTTAGTTTGGTTGTACTATGTAGTTTGTTAATTCATAACACATGATTTTCTCAAAGGCCTTTTTATGTACCATGACCCTTATTCATTTGGATGGTGTAAGGTAGAAAGAAGAAATAGAATATGGGGGAAGAGAAGGTGACAGTTTTACTGAAACATAGGCATGTTAAAAGATCTGTGCATAATGATATTTAAGATTAGTTCAGTATTTTACAGCATGTAAAAAAATAGAAATAGTTTGAGGAGAAGGAGATGAACTTAAAGTGGTTGTGAGAGCTCTCTTCTGAAGTTTTGCATCTTGCCAATATTTATTTGGATTTCCGTATGCCATATTTGTGCTTATCACAAACTTGCTTGCAAATAAAATTCAGTTCAACCAAATGTTCATCTATAAGCAAAAAAAAAGAGGTCATGAATACGAATGAAATGAATTGGTAGGATCTATTTATAACTATAGTCACCAGCCAGCTTTAGTGGCCATATACTTTGTAATTAACTGGAAGTTTTCTCTTATTCTCTGTAATGAGACAGCAGGCTATGGAGAGAAATGCAGATAATTAAGGTCCTCATTCTGCCACCCCTACTGATACTGATTTCAAAGGAAGAAGAATTCAAAGAAGAACTTGAATACACACGATCTGTAAGATCAGGATAAATGGAATCTTGAAGACAACTTGGAATTCTAAAGCAAATTATGGTTCACTGTGGTATTTTTTGAAAGATTTTACATTCTGTACATTCGTTTAATAGTAGAAAAAAGAAAGAATTATTCGCAGGTCAACATCATTTTACACATCACTCAGAGAGCAAGGAGGCCACTTGGGTACTGAACTGAACACACATTTTGTGTGAAGTCTACACACAAATGTCTACATTTGATCACAAGGATGACAGCTCAAATACCATCTGCATATGATGAAGTACAAGGAACAAGGCTTTCCTGCACTACAATTAAGATATTTAGGCACTAAAAAATATCTCACAATAGTCATCTTTTGACAAAAATAAAAATAATGGAATTCTGTTGGTTGAAAAGGAATTGCAAGGAATGTATTGAAAGATACCAGTGCTAATTGAACAAGCCCAGCTGCTTCCTTCTAGATTTGTTATTTATATAAATCTCTGAATATGCTGCTTGTCAGATCACCAAGTGCACAACTCTGGTGAGCTAAATTCCTTTCCTTTGCAGGAGAGAATGTATTTGGAAAGCAGAATAAAATCTGTGTACTACGCAATTTAAAATAAACTTTATGAACAAACGGTTGTTTTATTGCCAAAGTACCTTCCATCATATTGTAAAATAAAACCAAGCTCCCAAAATACAACTCAAAACACCTGTAGTTACACATGAGAATTTAGGTCTAGAAACACTTGAGTAATTTATATCAACTCCAGCTTGAATACTTACACAGACTGAAACCCCAAAATAAAGAAAATCTTTCTCTTGAGAACAAAAACAAAAACAAGACAGAAACAAAACAAAACAAAAGCAAAACAAAGTAAAACACCTCTCAAATGGTCAGCCTCAGGTACAGTTCAGTAATACAGACTATGTAGCAGGCATCAGAGAAGAAAGTATCAATGAATTTGAAGCAATCACATGCTGTTCCTTAGTGGTAAGGATCACTCTTTAGAGTATACACACAAAACTAGTAAGGTTTCGCAAAACTAATATCCATTTGTAACCAGTAGGACTTATCCATAGGACTGTTACTACAGTCTGGATAGCTGCTGTCAGTGACTTGAAGAAAGGTTCTTAAAGAATGAAGAATATTTAGATCTGCAGGCAGTTGACATTTCTGATCCAGACATGATTTCAAATGTCTCAAGAGCAGGATTGTAGAGGAAAAGAATACAATTACTAACACTAGTGTAATAACATTCTCCTTTGAACCCGATGCCCATGCACAATCTCAGGAGCAGAAGGCTTACAAAAATGTGAGAGTGACCCAAGACTGGACTACAGATTCTAGGAACCAATCTATCTTGAGAAAAAAAAAAAAGGAAAAAGCCATTTCTAAAAACAAAACCCATGCCAGTTGCAGTGCTTGAGCTTTATCTGCTGACATCATCAGCATTCTATAGTTCGATTTTTCAAATATTATAGTTCAAATCTGATTAGATGTTAGTCATTTAACAAAAGAGCTTATGTTGTGCTAGGACACCAAGTTGTAACACTTTGTTTTCTCTTTAGAATTTTCATAGGAGTTTTGTTCATACTTCTCTCCTAGAGCTAGGAACATTGCAGTATTGTACTTGCCACAATGTGCTAAGCAGTTCCTACCACTCATGCTGCAAAGGGCATCCTGGAAACCATATGATGTTAGGAACATTCTGAGTGTTAAGGTAGAACATTTCACTTGGTATGGAAATTATGAAATTCACAGAAGCTAGCTGAAACACAGGTAGAATTTTAAAGACTACTTGGAGATCCAGATTTTTAAATCCAGCTACATGAAACATGGGGATATCTAGTTGTCCTAGCATGGACTTTGCACTCATTTTTCATGCTGCATCTGGTATTAAAGGAAATACAGTATTACTAGTCTGTAGATTAAAATCACAATAAACACCACTTTCACTCAGACTTCCTTCCTTTCTTCCAATACAAAGATATAGCTCATCTCTTTCTCTCAATTTGATTTTCCAATTTCAGCCACTTCCCTCTGTATCCTGTTTCCTCAGCCAAAACTCTGCACTTCTTTCCATTAGTGAAAACAGGAAAAATAAATACGTTGCCTGCCTGTGAGTGGGGAGGCTTGGTCAACAATTCTCAAGTGTTATACCTATGAAAATAGTGTGGCATTTACTATCCCTGCCACACCTGATACATTTACTCATTAAAGAAGCTAATAAGTACACAATATAAAGAAAGCACAGGAAATTTCTCTGTTTTAACATAGAGACTTCAATCTTCACTTTCAACAAAAGTCAAAAGTAAATTACTATAAGTGATAAAAAAGAAGACTTTGGAAATAGTTAGCAGCTGCTTCTCAGCCCCATGCTACGGTAGCTCTTTTGTATGTGCTTGACCATTCCCAAGCTACTCAAGATCAGAAAGAGCCTGATCCATACAAAGAGTGTATTCATCCTCTCTACACACATTGTAAGAGTATTGCATGCTACTTCTCTGTGACAGCAATTATGATCACACAGAAGAGGACCCAGGCTCTGGGCATCTAAACTGTGATACTGTCTTATCTTTTCCCAATGCCTGTGATTCCACACAGTCTTGCGATAGCCCCAAGGATCAGGTGGTATCAGTAAAATACCTGCCTGACTCAGATACATGACACTATCACGTAGCAGCATAGGATACACGGTGGAAGATACAATGAGCCAGATGTGACTATGCTACATTACCCATGTATAGTTAATCTTCCCAAAGGTGTAACACCAGCTCAGGCTTTCTTCCTTGCAAGCTTCTGACAGTTACCTGAAATCTCACCCTTTGCATGAGCTCAGCCTCCCTCAGCTATCCCATACCAAAAGGGCCTCAGGAAGAAGATCTAACTCTGTAATTAAGTAAGATTTATAGGGTGTCTTTTGTATGATTTCTAATAGACTTTTAAACACATGCAGAAGATGACTTTGACTTACAGCGTTTTAAGGCATGTTAATAGCTTTACATCACTATCCTTGTGGTATTTTTGTATGAAAGTTTTTAAGTAGAAATTTTGCAAAGCGGCAAGACCTTTTGGTGGGCCTATAGGGGCTTTGTATATATTTTGAAGCTGACTGACTTTGTCGGACTATAATAGTTACTGGAATTTAAAACAATAATTTCGAAAGAACAGTATCTTCTGACAAATGTTACACAGTTATAGTGAGCATACAATAATTTTCACATATAATAAATAATTATGGTAGTGCTGCTTTAAATGCAGTCACTCATTATACAGCAATGTTTCAGTGGTCTTCAGGCTGTTTCACAGGTCAGCTGTAGATCCTTTTCATAAAGGTAGATTTTAAATCCTGGTACCATTATGTAATTCAAGTTTGGCATGGAAAAGATGAAAACAGTGTGGTAAGCAGGTTTTATCTGGTTTGTAGGTACCCACCAAGGGTCTGAGTTAGTAAAGTGTTCAAGCAAGAATGAAAATTAAGAAATTAAATCAAATAATGTAGGAATAATCATTACTTGGTAATTAAGTAACAGGCACTGAAGAGAGATAAATAGTAAAAAAGTGCTTTTACTATCAGTGCCTTTTAATATTGCTGGGTTATTTCAGTGTGTTATTTTGATGGATCTAATAAATAAATGTAGCTATATTCAAAATTACTTTTGAAATAAAAATTTTAAGAGCAGCCTCTCATGAAATTATTTAACAAGGAAGGGGATTGGTGATGTTTTTCTGATGTTTCAGGTAATAGGGGTAGCCAGGTACTCAAGTATTACTGAAATCCTCCTGCAAGTCCCTTTGAAAACCCCAGGTCATGAGGGTTTCTGTCTGTACAAAAAACAAAACGAAACAAAACAACAACAACAACAACAACAACAACAACAACAACAACAACAACAAAAACTTGCAGAAATTAGGTTCATCTCTATGTTTTAAACTACGAAAATGTTTTTTTGAGTGAATTTTCAAGCAAGTAAACAAAACTTGCAAAGAGTTAAGACACCACTAAATTCACTGATTTTTGCCATTTCCATTTTTTTTTAATTTCCTGTAATAATTAGTGCTTTATCATATCAGATAATGTAGAGAGATGGAATACGGAATCAATAATCTTAGCTTATCTGTTAACTTTTGTAAGCCACAACAAAAAAGTAGACAGACATAGGAAGGCCAAGGGCACTTTCCTCAAAGTGGTACTTGCTGACTTGCAAGTTGGAAAAGAGACATCCACAAAGTGCCAGCATTTGAATCTGTGCTTGTAAGGACAGAAGCAGACTACCAGCTCTGTCTGCTAAACCTTTGGATAAAGGGAGGTCAAAGTTAGTAGGTATGGCAGAGACCAAAGGAATTTCAGGTAATGGAAATTAAAAAAGCAAAGTGTTTAAGCGTAAATTCTAAATTCCTTAACGTCTTTCAGGACAGTAGAATTACTTTTTCTATGAGAATTTAGAAGAAGATTTTGCACAGCAAGAGAAATTCAGGTGCTGAAAATAAAAATATTTCAGTTCTACTTTGGATATGAAAGACACTTCCAAGTTTTCCACTGACTCTTCATTCATTACTATCTAATTAGCTGGAAATAAACTTCTTGCTCCTGTTAAGACAAGGATTCCATACACTGTCAGATTAATAATTAGGGATTTATTTCTGAAGACACATTATTTGTGAAGTCCACATAGCAGATTCTTCTGTGGATGAGTTTCACAAGTCACCCACAAGACAGCAATTTCCCATCTTGCAAGCCTCCATGCCAGTGCAGCAATGCCCTTCCTTTGTTATAGAGCCTGCAGATTAATTTCTTCCTACTAGTTTTGCATTAACATCTATTATTTAAATACGCTGTTTTAATTCATACTGCTAATGGAAAATTAATAAAATAAGAAAGTAAAGCAATGCTCCAGATGTCTAGCATTCTACAAACATTAACACTTGCAGGCAAAGGACAGATATGGTGCATTGTATCAGCTTCAGCTTTTAGCTGCAAAATTATAATTACTTTGGTCATGCAAATTAGTAGTAGCTTATCAGCAAGTTAGTAGTAGCATATTGTGAGAAGTGACATTACGCAGATGGATAATAAGTACTTTCACCCATCTAGACATCACTTGAAAATCACAATAACTCCTCCTTCTCATGGAGCAATACACTCATTTTTCCAAGCTTAGGAAACTTTCAGTTTTCTTATAAGACTTGCGCGCATAGTTGCAATATAGCTAATGGATATGAACAGTTTTGAAAATCATGCACTTAGGTGAAAGATATCTGCTTCACTGTCTTGAAACAAATATGACAATGCTTTGTTTCATCTTTATTAATCCTAACTTCTATCCTTATTCATTATTAAGATAGAAAGTATCTTCCTGTCAAAGTCTCAGCTCATTGATAAGTCCTTCAAATTAAATGAGTATTTTATATTTCCCTTCTCTTTCACAAAGTATAATTAAATGCATATCTTTCTGAATATTATTATATATACATATGTCAATCCCTTATGATTGTGATTCATTAATATCTGTGCAAGATAAAATAAAATTAAAAAAAAATCACATGGTGATCTGGAAGCTGCAAAAAGCATATGCATCTCTCAAACTTGAGCAATGATTGGAAGGTAAGTAATGGTGTGTTTGCCTGTGGCCTACAGTATTTAAAAAGTACACATCTATATTACATATGTATTTAAAACTTAAGGTATCTTAGACAACAGACAGATACATTAAGCACAAAGTATGATTTCTGATAACAGATGATGGGAGCATTTTTACCTGATAAAACCACTTTAAAAAAGTAAATATACACCTTAGTACAGACAGTTTTAAAGTATAAACAGAATTAAAACATACATTTTAGACACATGGTAGTCTCTTTTCTCCCTATTTCAAAATAAAGCATGTTTTCTGGCAGTTCTACTTCTTTGGTCCCGAAAATGCACTACTGACCTGCTTTTATTGTATAAGTAAACATAGCAGTTTGATATCTGTACTCAAAACCAAAGTGCAGTATCCGAATATTACCAAAAAAAAAAAAAAAAAAAAAAAAANGAAAAGAAAAGAAAAGAAAAGAAAAGAAAAGAAAAGAAAAGAAAAGAAAAGAAAAGAAAAGAAAAGAAAAGAAAAGAAAAGAAAAGAAAAGAAAAAAGAAAATTAGTGTAATGATAATTTCTTACTTAAATGAATTTTGCAAAGCATTTTGGGGAGTCCAGCTGCAATACAGTCTCCTAGTACCTTTCACAAAGACTCCTTGAGTGTTTGTAGAACTTAGCACAGTTCTGACTTTTTTTTTTTTGTGATTGCTTTCAGCAAGGCTTTTGAAAAGAAAAATTAAATACCTCCTACAGAACGACAATATTCACTAAAAACTGTGTCTCCAAAAATATTAAAAGTATTGAAATAATGCATTGAAATAAATTCATGAAATAAATGCATTTTAACAAAGGTTAATTCATAAGCTGAAGGTACAGTGTTGAGATAAGCAGCATCATTTCATGAAGACTCAGTGACAACTAGAAAAAAATATTTCAAGACACATAGTGTAAAAGAAGAACTAAGTGCAGGACTGTATGTCAGACTTGATCTTCAAATATGATGAGGTGGAATAAGGAAAAACAACAGAATGTAGTAATAAACACCTGAATTGGTATAGCTTCTAAAGAAATCCCTTCTCAGGGATTGTATCTAAAGTTTAAAGCTTCTTTGCAGGAACTGGACAGAGAAGACTGATATGGTTCAATGAAAGAAATCAGATTAGTTACCTAAAGAGAATTTAGGTGCTCCTAGGACTAAAGAATTCTTTTCCCTGGTTATTCTAAGCCTTCCTCTTTACAAGGGTGAAATAAAGTCAGAAACTGTCATGATGCAGTTCTGTGAAGAAGAAGAAAGCCTAGAGATTTCTGAACACTCCATGAGATCTCTCCAGAAAGTTTTCAAAGCTGGTTTTCTTTCTCTGCATTTTTTTTCCACTTGTTTCTGTCTGTAATGCAGAATAACAAGATATTTTTAGTTTAAAAGCTCCTACAGCTACTTCCCAAACAACCTGTAAGGAGTTTTCAGAATCATTGAGGATCTGTCAGCTATCAGCTTAACTTCATCCTACTAGTGCTTGTTCCCTGAAACTCTTGTCATTGTACCTTCCTGCTTTCTTCAGCACTTTTCTACATTGGCATCAAGGTGAATACTACCCTGTTCTGCTTGAGTTATCATCAGAATATTAGTTCTCTTGAGGTCTGTCTCCTCCAGAGAGGAAACAGTAGAAAGACTTGTCTTTTCACTGCAAAATCTTCCATTCAACTGTTTATACAATCCCTTGTTTTAAAAGTGCCTTGATAGCACAGGATGGGAAGGTGATCTTGCTCGAAAACTACAGGAGGACTTCCAGTATTTTCAAAATATGTGTTCATTTCTCTCTTATCTTTTTATGGCCACTAATTTTATTTTTCAGCATATTTTTTATGAAGTACTGATATCGGACATAGCAGACTATAATTTGCCTCTTAAAATTTCTTTAGAAATAAAAAAAGCATCATGATAGCACCTTCCCATTCTGTGCTATCAAGGCACTTTTAAAACAAGGGATTGTATAAACAGTTGAATGGAAGATTTTGCAGTGAAAAGACAAGTCTTCCTTGACAAATTCTTCCAAGAATTTGAGAAAAGCTGGTCTGTTTGACATAGTGTACTCAGATTATTAAAGATTTTCTATAGATTTCTGTCCCTGGATTTTGAGAAGTAGCCATGAGAAAACAAAGAGGATGATATAAATGAATGAATACGAATGAATAAATATGAATTAAATGAATGAATAAATAATAGGGAAGCAAAAAGTTAATAGTTCTCATTATTCAAGATAGTAAATATAAGAGCAAACTGTGGAGAATTAAACAAACCTCTACAACACTGAATGATTAGGTGTTCAAATGATAGATTAGTCTCCGAGTAGGCAGATACAAAAGAGCATACACAGAAACAAGCAAAAAAAATCATTTCACATATATGATTTGCTTGCAGTTGACATTTTAGGGCTGTTCAGGAGTAAGGTCTTGTCTCTGTAAACAGATAATGCTGTGAAAGCATCAGGTCAGCTTTGGGCAGAGGATAATAAAGGCAAACAATAGCATGGTTTCCATATCAGAAGAGATTACACATCCTAAAGCTCTTTAAGCCTGGAAAAGAGATGACTGTGGGAGTAAGATTCCTAGAATCATGAATGGGATGGAAAGCATAAGAATGAATTATGTGTTGTCTTCTCCCACTCAGAATCAGCTAGATTTCACAGACAGTTGCCTGGAGGGAGGTTCAGTAGGAAACAAAAAGAGGCTATTCTTCACATGTTAAGTAGTTGAGCTGCGCAACTCTTTGCTATAGGTTCCTGTGAATGCAAAATTTATGAGTTCTAGAAGACAGTAGAAAAACTGATGGAAGAAGAGCAAAGCATTGTAGGTTATCCAGTACATCACCACCATACTTTTATCTCATGAATCCTAGACCCCAAAATTGATGAAGTCTAGAAGATTTTTTTTCTGGCAAAGTATCACTGAGAGTTCACCATGTTCTTATATTTTTTTCCTACATATCCTTTAACTGAGAATATCAAAAATAAACAAGCCCTTGATCTTCTCCAGTATGGTGATACTTACTTTATAACACACAAACAACACATTTTATACGATTTCCTAGTTCCCTATTCAAGTGATTTACGTTTTAAAAAACATGATCAATTTCAAACAGGAGTCTCATTATTTTAACAAATACTTCTAAAACATGGTTGCTATAAATGTTAACTGATTCAGACAGTAAGGAGTTTAAGCTACAATATGGATAATCATGATTCGTTTCTGGTGCCAGACAGCATTGCATTTATCCATGCTTTGGCAATTTTGTTTAAAGGGTACTGATGTATAATAAGGTACCTTCTCCCTGCTCCTCCCAGCAGACTTCAAGAAATGAAACTTTCTACATTTTTCATGTCCGCCTTTACTGTTTTGTATATATTTGGATACAAGTCAAAATTAAATAAGGAAAAAAAGTTGTGAAGAGTAACAGTTCTGAATCGCATTTTTTTACTCTACGAACTGAAGAGGCAGAAGGATAGTGCCGTGATTTCAGTATAATACTATTTGACTCTAGATGTTCAGAAGTGTTCTTCTGTTCAAGGATAGCACATCACATGGCAGCATTTCTAACAAAAATATAAAGACTAGAATATTTTGGAAGATTAAATATTATATATTTGAGGCCATTTTTGACAATAGAAGAAAACAAAGAGCACAGTCTCCATTTTGCTTCTATTTCAAAGGCCAAAAAAAGAAGTCATTTTTGTCCACCTTAGAAACAAGGTAATAAAAGTTCAGAAGTGCATACTATCATTGGAGACCCCTACAAATTGATGGCAAGCACTGCTATCCAAGGATACTTTTATAAAAGAATAAGTGGTATTGTTTTGGAATAGTATGGCAGAATTTTTTTTTTTTAAAAGAACACCATGCCCTCGTAAAGTGCTCTAAAGCATGTTTAACAGAAACACTTGTTTGTAGAATCCATAATACTTTAAAGAGGATCATTTTCAGGAGAAGGAAAATATGTTTCATTCCAAGAAGGAGTGGGATTATCAGAAGGAAAACAAATAGCAACAACAACAAAAAGAACACTCAAAGATTCAGTAGAAAAAGTGTAATGAAAGACAGCTTAGACTCCTGCAGAATATTTCTGATATGCAAGCATAATTTACAATTTATTTGTAAATTTAAGGTGGCATTATGCCACTAAATAAAAGCAGATAAGAAAACATAGATTTGAATTGGAGACTTCAGATGAGCCACTCAAAATTGTGTTTGTAAAACAGTGCAGAGAACCTTTTACCTTAGTGGTGAAGGAATAGAAAATAAAGCAACTTAACCTTCCATCTTATATGGATAATGTGAAGTAACTAAATGCACAATTTTAAAGCTTTGAAGAGTGCAAATCCTTCATAATTAGAATCTTTGCTGAAATAGAAACATCAAACTTTCAGAATCAAGTCTGGGAAGAAAAGCTTCTAGGGACAAAGTCTATGAAATAATTGAACTGTTTAAAGAAATGTTTTAAAGAACTTTACAACCGTAGTAGGAGAGATACCTACACATGCCTTGATCAAAGAAGTCTTCCTTAATTTCAAATTGTTGGACTAGTCAGCAAAAGCCATACAATCATTAATACAATGATCATTAGAAAACATCAAATTATGGCATCAGAGTAATTGCTGTTGATCATATCACTTTTCATTAATTGACAGAATTATAGATAGCATAATACACAAGCCATAGGAGAAAAAATCCATCTTTGAAGAGGTTATGGCCTTGAAACTAATCACTCTGCCATTAAAAAAAGTAACAAATGACTTTAAAAATAACAGATACTAGGACTATATTTTTTTAATGATAGGCTTTTTTTTTTTTTTAATCTTCTACATGCACTATCTCAACCATGAGGTTTCCAAAATATACTATGCACATATTCTAACAATACATTCTTTTTTCAACAGCTTAAAAATCTGTATGTATTTTCTGCAGTTCCTCAGCATGCTGCAGCATGCGGCTAAATGCAACAGGTTATTTTGCATAGGACTAAACAATATGGACTCTAATCTTATTTTCATTTGATGTGACAAAGCTGACAGCATGCTGTAGAAATAAGAGGCTGCACAAGTACAAACACATAAAAAATTCAGTAGCTTAAAGATGCAAAGTCTACCATATCAGCGAGTTTCTACTGAGACGTGAAGAAATCTTTATCTGTCCACTCCTTGTCTGCTAACTACCTCCTACTTGAGACTCATAATTAAATCTTAATTTTGAAAAAGAAGAAAAAAAAAAGAAAAAATACTTTCAGAGTGCTCAGTATTATTTAAGCTCCATCTTTTTAAGCATGAGGAAGGCTACACTGAGGTTTGTTAACATATTCAAAAAATTAAAGTTAGTTTTCCCCTAATATCACAGGTATTTCCACTCATTCTAACTAACTTCTTCAAATGCCTTATGAAATACAAGTTGAACATAAAATTGGAAGATCCACAAGAAAGAACATTTTTTGCTTCTTTAAGAGTTTCAAATTTTATTACCCAGTCAATAATTTTAGAGGCAGTGAGGATGACATAGAAAACATATTTTCATCAAAAAATATTGATTGTCAATCCATGCCATTGTTCTGTTATCTTGAAAGCCAACTTAAAAAAAAAAAAAAAATGGCACTATTCCTAAATGGGCTATTTCTTAAATAGACATTGAAATCTTGCCTACTCTATATAAAGTAGGCACTGACAAAGAAGATGAAATTCCAGCGTGTTGTTTGGTGACTTGGAGTTTTACATGAGTGCGCAAGAGTGGACCATTTCAGTCCAAACTGTCTGTTATTTGAATCACTTTACAGTGCTGACATTCTACTCTCATGCTTTCAAAATGTTCTTCTCAACAGCTTGGATTTAAAAATAATGTGGAAATGATGTGATGATGAGTTTGAAAAAAAAAGTGTTCCACATCAATATCAGAAAAACTTGCAAAATGAAAGCTTTAGCTGTAGAAGAAGATATTAATATCAATAGACTTTATCATACTGACATTAGATGACATACTGTAATAGTTGAGTGTTAAGATTACACAAGTTGATTTTGCTCTTCATACACTAAATTAAGTATATGCTATACTAAAAGGAACTAAGTAATCTATCTTCTCGTCTTCCTTCTAAGCCTTTTAAACAGAGCAACATCCAATATTTACTAGCCAGTATGTATCAATTTCCAGTCTCACACTGTTGAAAGGAACAGATAGAAGACAAAGGGCAGGAAAGATGACTTGTCATCCTTACATTATATTTCTAACCAGCAGTAGGAGAACATCTCCACTTGCTAATGGAGAGCGGAATAGAGGGTTAGAGAACAGTATTTCATTTAAAGATGAAAAAAATGTGTAGACAAAGGTTTTCTCAGCAGTTACCACCGTTAGAACTCTTCATTTTCACCTTCTCTAACATTAGGCTATTTATATAGACCATGCAAAGTGGTAAAGGACAGGAAGAGAATGGAGGAAGGAAGAAATGGCTTTTTCTTTGTAAAATTTGGTTAGAAATATTCTGTTAGTAAATACTGTGACCAGTATTGTGCGTTCACAACCCAATTTTCACTAAAGAAAGTCACTTTTCACTCTAGACTGAAATATTTAAAAGAAGAAAATAAGAAAATATGAACAGAAGAAAAAAAGAACTTTCCATTTAAACTCTATAAAAATGAAGTGCTTTGACAATTTACCCATTTTGTTTCCATTCTTTCATTTTTTTTTTTATTTTTGATTTGTGAGTATGCATTACTGTCTCAAAAACATCTTCCTGATCAAAATGCTTAACTGAAGAATGTACAAGCAACTCTGCCAATACATGCAGGAGTTCTGAAGAACTGGCTCTTATTAAATTGCAGTGTACTAGAGGTCAGTTTAGTTTATTGTGTTTTACATGTTAACCGTACTCTATGGTCATTTTTTTTCCTTCTTTCTTTGGTATAATCTTCATGGATATCATTATCATCTACCTTCATGTCAAAAGTAGACCCTAAACAAGGGTGCATATGATGGTATCCTAGACTAGCAGGAATAATGTATTTTCTATGGAATCATTAACTTCTATAAACTTTTTACATGTTCTCATAACTCCTCTGAAAATGTAGATGGCTCTTTTGACATCCTGAAGAAATATTAATAAATCCTAATGTAGCCTGTATGCTGAAAGCTAAGCTTGACAAAATGTGAGTAGTGCCAGAATGATTTATTTACAATTTAGAATTGTAGGATAATTTTGCTAAATATGTATATTCTAGAAAACACCAAGAAAAAAAAACGCTACATAAACAGGAATTTCCTCAAAGTAACACTGTCAGAGAATTTCAGAATAATGAACAAAAAGCTCTTGAATCCACTTGAAGTCTAAGAATAAACTCAGAGAGCCACAGACATGTATTTGTTGAGAAGTACAAATATCCATTCCTTTTTCTCTCATTAAAATATTTATACTATTTTATTTATAACAGTATCTCCTCTTGCACGTGGTGAAGTATGAAGTGACATTTCTCACATCAGCATTTATGGTCAGATTGCTCCATTAATAATGTTACAGGACAAGCTATTAAAAAATTCTGAAAAAATAAGTTTTTTTTTGCTTTATTGTTAACTGTTCAGTTATGATTGCAAAAGTCAGTAACCAACATACCCCAGATCACATACTTGAAAAACTTTCTTACAGAATGTTAAAAATTGAAGCCTTCTATGATTTCATTCAAGTTAAATTTACATTATTATTTCTTTGGATTACAACTAACCCTGTATTATGAAGATTTGGAGACTAAAAAGCTGCAAAAAAAGATGTGCAACATCAGAATGTTATTTATAGAAGATGATATTACACTAAAGACAAATTAGTCTTAAATTCATTTTGAAACAGTTTAAACTGCATGGTTTATAGCAGCATTTATATGCTATAATAAATGTATAGGCACTAGAGCTTGAGTTTAATTTAAAAGATGTGCCTTTCATAATTTTTCTTTCATGTCATGGATTTTTCCTTACTGGGAAGAGAATCTATATTTATGCTACACCAATATAACAGCTTCAGAAAAGCACCATAGGAATTGATCAGGAATTTATCATAAATTCCAACCACTTTGGTATGGTGTATCACAGCTTCTCAAAATAACTCCTACTCTTGTGCTCTCAGTTTTTCTCAAATAAAAAAAATCCTACTCTTAAGAATTAAAATCTTTGTCTGAATTTGAAACTTCAGTTTTGTTGTCCCACTCAAAACACCCTTGTTATTTAAGTGCAGCAGCACATGAAAAATGGATCATTTTCTACTTTAAGTCCTCTTTATAATCATGTATCTACCTGTATTTCAATATTAACCCAAATTTTGGATTCTTGAACATTCTGCACACATTTGCATTTGGTGCAGTTGGTGCAATAGGCTAAGTGATTTCATATTCAGAAAAAAAGCTACTTTAATCATCAATTTACTTGAAGCACACAAAATAGTTAATTGTTTAACTGAATCTGTATTTCAAAGCTGTCAGTTCATGACTGATCCTATACCTTCCATACTCCACTAAAACATGGAATATGGAGGTGGAATATAGAGGAATATGAGGAGAGCTCTTTTCTCTATTTTTTAAAAATTATTTCTGGACTCCAAAAGCTCACTTTTGGAGATGAATGAAGTTGATCCAGGACAAATCCAGAGATGAGCTTGCAGGAAATAAGTTTAAGTCATAAGGAATTAGTTTATTTTTGTTATATATTTGATTTGTCATTGATAAATGAATTTACCATATCGAGTCCTATCTTCACCTTGCACATACATTACGAACTGGTATGACAGCTTCTGACAGAGCACTACTTGATGTCTAATGTTAGCTGTTGCTAGGGAAAAAATAAGTCAAGTTTTCCACCATTCTTCACTGAGGAATCTTACAATTTCTTCACAAAATGAGAATCTAAAGGATGTGATGAAACTCAGATAAGATTTCAGATGTTTGTATTGCGTCATATGTTTGTAGCTGTCTAATCTTGATCTTAAGCTTGACATTCCTTTAAAAACATTATTTAGTTAACATTGCATTTAGTCAGCTTTTTAATCTGGATTTTTTTTGTTGTTTCTTGAGGTGCATTTCATGTGACAGTGTAGATACTCTGCCCTAATGCTGGTCAGAAGTGATTCATTTTCCAACAGAAAACAGAAGGTAGTTGAAATATCTAAAATTGGTGTCCTATTTGTAAAACAATGATAAGCACACATTAGACTCCTTTCTTGTCCCCAAAACCTCCCCTGCAAAACACACATAAACTGTTACATCTTAAAAGTATCTCAAAAAACTTCATAATTAATACATCATGAAAGTTTTACTGTATGCCTTCCACAAAAGCATAAGAGAAAGAAAAGAAAACAAAAGAAAAAAAAAAAAGCTTTGCTATAGCCTGGTAGTGAATGATAACTGGAATAGCACCAGGTTCTATATCTCTTTAACTGAGCTATGAACAAAAATAACTGCTAGAAAAAAAAAAAAAAATCTCAGATTATCTAATAAGACCCTTAGAAAACACATACATATTCTCCATAACAAATGTAGAAAAGGTTGGTTTGAAGTTTTAATGCTAAGGATCATAAATCAATGAAAATTACAGGTTGCTATTAGATGTCATATTTATGGTATCCATAGTCTATTATCAATATAATTGATATTAGATACCATCAGATACTAACACTGTAGGTTGTCTAGAGTATATTGTTGGACATTTTTTTAAAATAAGATACAGAAGAAGACACATTTAAATAAATATGTAGAAGTAGAAAAAATATTTAATCAAAACATTAATTAATGAGGCCTCTTGTTAAACTGTGTTCTTTTTGTTTCTTTTGTGATCTCCAGCACAACTAAGAAAAACAAAAAGAAAGGCCTGTAACGAGCGACAGTGTAGCAAGTACTTGTGGAAAGGGCATAAACAGTGACTCTGCCAAATTTGGCATCCTTTTTAGCTCACAGAACTGATTTTGACAGGCCCATATGTTCAGGAATAAAGGAGCTCTCAGTGGGTAACAGGTGACATCCACTCTTTTTTTCTGGAGAAGTTGATGCTTGGGAGCTACTTCGCCAGAAAAGAGCCCAATAGCCTTTACTGGAGTATCTGAAAAGGTTAGATTTGTACAGGCAAAAGGGTAGGGAGCTTTAGGTAAGCCTGATGCAGGATTTTAAAATGCTCTATAAATGTCTCTTAAATTTGCTCTACTAATTTTTCACTAGGAATGTGAAGTGGCCATAAAATATTGGATACAGATTTTTCAAAAGAGAGAATTTAATTTGTTAAGCCTAAGCACACTAATAATCCTGTGGCCCTGTCCAAGGAGGCTTTCTATGTTGCAGTCATGATTTTTTAAAGTCTTAACTCTTAAGAGCAAGGAATGATTTAGGAATAATGATGCAGATGGAATTCTCCACTGGGAATTATTTTGGATTATGTAAATATGCAGGCATTTTGTGCAAATTAGTTATAATAGCTATTAAAATATACTTCAGAATCATGATAACCAATGGTTCATCAATATTTTAATAACTCTAGACTGAAATGGAATCAAAACACATTTAAGATTGACCAGGAAAATTTGAATCAGTGAGATTCTCATTATACTTCATGTCACAAGAAAAGCAGACAAATCTTTTCAAAAAAAAAAAAAAAAGCTAGCATTCCATATTTTTACCATATTCTTAAATGTAAAACATCAAGAGTATAATGAACAAGGAGTGTGGATGTCACTGTCTTCATTTGATCATGACATTTCTTTGTTTGCAGCAGATTCCATCAAAAACACCTAACCTTTTCCAGAAAAAGTTACTTTGACTTTACGAGGCCAAGATTCTAGTTCCAACTCACATTTTGCAAATGGCCACTTCACTTAGAGCAGGATTTTTCATAGAGATGGTGCATTTGAACCCGACCAATAATGAATTTCTAGTTTTCAGAACTCTGCAAACTTCTCAATTAAACAAACAAAAACAAACAAACAAATAAAAAACAGTAGGTTAGAATGTATGTAATTACAGACTAGGTTCCATCATTACAGATACCACAAAATGGCAGCAGCCTATTTCTATAAGAAATACTGCAATAAACATGCATAAAAGATATTTTTTCTTTGTTAGAATAAAGAAAAAGAGACCAAACTTTATCAGGCAAAGTAAATCATAGTTAGAATACTACTGTACCAGTAAGCTGAGGAAGGTACTCATAAAGTGATGAAGTATGAGAAAACACTGAAGAAGCAGAAGAAAGAAGCTGCTGCTAATACCAAATTAGTTGATGCTTTAGTGAAAAAAAGTTATTTTGAAATAAGAGATTTACTACTTTAGATTCCTACTCTGCTTTGAGATAAATATTTGAGCCTCTGCAGCCTTCAGCCCAAATAGAACATATGTATATATATGAGTGTATATATATCAGCATATACTATATATCACTAGGTACTATACTGAGGTCTATAGGATGCCAAACAAGTAGAAAGGCTTGTGCTCTTTAGCAGTCAGACAGACCTGTCTGATTCCCAATGCTCAGGAACAGTAGGACAGGGAGTCTTAGGTGGGCGCAGCATACATTACTAACTCTATCTGGAATCTAAAATCCTAACTGTGGCACTATCTTGTCAGGTAAATGCGCACTGATTGGCTCCAATCTGAAATGAAACCTCAGTTGATGCAGGAAATTACTGCTGGGAGCAAAGGACTGAAATTTCATTTCATATGTTGTTGCAAGTTGAAATAGGGCTAGCTTAGCACAGAAGTAGAACACCATTCAAAAGCTCCCAAGTACTTCAGTCACCCCAGGTCTATGACAGGTAGCAGTCTGACTTCTTGGTTCTCATCTACCAAAAACCTTCTTACTGCTTCCTTTTCAGCCTCTGAATTTACAGAAGAAATTGCCCTTTCTTTAAGAGATGTAGGAAATATGCAAGTCCATATTTTTGATTGAAAAGTGGCAGAGTGCGCTGGCACAGGAAACCCAGAATTAACAAGAAATATTACCAACAGCATGGAGTAAAAGAGAGTGAATAAAAGGAAACCGATGCAGAATTTCTACTATTCACTGTACACGAGTTTGAAATATTACTGTGTCTCTGAAAAAAAATGATTTGCCATAAGGCGTTTTGCTGTGGAGTGAATCTGGCCAAGACATTCAAAGAGGAAATATGACGAGGTTCATGGGCAATATCTCAGTGAGAGCACACGCCAGTACAACCACTCAAGAAACAGTACTAGCAGCTGCCAGATGAGAGAGAATTCTGCTACAGGAACAGTTGGTTTTGAGAGGGAGTGAGAGGAAAATAACTTCGAGGACTGGAAACCAACCATCTCTCTTTCTCAGAAATGGTCTCACTGAGAGCCACAGTAAGATGGCAGACTGGGAGGCACAAACAGAAAATGAAATAGCATGAGCAGCACCAGCAAGACTTTGGAAATCACTCTAGCATAGGCATGCTAAATGAGCAACATAAGCTAATGAAATATAGACAAATTGTCTCTCCTTGGAACCGCAACAGATATAAGCTGAAGCTGAAGAAATTGCCTGTTTTCAGAGTTAATGAAGAAATTGACCATTTAATGGTTCTGACTGCAGTAGATAATTGGAAGTGCTTTTAATAAAACCTGTTAGAGCCTTTCTTCATAGTAGGTCTGAAATAAGGTAATTTAAGAAAGACAAAACCAGCGAATAACTAAAACTAACAGTACATTATTGGTAGCTGGGAGAGAGAGGAATTTTATGCATATTAGCACATATAGGAGAAACTGGGAATCAATATTCCAGATCAACTGATGACTGGTGTGTCTGGTTTCAGTCCAGTATCAGAAAAAAAAGCTCTGTATATTTATCCTGTTCAACATTTTTCTGTATATTTGTATTAAATAGATTATAGAATGTAAGATCATATTTTGCACTGAAACATATAGATGAGTTACCAAGGAGAGCAGGGGAATTTAGTCCTCAGTGAAACTACATGTCTACCAGTTTCTCATAAACAGATGTGATCCTTCATCCAGCAAGGACATATTTGTGTATTTGAAGAAGCAAAGCAATATTTACATTTTCATCTGTTATATATACTAGTAAGTGTGAAGCTTACTTAGGATGTTATGCATAAATATTTTCATTGCATTTTACCACATCCTGGTTCAAGATGAGTCAACTAAATGGATTGCAACAAAGTCAGGGAGATGGCCAATCTACCAGCTCAAATGTCTCATTGTGCATTGCAGATCCCCAACACATTATCTGCTTTATCAAAGGGGAGAAACAGTGGGCCCTTATTTCAGCTGCGTGGTCCAGGCAGTGCACCATAAGAGGCTAAAGGTTCAAAAGATTCTGGCATGTGTTCTGGACTGCTTGCTTGAACCCAGAACTTCTCCTGGACCTACCAGAAAGTAATAGAAGAGACTACACTATTGATGGATATTGATCTTGAAGAGGGGTCACATTAGAATGAAACCAGGCAATCTTTTCTATTAGTTACAGTAGCACAGGTAAAAACTACTGTTTTTTTGGTTTGTTTGTTTGTTTTGTTTTGTTTATTTGTTTGTTTTTCAGGTCAAATTTTGTAAGTTAGGGATTTTTTTCATTTGGAATTTTCCTATGTTCTACCATCTCTTTTTTGACTGGAATATCAAGGTTGCTTACATTAAACTGCAATGTATATATATGTGTGTGTGTACATATATATATATGTAACAGAGGAAATACTGCAGTTCATTTTATTACTTATGTTCTTTGATTTGTGAATCATCCCTTCTCCTGTTTTGATCTGTGCTATATGCATGTCACTTGGGCTTAGAAAAAAAATGCAATTTCTTCTTAAGGTGCTACATTTGGATGAAGTGAAGACGAAAAAAAAACAGTCAAGAGACAGGCAGATTATTAAAAATAACAGTATGTTTACAAGTAATTTTAAAAAGTAATTCCAGTTTAATTAATTTTATTGCCCTACTAAAATAATGAATGCTTTTCTTACTTTAATATTACACCGACATGGCTCCTATGGCTCCTCTTTTTTTTTTTTTTTTTATTAACCCAGATTTTTTAACATTCCATGGATGGCACCAGTTTATGTCACTCATTCCCCCAGAAGCAGATGTTAGTATGCTTATTTGTAACAGTTAGTGAGTTATTCTGCATGGAGATTAAATTATTCTAAAGGCATCACTCATAAATAAAGGAACAAGGAAAGTAAGTTAATGTGCCAGAATCTGACCTCTAATAATCACAGTGTTACTTTAACTCGTCATTTTAAAATTTGCCTCTGCTTGTGCTCCATCTCCTTATGAACTTAGTTCCTTATTACCTTCCTTACTATCTTATCACAACAGTCTGTCTTTTACACACTGTAATAGAGCAGGCTCTGGTCACTGTAAGAAGTTCTTGGAGCAGATTACACCAAATGTCGACAAATGTTAAAAAATGTAGACAAAAAAAATCAGGATGAAAGACCAGAAGTGCAGCTCTCACATTAAAATAAGACTAAATTTTCTGGTACATCAGCCGTATACACAACAAAGAAAATTTTACAAATATGGTAGCAAAAACAGTCATCTGTTCTGGAGATAATAGACTAATGAAACATTTAAGTATAGTCCAAAATCAAATGAATTTCCTCAATTCATCTATGCAGTCTATGACTTGATTCAGTAATTTCTCTAATTTCCAAGCATTGCCTTTAATCATATGACTCTCATTCATTCCAGACAATATATTTACACTGCTATTGGATTTACTTCTATAGGCAATTGGCATAGACAAATTCAGTCTTATTGCTCAGTTTTTCCAGCTCTTACTTTCTATACTTCTCTACATTTATCTCTCAGATGACCAACTTTGAGCATAAAGGCATTTTTGCAGTTACTTTCCCTCTTTTTACTTTTTGTTTTTTTTTACTTATACTGAAAATGGGTCTGATACATATATATTTTTTTCCTTTTTCATTCACTTCTTATTTATACAGCATACTGGTGTGGAGTGGGACATTCCCCTTTACACGAAGTCACACAGGTAATGCAATAGCATGGTTTGGGAATCTGGACTCTGGCTGGGGGCTCTGAGTGTCTCACTTAATTTCTGATTTCTTTTTTTTCTAGGTGAAGATAAATTTTCCTGTTGCATCATAATCCATGCATGTTCTGAATTCCCCAATCAAAGAGTTCATAGCTAGAATATATGTTAGAAATATACAGATACAACAAGATTTCAGGTTTTGTTTAAATATGTTTATGGCAAATAAACAAAGTCCAGTTTTCAGAAGCAAATACAAAAAATATTTAAAGAGTTTTAAGAACAAAAGCCCCTTAGATGTATGTATTAGAAATGGCATGAAGAATTTGATTACCATATTTATCTTCCTGATTTTATTTCAAATAATCTCTACATTTATAATATTTAATTATCTTTAGCATCTTCATTCTACAAAACGAAATGAAGATGTTTTGTAGTACAAAACACACTGTTGCAATAACACATTTTAAAGGGAATTAAATAATATTTTCATAACACTTTGACTGCACATTGTTTTATTTGGACAATACTATTGAAGTACCACAGGTATTCCAAATTTTACCCCTGCCATTACTTGATAACTTCAAGACTGGTGCTGCTGAAGACCAGTACTTCTTATGAAAAATAAGACTACAACACTGACTGTTAGTCACTTTGCCTGACTTGAAGATATTGTGTGGAATATCTCACTGTCAAGAACCAAATATCCACAAAGGAGACAGAGAAGTCCTAAAACTTTATTTGAATAAAGCATACCCCTGTGGGTTCTCTCAAATTACAGGAGGGCACAGCCTCCTATTAGCCTAATTTCCTGACCGAGATATGTCCTCTCCTTTTCCCCATTGGCTAAGGTACTCAGAAGTTATGGACTTCCCGGCCTGCCTAATGTATATTTCCCCTTGATATGTTCCCCCTCCTTGGTCATACATCACATGTCTAATTAAAAAAATTTTGTGCCTCCCCTGGGTGTGGAAGTTAATATGCATTAGCTCATTACACTTGCACCTACTCTACTAAGGTTCATTCTGTGGTCATTAGTTGATAAGGATCTCTCTGCCCCCCTCCTGCTTTCCCCTGAGGTCAATTGCACCCAATTGTATAGGTACAGCACAACCTCTCTGCCTGTACTCCCTAGTCCTGTTTGCCAAAGAATGTGGAGTATTTCACACATTTGTAAAGACACAGGCTCCTTTGTTCCGCTCAATATCTACCAGTTTATTTATTAATTATATTTAATACTGTATAATTAGCTGATCATTTCTCCAGTTGGAACTTTCCCCTTTTTGAATCAGTAAATTCGTGGCATCAACTTGGACTTACTTCCACAGTGTTATTGAAAGGTATGTGCTTTCTTTTTCCTTTGAGTATTCAATGATGGAAAGAAGTATTTTTTAACAATATTTTTTTCCCTTTTCACTTCTAGAAGAAACTTCCCTCACAAATAAATTCAATACAATTAACATAGGATGGCATGTTCCATTTCACAAGATCCAAGAGCCTAACAGTTAAGGAGAAATCCACTTGTAAGAAGTCACAGATTCAGATGTGTATTTAGAAGAATGAACCCAGCTTTCCAAACCCCCTTCTGAGTTCTTATATATTCATTTTATATAATGCTTCATTACCAGAAAGCCAAGATCATTTCAAAAAGAACTTATATGTATTAATTTCCAGATAGTCTTGTGCTGAAAAATAGCACTTCTCAGCAAAACCTGTCAGGAAAATTTCAGACTTAGACTAACCAGAGAATGTCTTTCATATTTTTCTTTTCTATATAAAAATCTATGAATGAATCGGTGTTATACTCAGAGAGAATTTGATCACTCAACAGTCTGTTTTATACAGAAGCATCTGAGAGTATTGGGAATAAAATACAACAAAAATGTTTGTAATTAACCACTAGAGAGTGATAAATTTAGAGTTCATATCTATTGATTTGAACTAAGACTCTGTTCTGAGGCTCTCGCCATTCAAGAAAACAAAATGCGGTCTTAAAGGTTCAGGTATTTCTTAGAAAATTCACAAATGCACAAGTCACATACTAACATTCGAAACATATTTACCTGCTCTAGCTTGATACCTGGGTATAAAATGCTATTAATTAAGATTGTATTTAGAGATTTTTGCCAATTATCTCTATTTTCCAAGTAAAATTTTGGACTTTACTGTCTTCTTCCAGATATCTGTTCTTTTGGCCAACTATAAGACTACATAGGTAAGTATGTAGAGCTAGGCTATAATTTTATCATTTTATTCCAAAACATTATATCTTCTGTATGATATTGATATGATATGACATAAAGATACAAAACTCCATATTTGTGTGGTTTCTAATGTCTACTTTAGTGCAACATTTTTCTTTTCTTCCTCAGTCCTTCAAAATGCCTGAAGAAGACAAAGCTGCTGCTGACTGTTTCCATAGAGACACCCTGACAGTGTCATGAGAAAACATTTTTACTTTAGTACCTAATGAATTTGCTTCCTGAGCAAAACCACTCAATAAGGAAAGTACCAGGAATAGAAAAGTCATTCATTATAGTGTGCAGTTCATTGTGATCTGCATTTGCTTGGTCTGTGATAAGTGATTTAGCACAGTGTTTAGAAATGTGGAAAATAGATTTTTTTTTTTTTTCCAGAATTGTTTACCTTGCTGAATTCCGTCCTTGTTTAAGTTACCATTCTGGTTTAGATCCCACAAAAAGAGCAGCCTAGTTCTCTCAAATAGAAAATAAGTATTTGCTTGTCTGTGGAATTAAACTGAGTTTAAAAAGTAGCTATTTATTTGAGGAGACATTCTGTATAATGGCTTCTTGATTCAGAAAGTAAAACTGGTAGTCTTTTCCGACAGGATAAGCCAACTCAAGCAGAACTGCATTCTGAATTAAATTCCTGTCTAATGTTTTGGACAAAATATGTCTGCATGTGAAAGTCATCTTAATACATATGTGTCTGAAACATAATGGTTGTGCTGGACACAGCCATTTTGAGACGATGCCTAGGTAAAGTCATATCTAGAAAAAATTATCTGCTATTATCTTGAGTTTATTTTAATACTTTTAAATATAAAATTCTACAATGACTACTATAAATTTAAAACTGAAATTAAATCTGTGTATTCAACTTCCTTTCATCTTTGCATTTTTTTTTTTTCAAGTTAACACACACCATAAACTGGTTGATTTAAAAATGGGAAGAAATTTTTTTACTGTAAGGATGGTAAACAGTGGAAGAGGATGCTCAGGGGTGTGCGCAGTCTTCCTCCCTGGAGATATTCAAAGCTTCACTGGGCAGTGTCCTGTGCCCCATGAGCAACCTGCTGCAGTTGCTCATGCTTTGGGCAAAGAGGTTGGACTTGATCGCTGTGTGTTCCCTTCCATCTCAACTATTACATGCTTCTGTGATCTCTCCAAAATAAATAACCCTTCCCTTTTTCCATTAGTCCAAGAGCTCACTGTTGTAAAATGGGGAAAGAGGAAATAAATTTGTTCATTAAAGTGTCAATCAATAGGCAGCATGGGAGCAGAATCAACGAATGCATTTTACTTTTAGAATTACACTAAGCCAGATTTGAAGTACTGAAGGAATAAAAAGAAGAGAAACTGAAATTGCTTCATTTAACAGAGCATAATTATCTAACAGAAACTTTATGCTACTGGAAGCATATCATTTAGACTGAAGAACATGACTCATGTCCCATGGGGAATCCTGTTTCAAGCAGGCCGGAGGGGTCTTAGAAATGAGAAAATGGAGCATTTGATCTGAATGTGGGAAGAGGACTCCTACAGACCTAAATGGACAGACAGAGTAGACAGAAATCAGACAGCAGAACCAGAAATCCTTAATTGAAGCTGTCTCCCTCTGGCTTGCCAGTATCCTATTGCTTTGACTTGATGTGAACATACGGGAGAACAAACAGGGAAAGGGATTCAGCAAAGCTTCTTGCTACAGAAAGAAAAGCAAATGCAGAAAGATCCTTGTCCTCAACTCACCCTTGACTGTCACGAAGTAAGATTCAGATACTTACACTAGCCAGACTGTCTGGAAGAGAGTTGTAAAAGAGATGCATTATAAAGATTAACAGAGAACTTGGGTAGCTCATGCATGATGCTCCAGATCTACCACTTTCTTGGTCATTCCCCAAGAAAGAAGAGAAGCCCTAGTATTTCTTCCGCTTAGTAAAAGAATAATATAATGTCAGAGTTATCAGTCATCTTGTGTATCTACTACATGCAAACCAAAACAGAAATAAAGTTTTATGAAATACACTACAAAAATCTTAAACTCATTGATGCGGAGGGTATGGTTATTTGAAGAAAACTTATGATAAGTCACAACATATGAGGGATTTAATCTTCAGAACAGCTTTCTTCTGAAGGGAGAGGTGAAGAGGCGTATTCCTGTCAACATGCATTCTGTACTTCCTCAACTTTGAGAGTTGCAGGCACCTGGTAGATCCTTTTTTACTTGTTACAATTCTTGTACAGAAAAACAAATACATGACTTAAGCATCCCAGAAACAAACTTGGGCATGGGATATCATGAAGATGAGTGTCACAATAGGCCCCCAACATAACACATTCCACAATTCCACAGTTTGGAAGATTTGCTCAACCTGATCCAGATATAAGTCACTTTTTCAGCATATCTTTTCAGTGCTAGGTAATTCTCATGCCACAGTAAACCAGACTGATGGCCACAAAAAATAAGCATCCTGAGAGGTAAGAGATGCAAGTTTGTTGTTTTGGCAAGATACGTAACAAATTTGTCACCAGAGAGCTGAATGACTCAACTGTCATAAACTGTTTGTTTGCAGAAATTCTCTCATTAGGCTTAAAGAACCAGTCACTTCAAAATCCTTTGCTTTTCTTCTATACTAATACAGCTACTACAGCCCCTCTTAAATATTGGATCTTGTGCCAAGGATTGTTTCTCTAAGAGAAAACTGAATTAAGAAACTAGGAGACATCAAAAAACCCAAGTGGGTCTATTGATAAGACCATCATTATCTAGGACCCAAGTATTTGAAATATGATGAAATAATAAGACAAGAAAGGAAAGATCAAGTCATGTCTCACCACGAAGAGCAGCCAAACTGAACCGGCTGAGCGCAGAAACAACAGCAGGCTTCAGAATATTATTTTGCAGCACCTATTTGAAGGTAAAGAAGACAGGAAACCTGTGACAGCCAAATACTACCATCACTAAGACAGGTCAAATGACTGTCCATAGGGAAAGTGTGGAGGTGAACTCTGCAGTGCAGAAGGAAGCAGATAATAAAAAGGATAGTACAAATTCCTCTTAGAAGCTAAAAAAAAAAATTAAAAATCTTGTGAAGAGTGGAAGACTGCATCAGTGTTCAAACACAAAAGGATTCCTTCGGAAGAAAGTTCCTTCAAAGAAGTTTCTACAGTCCAAACAAGTCATGTGAATGTATATACCAGGCAGCTTAACAGCATGTCATAACCACTGCACAGGCAATGCTACTAGAACTGTTCATTGCTTTCTGATGACTCCAATTTCATCTTTCAATAAAAGAAAAAGATGCTTTAGCATTTTTTTTTTTTAATCAAGTCTCTAACATCTCTGATAATGCCTTTTTAACCATAATGTAGTAGGTCAAGTTGAAATCTAGGCTCTTGAGTAACTATTTTAAGATAGTCTCCAGCTTTTATTCCAGTCTATAAATGTGTTCCAAGAACTCTTTTTTTTTTTTTTTTTCTTATAGAGCAGCTATATCTTGGTTGAACTACTGAAAAGCACTAACACAGTGCTGAAAGAATTGCCCATGCTTGTTCTCCACAGTTTGCCTCATCCCAATAAATAAGATCATATAACCATGAAATAATTCTTTTGTGCTAAGCTATTTGAGAGAGTAGCAGCAAATGTTTCGGTACTAATATGTATTTTATTTATTATAAAACCCAAATACACACTGGTAAGGCAAATGACTTCATATGATTCCAAGACTTGCAAACGGTTTTTAAGTTATGTGGCCTTTAAGTTATTAGATTATTCTGCAGCACATAAAAGCCTAGGCCTATTTATTAGTTTTCAATAAAAAAAAAAAGCAAGCAACTAACAACAACAAAAATATTTATGGAGTCTTTTTGACCACCCTTACATAGATTCTACATCCAAACTTCTATTCTACACATAAAATAAAATATAGGAGCTCCCAGTTATGTAGGCTTTGTTACACCATCAGGACAGAACTATGGTAATTATGGCGAATTTCTCTGGAAAGTTGAATGATGCCTATGTCTTGTGCAGGTCCAGACTCAGTATCAAATGGACAGTTACTATTTTGTTTTCAAGCAGACACAGGATCAATTGTGACATTCAAATGCCCATCTGCCCCACAGGAGAGGTGACATGCTCATCGCACCAGAGATGATTAGACAGCAACCAAATACATGGTTTAACCATATGCTTAGAAGACACACAGACTGGAAGTAGTGTGTACATTTAGTTGTTTGAGTGCAAGGGTCTTATGCATCAGATAAGTTGTAGCTATTTTTGGCATCCCCCAAGTCATGGTCTTCCATTACGCTATGATATTCGAGACCTCAACTCCCTCAACCCTAAGCTGCTTTATACTTTTTTATTATTATTTTACACTATTTTATTATTTTATTTTATTTTATTTTATTTTATTTTATT
>VZSV01000349.1:35549-59835 GCA_013398735.1 Nothocercus julius
AGCCTCTCTACCTCCTCCTTCAGCTCCACCACCAGGCTGAGCAGGTCATCCAGCTGCTCACACCTAGGGCAGGCGCTGTTTTCGCTACTCCCCTGGTAACATGCCAAGGCTCAGACATTCCCCGCAGCTGGAAACCTGGACTGCCGTGTGTTTCCGCGGCGGATCTGTCTGTGTTGCCACAGTCTTCCTGGTGGGAGCTCTCTGCCGCGTGGAGACCATGGCCACACCTGATCTCCTGCTGCTGGAAGAGACTGAGGAGAGAATTCTTTTCCCCACCTGGGAGGAGCCTCCCTGCCCGCGCCAACTGCCGCGCCACGCCCTGGTCGCTCGCGCTCCCTGGGGGCGGCTTTTGAGTTCCCGCCTGCCCCGCCGGCTCCGCCCCGCCGAGTCAGAGCAGTCAGAGCCGCCCCTGGCCGGGCTCGGCGCTGGGGCTGCCTCGCGCTGCCCCGCGCGCTCTCGCTCGGCGCTCTCGCCGCAGTTGGTCGCCTCGAGACAAGGTGCTGCGGGACAAGCGTCAGCTCCGGTGCCCTTCCCTTCGAGATCAGGAATTGAGACAGGAAATGAGACAGGAATTAAGCTTGCATTCAATTGTAAGCTTTGAATGCTTGGTTCAAGCAACCGGATTGAAGAGTTGTCATCTATAACAAAAGATAGGTAACTGTAATGAAATGTCAGAGTAGCATTTTTATAGTCTTTCTGACTCCAAAGAAAGAGTACTTATTTTTAAGGTAAAGCTGAACTGAAATACAAGACAGCCTTACAAACTGCAAATTAACTAATTCTGAACAATGGATTTAAAATCTTAAAATTTTATAGTTTTTACTGAAGTCATAGATGGTCCAAGATGCGCTAAAAATAAACTTATTCTTTCTAATGTATTTATGTACCTCAGTATTGTATTTGGGATCTGCACAGTTAACTATAATAAATAAGAGAGAGGAAAGGTAAGCATAACTTCTACCTCTGCTTGACAACATTCTCAAAAAATAGCACTCATTTTTTTTTTTCGCTGTTGGTATATGATTTGTCTTCACTACATATATTGATTTTTTTTTTAAATCAACATTTCTACTTTTTTGCAGTATGAGATTCCCCATTTTGAACTTGTCATTAAAGCTGGATATGGAATAGAAACAGAAAGTACTTTGAAAAATTATTATTATTTTCAGAAAGGTTTGATTTCTAAGAAATTATTTTGAGGTCACATCAAAGAGAGAGGACAGAAAACATTCCTAAGGCTATTACCACTATCTGTAATCATCTCCCACTGATGTGATGTAGTCATGCTAGAAATAGCTTGCTTTACTTTTTACATTCTTCAAGCAATGGCTGTTTTCTGTTTTAAAAGTGAAACAAACATTCACCTGTGGCACACCAGCTGAGGATGTCCAGGATTCTTTTGGATTCTGTAATATCTGCACTGAACTTGAGAGTTTACTGTTTGTCAAGTATGACATTTTACTAAAGATAACAGGCTATACCAATGCTAAAAGCTAGAAATATAATAGAACTGAAAAAAAAAAAAATATATATATATATATACACCCATTTCCCTTCACTCCTAATAATCTGCAAAGATTTGTAAGTGACCTAAGAAAAGATACAGGGTTAAACTGAGAATCTGAAAATTTTAAATTTGGATGAATAACAGTGCAGTGCAGAAATAGGTGCAGTGATGGAAATAGTGATTATGAACAATGGAATGAATTTAGATCGAGCTGAAAACCTGACACATTAAGCTAGACCTGGCAATTTCTGTACTACTCAGAATTTCTTCAGTAAGACTGAACCTTCCAAAGAGGGTCAGTAGAACATTGATATTATAAAGGGACTTTACCAGAAGACACTTATGTCATCTCTTACAATGGTTTTATTCATCTATTCCAAATGCTTTGTAAAAAATATTATTACAAGGAAACCTAAGTTGTGAGAAAAATATGAAATTCTAACCTAATAAAAGAGAAAATCCTATGAAATTAAAGTGTCACCAGAAAGAGAGACTTCCCATAGAAGGAGGAAGTGCATCTCTCTTGTGTCCCCTTGCAACATGACAAGGAAAACAGTGCATCAAAGAGCAGCACATGAGCCAGTTGGATGGAAGAAGATTAGTCCTGAAGAGGCAGATCTAGAATTCTGCAATCATAACATGAGGAAGGCCATTGTCACTATCATAAAGATGGCTCCTCTGTTTTGTTATTATGGCAAGGAGCACTCTAATTCTCAAGATGTACAGCTCTCTAGAGAGGATGTTTCTCTCTGCATCTTGACACTCTGCCAGATGGCATTATAAAGTTCCAGACATGAATAGGATAAGAAGTAGTAAGGAAAGCAATACTAAACTGGTGGAGGTGTGCTCAGGCATCAAGTTCAAATGACATAAAGTGCCAAATTTGAAACTCGTGACACTATTAGAAAGGAAAGATCAGGAGACATCCCAAACTTGCCAGTGTACCATGTATATTATGCAAACAATAGGCAATGTGCAATGCTATCAGTCAAACTGACAAAAAGGCAAGAAACATTTTTCCAGCACATCTCAGCCATATGCAAGTGAAGCATGTCAGATGCAGCCTGACACTGGGTATTTGCTATAATCCTACAGGTTAAGAAACTGATTCCTTCTTGGAATGTAGGAGTATGATGATCATTTAAGGAAAATTTCCAGTTACAATAAAAGCTTCTGATCCACCTGCTGTCGTATGGCAGTATTTCCATTTGGTGTCTTACAGGGACTAGCAACTTGCAAAGACACTCATGGAGAATGTGTTGGAATAAAAATCCAAGAAAACAAAACCTTATTTCTTTTAATCATTGCATAGAGTAATATTTACCTGGGTATCAAATTTCTTGAATAAGATGGGTAGTAACCCCATGGTTACTAACCCTAAGTCTAGATGGTGGCAGGTTTCTCCTTTGCAAGGGTCCTTGCAGATATGTCAGATATGACTCACCTGAATTCCCATTCTTCTGAATTCTTATATTCAGTTGCCTCACAGACCTGTTGGACCACTCCTTGCATGTATGATTCATTCCTATTTACTGTCTTAAGTTAGAGATTCACAGAACAGTTGATGCTGGAATGGACCTCTGGAGATCACCTAGACCAAATGCCCTGCTCATACAGGGTCACCTACTGTATGTTTCCATCCTCTATGGAAACAGGCTTTATGCACTTATATGCATTGATAAGATCCCCCCTCAGCCCTCCTCAGCCTTCTCTTCTCCAGGCTGAACAGTATTATGTATGAAACATCTCTTAACTGTATACAAAATGCATAGTCCTAGGTGACTATTCCTGCATTTGCAGGGACAGTCTGAAGCATATAAATAATGCCTATTATTGGTCAGGACATAGCAGAAGCTGCTTGGAGGAGCCTCTGAGACTGATATTTCCACCTGGAGAGCTCATGTAACAAGGAGACAAATGTGCTGTGAAGATAGTTCAGGGTTCAGCATTTTTTTACAGGAGAAAGAAGGTAATCTTCATAATGAAATGAATAATGTCTTACAATTAGCCTGGAAAAGGAGGCAGATTAGAACACCAGAGTGTAAAATGATTTTGGTATCAGATGTTGCTACCGTGCAGAGCAATGAGATTCAGCTCCACGAATTAGTCAGTGTGTCTCCTTTTTTTTTTTTTTTTTTTTTTTTTGTACCCTCTCTGGATTCACCCTGGGGCTGTCGAGTGATAGTCTTTGAAGTGTCACTGTTGATCTGAGGACTTGCCACCTCTTTGATAAATGAATTCACTAGCAGTTCAAGCACATAAAACCTGCAATTGCTTCAACCCTGTTCTTGTCCACTTGCCAGAAGCAGGGCAAGAGCTATCACCACTTATTGGGAGAAATGCATCTTACGTTAAACTGTCAAGATGGCATTGTTTTCAAGTGAACAATTCCAACTCTTTCTTTCATACACAGAGCTTAAGATGTATTTACTGTGTTATGGAAAAGGCAATGGCTTTTTGCTGTCACACAGAGTAGCAATCTCTCTGCCCCTTCTATAGCATCTGAAGATGCTAACAACTGAAAACAAAGTGAAGACTACCATATCAAACTTAATCAAAAAACTTTTAAATCTGTTCTGACCAATAAAATTGTTGCATATTCTAGAGGGCTTTGGCTTGGTTGTTTTTAAAGTCATGACTTTTGGATAATCTTATTAAGCCTGGCATAAAGTAACGCAGATCATTGATAAGCACCAAGTTATATACCTAAATAAAAGCATGTATGTTAATTATTACAGAACATATATACTTTATTATTCTTAAGAATTTATTTAAACCTTGACTTTAAAAAGCAATGAGAACTGAATTTAGTTCGGTGGGCTGTTTTACTATTCATTCCCATCCCACTAAAAGGCAGTTCTACTACTTATCTAAATCACAGAAGATCTTTTCAAGACACCCAGTGATGTGAATTGCTCACAAAGCTTTCCTTGAATAAGCAGAAAAATTGTAAATTTGTGGTAAAGTGTACCGGAAAAACATATACACCTTGGGCATCATTTGCTTTCAGTGCATTTTTCTTATTAGTAGCCTGGGAAGAGATAGCTCCTTCTGCTTCTGTAGTTTAAGGTTATTTAGTACATATTTTCATAAGACATATGTCACAAACAAGTGCAGAACAAAATTTAATGTTTCAGAAAATCAGCCTAAGTATATAAGTGGGTAAAGGATCACCTTCTTGATTTATTATGTAACTCTGGTAACAGTGATAATGTTATTTTTGAGTCTTTGGATCAAAGCTGCCATGTTCGTTTAGTGTTCCCAACTCATGAAGAAATGTGCCTTGTGTACTATTCAGTAGAGTTTGGTATATTAATATGTTGATCCTGTTTACTTTCCTGTAGGATGGCACTTTATTTTTTACAGTTACTGTTCTTCTATTTCTCAACTAAATTCTGTCCAAATCAAAAGGTCTAGAAAATGATCACTGCTCTGAGTACAAGGCTGAAAGACAGAAATTATCATATGCAGTCAGGCAGAGAGTAGTTTTCATCCCTAATACTTCATCATAGTCCTGGCTAAACAGACAAAGGTAGACTATTTTGCTATATTCAACATGTTTCTGGATAAGAACTATGACTACTATGAAATGATATTGCTGAAAGCATTGCCTTAATTTCAGCACTATTATGTGGAAACCTATGACTCAAAGTTAGGTCTTAGTTTCAACATAAAAGATCTATGTATAAAACTCCCTAGAAATCAAATATTTTTTCTCTTCTTCTATTTTAGCAAACAGTAATGCAGTCCTGATTAAAACTGAAATCAGTTCAGCCTGCAATAACAGCATTAGTTCAGTTACTGATCAGCTTGTCTGCACTCCTGATCTGTAAGAAATTAGTAAGTCCTATCTGAGTTAAGAATACTCTGTATTACATTACCATGACTACTCCTGAGCATAGTTATTGTGCAAAAATGTCCACTTTGTCATGACAGTCTTCCCTTCAGCAACAAAGAATGCTTTTTAAGTGAATTTAAAGTACAGTTGGCTAGGAAAGGGGTACTAAGACAGACATACAAACTCAAACCTGGAATTTAAAGTCCTGAAGTTTCATAAAGAACCTGTTCTAGTCAACCCTGCCCTGAGCAAGTGTACTTGTCTAGATGATCTCTGGAAGTCCTTTTCCAACCTCAAATATTTGCGATTCTCTGATTTAAGTTAAAATTCTATGACAATTTGCAAACAAATTGCAAATGATATACCTGTATATTACAGTATTTTATATATGATGGAGGTTAGGGATAGTAAAAGAAAACAAAATGAGGTAAAAAATATTTTTTAAAAACAGTATTTCAACAGCTCAATATCATAAAGAGACTGTCTGGAATGTTTTGTTTTGATCTAAATATTGAAGGTCTTGTAAATTAAAGGAATTTCTTCTCAAGAAAAGGCATCAGTTTGGTGAGCCAACTGGAAAATCAGCACTTTTTTAGGCATAATTGAAGGAGACAGGCTAACCCAGTATGCCAATAAGAGAAAGGAGTTAACTAATTTTTTTTTCTCTCTAGTATAGCTTTAAGAATACATTTTAGTAGTAGAAAAGGGCAATTATACTCCTCTGAATTTGTTCTAATTATGATTACAGAATATACATAGAAGTTTTTCTATTGGATAGAAGTAAAGATTATAATGTTAATGGGATTTTCTTCAAACATTTAAGAGTAATTGCTAGCAAAGAATTGTTGGAGGTACTTCAAAATTGTATGCAGCAAAGAGAAATTTGTTTGATATTTTAAATTTTTGACGTATTTGAAGAAATTTGGGTTGTAGCATGTGATTTACAGTATCTAAACAATATGAGAAGTATTCAGATGTTGCTAGAAATAAGACTTTTTATATGTATTTATTTCTCATATTAAATTCAATGGTCTTCAAACAAGATCAGCTAGTTTTGGGTAGCTTATGATGTCCTAAAGTGTACAGAAAGACCCTTTTACAATATAAGTATAGCGTCAACATTCTTATGCACTCCATTCCTAGAATGAATATTAGAAGTAATAAAGTTAAAATTTACTGAAAATTCAGAAGCAACTTTATCCAGGAGCATGTAGGTACCCTGAGACTTAGAAAATGTCCTAAGTGTTAGCCATAAAAAAAGGATTTCATGAGCTACTCTTGGATACAGGCATGAGGCAACACGGGCTCAATATCCTTCATAGAGTGGTCACATTTCCTGTTTTTAAAAACATAATAAGCACACATTCTTGTTATTGTTTATGGCAAATAACACATAATGTTCTTCTGTGCTATTTTGTACTTTTAAACCTCTATTTTTTGTGAAACATGCACAAGCAAGTGTGCACATCCACTCACACATACACACTCTCACTTGTGTGTGCCAAAATCTGACAGGATTTTTTACTGAGATTCTGAGCAACTAAAAAGTCTAAGATACACTATTGCCTAAAACTCATCACATCATCTAATATTTAATCCTATGAGACTAGTATAGCTCAGTGATTGTAAAATTTTGAGCTAACGGAATGAAAATATTCAGGTATCTGCCAAAGCAGATGAGATTCGGTCAAGATAGTGCTCTATTCTTCTCCTTGTTCTAGGGATCACTTTAAAGTCAGAGAAAAATAGAGAAGGTCTTAGGAAGAAAAAAGAAAAAGTTACAACTGCTCTCCAAGGTGAATATCTTAACCACTGACCGCAAAAGCACATTCTTTTCCCAGTCCCCATTAGTAAGCTTCCCCTCACTCCACAACACCTCTCTCCCCCAACAACAAAGGTCATTAACTGAAACATTCATTGTCCTTTGAAAAACAGGTGTTTGCAAGCACACCCTTTAATTTAAATTCCTTCAAAACAGAGATATCTATGCCATTCAATTTCTCATAATAGATCAAGTATTTTGGAGGGTAGGTATCTGAAATAACTAAAAACTAGAAATTGAAATTACTTTATAACAGAAATAACCTTTATACCTTTATAACCTCTTCAAGAATACTACTGCAATGAGGGAGCATGTCCAAAGTGAGCATGCAAAAGAAGATAGGAGTCTTAAAATTTAAGTCATATTTTCATTACTGACACAGACAAAACAGTACTCATCTTGGTGATTTTCACTTAATTTATTACCAGTTTACTAAAACTTATAATTACTGATTATAATATTGATTAAAAAAAAAAAAAAGACAGACATGTAGACCTCTAGGGGAACATCTCTTCTCCCCTTTCCAAGGCTCAGCTTCAGGACAGCACCTATATCCTTCCCTTCCTCATCCAAGCTCCTCCTGTTTTCATCCCATTTTGTGCTCAGCTTGGGACTGGGACTTCCACATGCCTTGGTGGCATCTCATGCTCATGCCCAGCATGAAATTGCCTATCTGGGAGGCAACAGGAAAGAAACACACACACACACGCACACACACACACACACACACACACACAAAACAAACAAAAAAAAACCTGCCAAGCTTTAAAATAACTGAGAATAAGTGTAAGCCTGCTCAGAGGTCATGTGGAAATTAGATATTCCCATGACAGACACGGGTCCTTCCTGGGATACCGGTTCTTCTGACATCACTGAAAGGGTTGTTTATTAATGAGCCCTGGTTAAATCATTTTCTCTTCCTAGATTTTTCTGTTACCCTCTGAGGAAGGTTAGATAAGCAACTGGAGACCAAAATATCTTGTACCGTGACATCCTTACATCTTTCAGCTGCCTTTTGAGCATATTTCAAGCTAAACTTCCCAAAGGCTTTTCCACCGATCTATTTATCACCAGGCCTTAAATAGTTGATATTATGCATAATTTTTATTAAACATGAAAGACTTTCAAATTAATTAGACAGCTGATTAGTTAGTAAGCCTGTTTGTCATTGCTATCACCCCCTATTTTTCATTGCTTAACTGATAAGTTAAATACCTGATTACACTGGAAGTTAATTGCTTTTTAATAGAGCATCTGCAGAAAGAAGTTTAAGTTATGAGATATATGCCAATCAAAACATAATACATTTTCTAACTGGAGAAGGTTAACATATGCCTTTTCACCAGGTTTGAACTCAACTTCCTCCTTCTAGAAAGCTACTTTTCTTTTTTTTTCTTTTTTTGAGGAATACAGTGCAGACAGAATAACCTTATTCAAAAGTCAGAAGCTGCAGTCCTGGACAGGGTGTTTCTCCAATAATATTTCAAAGTTATTGCAGATCTTAGAAAGGAACTGGTTGTAGGAATTGTGCGCTCTTAAAATACACTTCCCTGTGCAATTTATGATTTTTATCACAATTCATTTCAGTAAGTACATGTTTTAAAAACGCACTTTCATATATTTGACAGTATTCAATTTGGAACATGGAATGTGATTTATGGATATTAAAGAACTTTATACTGACAATACAACTGAAAATGAACTGAACAGAGTACTGTAGGAGTACAGGTATCCTTCATTCCATTTCTGGATCTGCACTCCTACACATGTTCTCTGAATCTCTTCTGTACTACAACAGTTCAAAAATTATGCATGCTCTTTTATTAAATCAGTTCTATTCTTGCATTATAAGTTTTAAACACCTCCTTTAAAGATTTGTCTCTATCTCATATTTGTCCTTTTCTCTATTTATATTCCTGAGCCCTACTTTTTCTGTTCCCTTAAATATTGAAGATCATAGATTATAAAAAGGTTAGTTTTACCTTGATCAGACTTTAGGAAAGAAAAATATAGACTAAATACATTATAATATCAATATTATTCTCTTTTCTAATGCCATATGAAGATATTCAATCTTGGCATTTCTGATGTTATTTTATTAACAATCTTTCTAGAAAATCTATTATTTTTCTGAATTCTTTCACTTGGCTGCAAATAACACCAATAAGTCAAAAATAATTAACACTTCAATTATTCTTTTATGTGCTTATGTTTCATTTTCAGATATACCATATATTCAGCTGTCCGACTGATGATCAATCAATCAAGCAGATGATCAATTCATCTGCTCAAAAGAAAAGTGTAGCTCTAAGACTATTCAAGTCCATTCATTAAAATATTTTTTTCATAGCATGGATGACGTCTCTACTAAGAATGTTTACTGGAACAGATATAACAGTACATGTATCAAAAATTCATTCTAGTCTTGCCATAGCAGTCAAATGAATAGATATCTAGCACTGTAATTTTAATCAGTTTCATGAAATCTCCTGAGCTTTACTAACACTACTGATGTTCTCGTCAGATCATATTGTCTTACTTGCAGAGTTAAGATTCTGGCATTCTGATGAGGTCAATCGTTTTAAAAGTGCATTTCAACTTGTGAAAATGAAAACCTTACATCATAACAGATGCGCTTGCAGAAAAAAGAATAAGCAAATGCTTGTTCTTTAAAAGCCTCCTTTCCTGTGACTAGACAAGAAAGACAAGTACATGATAATGTGCCATCATGGAGAAGATACAGAAGACTATCAAAGCCACAGAATAATAGCAAAGGAAAATCAGAAAGATCAAATTTACTGCAGCACTGTGCCTCCCAGTGAAAGATGTTTAACCATATCAATGCTAGTACTTCAGTGTCAGCACATCCCTCTCCCCTTTGTTAGAGAAAGCACTGCTTTTTCATTTTGCCTTTCACTGTCTTTTGCTACTTCAACTTAGTAATTGCTGTCTACTATATTACAGGGATTAGTAAATGTGGTTTTGTGTAGTTTGTGTGTCCATGCATATGTATTCATGTGTGTGCACTATGTGGGTTTCCTGTGCTAGCCTTGCAAAATAAAGTCTGATTCTGGGTCACCAAGTCCAAGTAAACTCAGATGAAATGTATCTATTTATTATAGTGGTCCATTCACAGAAAAAAAAAAATTGCTGATTAATACCTGCACATATACTCTGATTATGCCAACACTGGCATGTAGATCTGTGGAAGGATTGCTTGAAAAGGGGAACTTAGAGAAAAACTAGGGCCTAACAGCCGTTTTGGCGTTATAGGAGCGTGCTTGGGGTGATACACAGTTGGCACTTCCAGGATGGTTGGTGGGCCTGGACTCTGCATCTCCACTGTTCCCCAGGCAGCACAACCTGCCCTCCCCGCAGATGCAAAGAGGAGTAACAGAGGGTGGAGTGGAGTGAAGTCACCGTGGCCAAACTCTGCTGCACTCCCTGTGCTGGGCGGCTGATCAGCCGCACAGTGGCTGCCCAAGGGGAGATACACGATATGTCTGGTGCTGAGCCAGCAAAGGGTGGCAAATCACTCCTTTGGGATGAAATTTGCTTGAACTTTGCTCATTATAAGCTCATTATAATGTCAAAACACACCTCCATCCCAAAAGTTAACCGCCTCCGAGGTACGACCACTCCTCACTGAGCATGCACTCTAGATTTTCGATTGACTGGACCTTTAAATGAAAGCGAGAAAATTTTTCACCGATCAATAACAATATTAGGTATGACTATAGTCACTCAGGCTCCACCTGAATGTGAAGAAAAGTATAAAAGGTGAATTAAGGAGGAAAAGGATGAGGAAGGAAGAATCCATTGCAACTCCTGGGTCAGTCAACAGGCTGATCCCCCTTTCCTCCCCTCAGGTTGAGACACTGCCTGAGGAGACTCAGAAGTGAGGAAGGAAGAACCCATCATAACTCTTGGGTCAGTTGACTTCGGGTTGAGGCACCACCTGAGGACACTCGAGACTGAGAGCCCTCTCCCATTTTCTGGGGTGAGTGTTGTTTGCACATTTGTACATCAGAGCTAGCTAAAAACCCCACACTGTAGTAAAGAATTTCCTGTACTGACATCTGAAACCTGCTTTGTAAATGTTGTATTTGAATAAATCATACTGTTTGTGAACTCGACTACTTGTTTGGTGGATGATTGGACCTACAGTTGAGAGACCGTTCGTGAATCTGATACTGCCAGAGTCAAGCTTATAGTTGATCACCTATTTGGGAACTCGATTTGCTCCTAGGAATGTGATCGGACCTACGGTTGGCAGACTGTTCGTGAATCTGATATTGCCAGAGTCAGGAGCATAGCTAACAGTATTTGATATCTCCTTCCACCCCATCACTATGGTTTTCAAACTGCAACAACATCATTACTTGTTCTAGTCCCTAACCTCTACTAAGAGAACTTAGCATCTATCCTTAGATATGTAGAATAGGTGCCTTTAAAGACGCTATAGAAAGGAAGTCAGAATCAGACAGTTTCAATTAGTTCATAGTTAGTCAAGACCTAAAAGTAGCTTATAAGAACAGTTCCAGCAGAACCTGAAATCTAAATGTTGTCTTGAATTTGCACATCTTGAGGCTGCAGAAAGGCATATCCACTGTGTTGATAATTCTGAAAGCTGGTATCTATTCCTCTTAGAAAGAGAAACACACTGACACTTTTTTTCTGCAGTGTATCTGGAGGACAATAGACAGATGGATTTTTTGTTTATCTTCTGAATAGTTCAAAAATTCATCTGTCAAACTTGTAGAACTTTAGACAGTCTCAGAAACACAGCCTAAGCAAGCCTACAGAATCAGAGAGAGTCAACTATTTCAAAGGTTTCTTTTTCATTAAACAGGAGTTGGACAAAAGCCATAATATGGCTTTTCTGATTCCATTTGTAGGTTCAGGTATATAAATTTTATCTGCAGTCCTGTGCTAGGCAGTCTCATTCTTTTTATAGTTTTAGTCATAATAATCCAGCTTTGCAAAAATACACAAGCTCTTCATACTTGTGATATGTATATGGTGAATTACCAAGATAACATGTTATAGGCTGAAATCTTATATATGTAAAAAACTTCTTTTGGTGAGAGTGGTCAAGCAGGTTGCCCAGAGAGGCTGTTAAGAGTCCATCCTTGGAGAGATTTCAAACTCAAACTGGGCCTGGTCCAGCTAACTGTGCTTTGAGAAGGGGGATTGGACGAGACGGTCTCCAGATGTCCCTTCCAGCCTCAAGAATTCTGTGATTCTACACATAGCAGAGATTGTTTTAATATGACCTCAAATACACTGATCCATAGAGAGAAGGTACTGCAGCTAATAAAACTAGAAGCACCCATAGAATTTCAATGACACCTCAGCTGTAAGAATTTTTTCTCCATTTGAAAAATAGCAATTGATCAATTTAGCAATATGAACTTTACATGTTAAAGCTTATAAAAAATTTGTCATGATATTACTGCAGTGTCCTCTTGAACATCTGAACTTGCAATCAGCAGAGAGATTTACAGCTGTCTAATCAGTTATTCTCGAAGAAGGTTATTCATTGACTTCAGTTCAGTGAGCAAGAATGAAACAATACCTCTAACAGTGCTTGGATATCATTCTAACAAGAAAGAGGCAGTGAGCTGACAACTTCAAAACCAGCAGAATAAACCTTTGAGAACCTCTTGGCTTAACACCAGACATAAGCAATTACAACAGCTGTGCAAATAAAATCACACGTCCCATTTTTCTTGACATCAGCCAGTAATCATAAAAATGTAGCAAACTGAGCCAACAGAACTCAGATGTGCTCACTGATATCAAACCATCTTTTTAGAGGAACTATCAGCTCTGTTACAAAGCTAGAAAGGAAGATCACATAAAGACTTCAGAGGGTTTTGTTTGTTTGTTCGTTTTTGCTGTAACAAAGCCAGAATTTAGACAATGACCAATTAAGTGCTAAAAAATAAAAAATGAAAAGATACAAAGCTGTAGAGTGTTTTCAGGGTTTTGTTGTTGTTGTTCAAAATTAGCAGCATCAGCCTCACCCAGTGAAACATTCTTATGGTCTTACATGTTGAGCTATGGTGATTCTTTTCTACTTAAACTTAGAATTTGCCTCTTACTCCCTAATTTTAGGAATAGGTATCAGCAATATTTTCCCTCTTTCTGCATAGGGATGGCACTTTGAATTGGCACAAAAAGGATTAGCTGCTGAAGGAAGTACAAGCTCCTGACAAGTCAGAGGACGCCAACCCGTCCTACCAGTAGGTGGAGCAAAAATGTCGTTAATACAGACAAAAACTTCTAAGCTAGAACTCAAGCCAGCCAGGAGGGGAGTCCTTTTCCCATTCTTCTTTTTAACTGATCGAGGGAAGACAGCCTTGTGCCTCTGTTTTCTACATCACATCCGGAGTAAAAGGGGGATTCTGTGGGTTTTTGCATTGAGAGGCACAAGAAAGAGTAAATTGCTCAGTTATTTGCTGCTTCCCTTCAGATTGCTTGTCTGGTCTGAGTGTGTGGGGTGAAAGATCGGGAAATGGTTTGGCACAGCTCTGAAATGTTTGCATATTCATATACTTCTGTTGTTGCTTTGCTGCTAGTCCTGAGCTCAATCCAAGAGATTATTTCTATGTCCTTTATCCCCTCCATGTATCCATGTACCTCATTCTATTTCCCATAACAATGTCATTTCATGCCACATGAGAGATAAGTCCTTCCTGAAAATAAAATCCTCTTCCTATATTGGCTTTCTTTAGTCAGGGGCATGTTCATGCTCATGACAAAAACATGCTACAAATTCAAATATCTTTCAAACAGACAGCCTGAAATAACTCAAGCGTGATAAAATGTTGATATATTTTCACAGAGGCAGTACACAAGAAGCCATTAGACAGAGTATCTTACACATTAAAAGGTGTTGAAAGGAACTTTCAACTCTGTTATGCTTCTGCAAGCTATGGATTAATGGGAATCAGCATGGAACTCACTACACAGGAATTAACATTTAATAATAAAATATATTTAATAATAAAATAACATCTATGGGAATTAACATTTAAACTGAAAACAACACAAGGAAAACTGTTGTCATCTCTTGACAGAATCTGCCTGCTGTTTCTGAAGTCCACAAGAAAGCACAAATTTATCCTAAATCACAAATGAGCAACCAGGATGCAGATATTCAAGACGGCCTTTGAAAAGTACATTGCAACTTATCATCTGTCTTGAACAAAATGCAGTCAAAATTTGATTATCAATGGTTAGGAACTTTCTGCAGCAATAAGGTTCTTCTAAAAACCTCTTCACATGGCAATACTTAGAGGGTTTCTAAGTGCAAGAAATGATGTTGAAATTCTTTAAGAATTTTAATTAAATGGGGACAGAAGTACAGGACACCCAAGGCTGAAAATCTGAGATCCATTGAAAAAAAGCCCAGCAAAACTGTAGTAATTTGACACAATTTGAGCAACTTTCATCTTTTAAAATGTTTGGAAGCAGTATAAATACTACTTGAATTGTAAACATGGACCAGCTGCAAAGTTTAATATGTTTAATATCTACCTTAAGATTTTCTAATGAATTCTCAAAATATAAGTATTTTTTATACAGCAAATAAGTCAAATAGTTTTATTAGTAATACAAAGTTATATAGAAAAAAAAATTGTGGTGCATCCACAGATGCATCTAAACGGAGTGTGCAAGTTATCTGTTCCACAACACTTACTGAAGAACTTACTACATGCTTTTGAAGTGAACGAAGTTTAACTGCACATTTAGGTAGAGGCTGATGGTTTCAATTCAGAACTTCTATTTACTGCACTTTCAATCTTGGATATATAAAATTATGCAGAGAACAAGTGGCCCAAATTAGACTTTTACTGACAAAACTAAAATTCAGTGAGAGCCTTATGAGCTCTCTCTGTCAAACCACATGCTTAAGATCCTAAATTTACATGCATAAATTTCAAAAGCTGGTTCTGTAAAGGTTTGGGAAAGTTTCCCCAGCTATAAAAGAGGGTAATAAAGGACCCCTGGGTACAATGAGTTGAAATATATTGTTAATATAAGTATTTTGACTTGCATTGGAGGGGAATAATGCTTTCATAATTTTAATGGCAATTTCATTCCATATTCTTTTTTTCTCATTTCTGTGTGTCTTGCAAATATGTATCCTGTTATTTTATTGCTCTCGCTGGCTGAAAACAGCTGCTAACCATAATGTAACTATATTTGACAAAGCTGTGGCACTGATATACAGCTTCCTCTGTTCAGAGCAGTAGAAAAACCTTAAGGGATCATCTAAATACATACCATATTCAAAATAAGCCCATTTCAAAAGGTTAACAAAGGAAAATGAAAATATGAAATGCAGATAAATTCATCCTAAACAAAAGTACAGAAAATATATTTATTTCACCCATTCTCTCTCTCAAACATTTTTTTTTTGAGTCCTGACTTGCAAGAAGTATTTGGAAGCCTGTCACAGTAAAAAAGGTAACTGTTTAAGAATTCTCCTAATTTCCATAATTTTCAAAAGGAAAAAGCAGCCAGAATTCATCATCAAATTCAGCCATAAAAAATTAAATTCTGCATTTATTAAATACAATACAAAGAGGAGAGCTAGTTAATATTTTCTGCTGTAGTTAACTTATTTAACTATTAACACAGTTAAGATCATTGGGAAAAGCTAGCTGTCAGCATGCAATACTCTGCTCAGGTTTGATTAGATAACCCAAGCATGGAGTGTGTAATGTATAATATCAAGTTTACTTACTTGAAAATACCTGATGCTACACGGGATTTTGTTTTAGCAGCATGATACAGCAATGTGCGGAAATCAAAATACACATGTAAGTTATATAGCAACTGCAGCATATGTTTGAACCACAATGCAAATGTGATTCCTATTACCAGTCTCTATGCTATGCTCACCATCACTACACTAGGTTTCCCCACTTTCATGGAAGAAATACATAGGCTGAAAAAAGCTCAAGCATATTGCTCTCTTATAAGTCCTTTTTGTTGTTCATTTTGGGTACTGTGTTGGACTGAGCCACGCAAACCTACCTTACCCGATGCTGGTCTGGCTAGTTCAGGGAGGTCATCCACTTAGCTGTTATAGATGTTTATCTAAAATGAAGGCCACCCTCTTGATGTTGAGATAAATTATCTTTGCAACGGCTATAGTCAGTTGCACCCTATATTCTCCCCCGAATTTCATGGACAAATTGTCCTTCCCCTATTTCCTGTGCCTCCTTCCACTGAAGGGATTGATGACACCATGGATTTATGGAGAACAAATCCTTCTCAGCCAGCCTAATTGCTTCTGTGAGGAAAGAATTTGCTCAGTGGATGAGGACAGAATATGGATATCATTTCAGCAAGGTTTTTGACGTAGTGTCCCATGACATTCTTATTGACAGGTGGATAAGATCTGAATTGGACAGATGAACCATAAGATGGATGGAAAACTGGCTAAACTACCAATCTCGAACCGTGGTGATTAATGACTCAAAAATCAAACTGGCAGATGGTCATGAGTGCAGTTCCTCAAGGGTCAAAACTGCAACCTCTATCGTCCTGGTTCATAGAATGCAAAACAAGGAGAAACACCTCTAATGCCTTCTCCTGCGACTGTATTTTTGTGCTTTGCCACTTAAACAAGTTTGCAAGTAAAAAACTTTTAGAAGAATAACATACAGCCATAGCAACATGGTGATTACCACAATGAAACACCCTGTTTTGTTTTAGTTTGTTTTATTTTGGGAACCACGAAAGGCATAGCAAGCTCCGAAATTGCTATTGTAACTTGAGTTTGGCTAGATCCACATGAGCAGAAGACTAGGTATGGTATACTTAGTTATGTTAAAAAAATGAGGCATACCTAGTCATGTCAAAATTCATTCTAAAGAACATTTTCAGATTACAAACATCCCTTGGGAATCACCCTGAAATTTACTGACTCAGCAAGTTAGCTGATTACTAGCTCTGATCTCAGCAGCTCAGGAAGTCGCACATCTACACTTTTGAACATTCAAAAGGCACTGTTCAAATAACAGTGGTAGAAGAGGTGTTTAGAGCTACTGAGCTTTGTGTTATATCCCAGGGAAATGCCAAACAACAAGAACATTAATTTCTAAAAATGCCAATACAGAACTGTAGCAATGTTTTAACAATTTCATCTTCTCTTCTTCATCTATATAAATTTCTTTTTCATCATGTGCAGCATAGTGTAACTAGAGATGTTTTCTCAGCTTCATTATTGTAAAAAAATCAGCAACCATGACAACAAAAAATTAGTAGCCTGTACTTGCCTTACTAGGTGACCATAAAGATATTTGATACCCAAATGAGCTGTTTGCACCCAACACCTGCTGCAAATGGTTCATTCTTGTTCAAGCTTCTCAGTATCCTGTGTCACTATGAAAGTCAATATCATATATCTGAAGCAGGTAAAGGCTTTTTCTCCCTGACATCAATTACTAGTGGCTACTTTTATAGAATGTTTTGCAGTCTTTTGGAAAGTAATTTGACAGCTTTATTTCATTTGTGTGTATGACATGACTAAGCCTGACAGACAACAGATTACTCAATCTAGACTAAATAGCTTCTACATTCAGAAAGATGCTATTTGAATTGAGTTTTAGGGTGTCTGCCTATCAACATTTTCACTCCACTACAGGAATATCAATAATTCTGTCAGCCCTGATTCAGAATCTCACTTCCATTATCTGCTCTGTGGAGTTCTTGAATGGTTTGCTTCTGCTTCCCTATGGTTTTGAGTATCTAATTTTTATGTCTCTTATCTCTCAGCTGTGACATTCTTAACAGACATTAGTTATTTACTTGGACTGTAAAAGTTTAACAAACACCTCAACTGAATTTAAAATTTTGTTGTATTTTCTGCACCTAACTGATAAAAAATATGGTTTTCTGTAAAGGCACTTGACTTTTTTTTTTTTTTTTCTCTGCTGCTGCTTGCTCTTTTCCACCTTATTCTTCTAGAAGTGCATCAAAATTTTGCATTAAGAGTTGAACTGAACTCTTGGCTCCACTAACAAGAGATACACTTTTAGTAACATTACAGTACAACTCTTCGAGCTTGCAGGTTTCCTTTAGTACAACTTTTAGTACAACTCTTTCAACATAAAATCACAACAGCAAATAAACTGATAAAGCAAGATTATGCAAATGAATAGTTCAGCTATTTTGCAGACAAAGAACTTTTGGCTCTAATAAAAAGTAAACAGAGTCTGAATAAAGTGAAGGAGAAGTGTCCACAAAAGTTATATGTCAAAATGGTGTTTAAAAATGTAATGCACTATGTGGCCTTAAGCTGCTTAATATGTCTTAAGCCTTCCTCTTTCTTAAGGTTTCTATCAGAAGGAAGAGTAAAAAAACCAATATTTAATATTTTGTTGTGGAAAGATCTATAAGTTATGAAGCATGAAGATAGGAATTTACAGAGGTATCAGTGACAATTATGAGAGCCTAAAATGAATGCAATTATGATCAACATAAGGAACAGTCCTGATAGTAGTATACATCATAATTTACCTCCAAAAGGAAAGACTTCCCTAGAGTGCATCCACACATGTAACATAAATTATTTCAATACCCTTAAAAAAGGCTGACTATAAACACTACTTTTTAAATGAGCTTTTAATTCTTTTACCTGATAGTGATGTCTTGATTTGTAAACAGAAGTTTGAATAGAACTAAGGATAATTATTAGGTATGTTTCACAACAAAACCAAAATATTTATTCCTTCACATAAGTCTTTACCATTCTACTTAATTTCTCATTCTGTGTGAGACTCTGTAGGTACAAGAAGATCAACATCAGCTGTTGATAGGCAGTCTCCAGAGAGTCATCATATCAAAAATATTTTAATTCAGTTTAATAATTTTTATATTAAGCCCATAAAACCATAAAATACATATATAATTTTCAGAAGTTTTGGCAGCAAATTCTGGACAGGACCTTCTTCCATCTCAGTCTACGGGAGCATAACTTAATCCTTGTTCACCAGCTGGTCATTGAATATCAGCATTGTACAAAGCAAATCATTTCAAGCGAACTCTCCTTACTTCTACAAGTAGAACCAAAGCACTATTCATTTTACCACAAATCAGCTAGTGTGTATAACAAGGTTGCATTCTTTGTTGAACCTATGAGGATTTTTGATGGCAATTACATCAGGCAGAGCATGTGTTCTCAGATATCCTTGCACCAGAGGAAGGAAAAGATAACAAAATACAAAATACCTCTCCAGTATCTGTAACCATATAACCCATATAACCCACAACCACCTTTGGAAATGTCAGTTAAAATAGAGTAAAAGAACTCAAAATATTTGTCAAGTAAAACCTAGACAAAAAGATCCTTTTTTTTTTTTTTTTTTTTTTGACTCCGGTGTTTATGCATTTTCTTTCATCTGTCTAACTTAGTTTGGGTCTCTGCATCCTTCTACATGTGTTCATGTTTCTTCTACAGTTTTTCTGTATAGATATTTAGTTTTACTGTGGCCTCAATATTATCTGCCCAACTCATTTATGTTTCCAGAGAAGTTTACCATGCCATACAGTTGGAAATACCTTACTCAGGTTTAACGTTAATAGCAAAAATATGGAATTCCAAAAAACCTGTTGTTAACTCCAAAACTAAAGGACATTGTGGATAAGTATTTGTATCAAACATATATATTGGCACTTAATATGACTATTCATATGACCAAATATTCTAACTTTACTTTACTAACTTTGCTTTGCCTTGCCTTGCCTCGCTTCGCTCGCCTCCCCTCGCCTCCCCTCGCCTCGCCTCGCCTTTCTTTTCAAAAGGAAACCCTTCCTAGGAAACCTACTGTTCTGCTACTCATTGTTTAATAAGTTCTTTTGTTCTTTAAGTAAAATACTATGAGCAATACCAACTGTTTCAATAATGAAAGAAAATATGCCCAAAAGGTATTCCTCCATCCTGCAGAGGAAATTATTGCTTCTGGATTCGATTTACTGATCTTCAAAACAAACAAACAAACAAGAAAAAACTACTACTACCATGATGAGAAAGCAGAATGACAACTAGAAATTATTTGGACAGCACTGCCAAAGCTGTTTCCTGAAGGCTTCTCTGTGTGAATTTTTGATATTAGCTACATGTAGATTTATACAGCCACTAAAAGAAAATTGGTTCTACTGAAACTAACTGGCAAGATGAGAAATGCAAGGCAGGGGAAGTCCCTATGAAATCATGTGCAACAACATGTAACAGCTCCCACCTCTATCTTTGACAGGTAATCTAGATGAAAAACATTCGCTCACTCCCCAAAGAGGAGATCTAGCAATCCAAAGAGGAGCATAGATATAATTTCAAGCTATTAGAAAGTCCACTGAGGCAGGTCAGTTAAAGTTATCCTTAAGCTACTAGTAAGGAAGGCAAGAACAGCTACATTGATAGAGCCTGTTGTACTTACAACTGTGTTGTACTTATATAGCCTCATGTACTAAAGGGCAGTTTTGGAAGCCTTATCAGTACCACTGTCGTAGCTCCAGTGGTAACAGACAGATACTCCTGGCAGTCATTCAAAATAGTGTCAACTATTTGGCTATTTGGCTTCATCAGTTCCCCATCACTTCGCTAACACAGAGGAAACTGCATTACTCTTACTCTTCTCTTACTCTTCTTATTTGTCCTTATCAAAGTTGTGACCTTGAGATCTAAATGCTCTTGGTCTTTTTTTTTTTTTTTTTTTCCCATGGACTTGAAAGTATTTTTATGAATGACAACAATACAACAAATGACAACAAAATTCCTGAATGGAGGATAGTGTCTAAAATGCAAGAGTTTCAAAGACTACCAGTGTGAGAGGCAAAACCCAGTACAATCTAATTCCACAGCTAGCAGAAAATCTGAATGAAAATACCCTGAAAACAACAGAAGGATTTTAAAGTAGATGCTTGGAAGATGTGGCAATGTATTTTGCATTGTGAAGGTATGGTAGGTGCAATGTGAGAAACACAGTCTGGTCAGGTCATCGTTCAATCCCACCATCCCTTCCTGGGTCTGAAAAAAGTATCCTTCTACGAGCTCTAGAATTAATGCAAAGTGCTTTTCTAGTTTCTACAGGCTCCAGCTTACTTCTCTAACCTATGTGGCTGCAACTGTCAGTGAAAGTACAATTTCCACATGAACTCAACATTTGGAAACCAGTCTCCTTTTATCAGATTTAGCAGAAAGGATATAAGAGCTTTGACAAAGACACATAGAGAAATTCGTTTCTCTAGAGAAACATAAAAAATCAGTAGAGACATAAGAATATGTAGTATTCTATAGAAAATAATTTAACAGGTTATTATAGAGATAATATTTATGGTTGGGACCCATAAAATCAGAAGTCATGACACCTGAGGATCAGTAACTGACTGTGCGTTTTCAGATTTTTTTTTTTTCCTACTGAATCTGTCCCTCATGGAAGTATCAAGATGTATCAGATGATAATATAGTAATGGCATCCCCAAAATCATACATCTCCAGCTACAATTGCTGCCATTAAGAAAGCCAAAAAGTTGTAGGAGCAGATAGAGTTTATTGCGAAGCTAACTTGAGAATTGTAACGCTCACCATATGTAACAAGTAGTATCACTTTCTTGGCAAATGACCAGTTAACAACAGATGCAAACTTCAAGAATTTGTTCCTGCTGACAATTTCAAAATTAAAGGGAAAAGAGAATCACGAACACTGTGAAGTAAGGCATTATGGAATAATTGTACATCTGAAAAACTACTTCATTTTTATTCAAATTCAAGGGTCTTACAGAAAAAAAAAACACTAAAATGTTATATTTCTTTTTGGTATAAGCTAACTTAACATGAACAAAGTCACTATAAATATGTTCAGAACAAATTGGAAATGTTAGGTAATAAGAATCAGAAAGCTATTATCAAACCTATAAGAAGAAGATTAATATCATTTTTCCATTTCTCACCCTCTGTCACAAGAAGGGGATTAATATTGAGCCATCTTCTGCCCTCATTAGAATATTCATCAAGAAAATGAGATACCAGAATTTTAAATGACTCATTTATTGTGGAAGTCCAAAGCTATTCTGCTTTGACCTCTCCATGTTCAGTATTTAATTGGCTATCAATTCAGCTCATTCTTTGTTTATAGCTCTACTAACCTACCAGGAATGTCTGGCATTTATCAAAACACAGCATCATCAAGTCAAAGAGAAAATTTGTTATGAATTATATTTCCATGTCAAGCTTATAAATCTGATTTAGTTTTAATTAGTAATTATGCTTATAATATTATATGGCCTGTCATAAAAGCAATTTCTTAGAATAAAATTACATACATGTTTAGGAATTTAAAAGAAACAAGCACCTGAAAAAATACATCGATGTCCAGGGTTTCAATGGGTTTAAGGAAAAAAAAAAAAAAACACGAATGAAAATTAATGTTGTTTCCTTCACAATTATTTTATACAGTGAGACTGAGATAATTAGCAAATGGGAAAGAAGAACAATATTTGATGACCTAGACATCTATCTTTGATGTTAGAATGGATGCGTGAAAAAAGAGAAAGAACTTAACCAATACTATTGTAGGAAATATAACTGGAGGAGAAGTGCCCCAGTCCAAGTAAATATATGGATTTCTATGATTAAATACATGCTAAAATTGTTTATTTTACATTCTTGCATCATGTAGATAATGTAGGAATTAAGATTAGTGAGATGTGGCTCTCTTCCCCTCACTGATCTGTTACAATATTCTGTTTCCTAGTGTAATTGCATATATCTAGTCTAAGTAGTGTCAGTGCTCATTTAATTTCAGTGCTTAATTTTCCATTTTTTTGGTGCAGGGTCCATTATATTTTTCCAATGATTTTGTATAAAGTCCAGTTTAAAAGTCAATTTATTGATTTTTTCTAGAGGTCACACCACAAACACCTCACAATATCATAAAGCATTGTCATTAAGATAGAGAAGGCAAAAATATTCCGTTTAGAATGCCAAATCTGAGAAGTTTGAATTAAAGAAAAAGTGAACTCCATGCTAAAATTGGATATGAATTCTTTTAATGTATTTGGGTCATGTTTCTTTTCTAATGTGAAGATCTAAACTTAGATCTTGCATTACAAGCAAGCTCACCAAGGTAGATACTATATAGGAAATTCTAAAACTTGTCTGGGGATTTATTGGATTCAAGATGTACCAAACAATATGAGCTTCACAGAGAATATAAGCTGGTGAGAGTCTTTATGACTCAAATTGAGATTAAGGTATTATGAGTTTTAGCAAACGTTAACAAAGAATATTTTTATATAAGGACACAAATTACATATACATTTATATGAAGACACAAAATGACTACTGTAAGTAACTATCACTGGTCAGCTGACCTGACAAAAGCAAGGCTACTGTAATTCTTCAGTTCAACTACTGTTATTTTCAGAGTTCTTTTTCAATAGGACTGAGTAAACATTGTTATTTCTATATACTCAAGACAATTTAAAACTGAACTGATTGAACACCATACAAGAATAGGATATCTTCTGCATTTTTGAATTTCAGCTTAAATTTTTCATTGTTAAAACAGCAGAATTAAACTTCATAAGGTTTTTTTTTCTTTTTTTTTTTTTTTTTTTTTTTTTTTTTTTTTTTTTTTTTTTTTGTACACTAATCTGCAGAGTTATTTACAGAAGAATTTGGTTTTGTCATCAGTTTAATAGCCTGATGTCATCAAACATTAGCAACACAGGATGCTGTTCCATGCTGTATCTGTTTACCTAGGTAACCCTGTACAGCTTGCTACGTGACTTTGAGAAACTGAATGCTTTCACTGAAGTGTCAAGAGGTTTGATCAAAATGATCAATAATTGCCATGGACTTATATAAAATAGCCTGAAGGATTAACCAAAATCATCAACACACAGTGATACCTATTGGGTGATTTAACATACAAAGGGGCTGCCTGAGAGAATAACTAAGTCTAACCTCTAGACTTTTCCTGGGGAAATAAGTTAAAAACACAGCATTTAATAGGTCTCTCTATTTCCTTCCTTCCTTCCTTCCTTTTCCTTCCTTCCTTCCTTCCTTCCTTCCTTCCTTCCTTCCTTCCTTCCTTCC